>CM017566.1:4501371-4953871 GCA_007844125.1 Sinonovacula constricta | reverse complement strand
ACGTTATCTCTTCAAGATTTTTTAGTACATTGGCATGTAATTAAACTGGAGATGTTGGGCTCAAAAGAAACATGCATTCAATCATATATAACTAAACTGCAGGTGAATAAAGGGGGATAACATTGACAGTCCTCTGTAGATGACTTCTGTGTGTGGGTTACACAAGACTTTCTTTTTTTATTTATGATTGTATTTCGTACTTGTCTTTAACAGTCGTACCGAAAGAATATGATCAAAGTAGCCACATCATTGGATTCGTTGTTGATGGTAAATACAGGTGTGTACCTCTAATTATAACCACAAATGCATAATAACTATTGCCATATATATTTTGTTTGTTCTCAAAGGACCTGTAGACGTGGTTTCACAAAACGAAATGAATCGAAAGAAGAAGATTCAAAGTGGAACGAATTAAACAGACCTCACAACTGGACACATTTACAGTCTGCTGCCCGTCCTGGCGACGAGCAAACGACTAAACCCATGTTGGAAAAGGCGTCAAACAGTTCTACGGATGAAGGTTTTGACGGAAGCAGGCAGCAGAGCAGAAGCCAATCTCTCTCTACTACAGTTTGCTGTTTGCAAGATAACGGCCATTAAGTCGCCAGCCATTCTTTCTTTTTACCCGCCGAAAAAAAACCTTGCTGTTATTAGTTTTTAACCTTACGTCTTATTGCTTACCAGAAGAAGATCGAAATGTCCATAACCTTTACCGAAATATTAATTCTAAATGTTATCTATGCATATGTGTGTGCGTGCGTGCATGTGTGTGTGTGTGTGTGTGTGTGTGTGGTAGTGTAAGAGCTACTAATATCGCGGTACCCAAAAATATATTTTAAAGTTGTAACCTGATATTTTACACATTAAATCATTGATCTCGGCTGCTATTCTGACGTAACACGTGCTATCAATTTTTTTCGACACACAACATTGTCTCAGGGAATGCAATGTTTCAGATATTACACGCAATTCAGCTAACTTCCAGCAGTGGGTATCAGTTGAAATCATATGCCAGGCCTTGTCAATATACAAATATATATTGTGATCATGATACAGGATCTTGACACGTATTTCTTCAATTTCTAGTGACAAATTTTGTATTATATAGTTATATTAAGAACCAAATATTCATGAAAGCATTTGACAAAATTTGTGTCTCTTAACTACCTTTAACATCACGTCAAGGAGCGTAGCCCTACAATGATATACATCGATTAATCATCTGATAATGTGATACAATGTGTGACAGTCGAAAACGACGGCAATGCCACGCTTACTTTAATGCCTGGCCCATGACTGCCAAGGATTGATCTTCGTCACTGTCGTGTGTCGGGATGCGTGTATCAAGCGATTCCCATAAAGAAATTTATATGGCATATTCTGTGCAATTCCGAAGTCAACGGAAATAAACGATGCAAGATCTATTGTGAACCTATCTCGAATTTATTTGCAATCATGCCTTAACAAATATGTTCATATGAAATGAAATGAAATAAAATAAAACGCGTTGTCATTCGGGGTACCACCACTGGAATCTGATTACTGAAAAATACTTACATGTACACAAATTCCTTTTACAGCATTTGTATAACAGTGTACAAAGCAATTTTTTAATACATGTTGACATACTTGTACACCATTGACTTGCTCGTATTCAATCACAGAGCGACAGAGTTTGTTCCGGATGTCTACAGACTCGTCCGAAACCTAATGCACGATTATGTTTAATTACAATGCAAATTGACGCACTGGAGATTAAGGAGTTCAGTGAGCTAGCACTGAACACATAGTCATAGCTACAAATCCAAGTCGTACGCGTCCTTATGCCCAATTGAATACGAGTCAGCCCACAACGAGACTCTACACAACAGTATAAAGTACTACATTTTACGATTAATTTTTTACCAACACATGGTTACATGACGTCAGTAAACGTGACCAAACTCGTTTCTGTTAACGGTGCAAAATGCATCTCTTTTTGATCAATGAATAAAAGCATTGATTAAATTCCTACGCTCCTCAGGCCATAGTCCTTACGCAAGAATATAACAATATATATTACGATCAACTTTTGGAAGATGCATTTAATTTCGACCAACACACGATTATGCAACGTCGGTAAACGTTACCATGTTCATTTTCTGCAGATTCTCGCACCATAAATTAAAAGGATAAAATACATATCTTTCTAATAAATGAATGAAACCATTATAAAATGGAACTACTTGCAGATGTATACATACTGTCCGCTGGCTAAGTGACAGAATCTATTTTAAGTAACAATGCTTCATCGCTGATAGCTCCTGTCCATAATATACATTTTTTTCTGAAAAAAAATGTCTGAAAAAGAAATGAAAGAAAAAAAAGCTTATAAATTTGTATGGTTGACAGAATTAATAAAGGTCATGAACTTATTGACCACAAAAAGTGACATTGAAGTATTTCACACCAACCTACGATCAGAGGCGGCAGTTGAAGTGGGTAATGTAATAGCCGCCTGCAAGTACAATCAGCACCGGCTGGGTATATCAACAGGACTACCGTCAAGTGATGACGAAATGTCGCCATACCAATCATTGTGGCAGTCTCACCGGTGTAATGTCGAGTTAACCAGACCGCACAACTCAGTGGATAATGGTGTTCATGGTCAATCAAGCCAACCGATTTCGAACATGCAATATTTTGCGAGACTAGATGATGAACTTCACTATTCGCCAAAGTCATAATATTGTGAGAAGTAGACTTACAAGTAAAAATGCCGACAATATTTGCCTATATAGAAGCATCATTTTAAGAAGAACCGAGGAATCCAAATTTTGCCCTCAAGGCACATTTTAACATCGCAGAACGACAAAAGCAGAGGGAATCTCAGAACGATATGCTAAGGATTGCTACGTATTACAATATTTATTGATAATGATAATCCCAGGGTACTGACTAACATTCTTGTAAGACGAAGATTACCAACAAAATCTGACCCCAGAGACGACGCTAGAACATTGGCTTCCGAGGCTTCATATACAATCCAACAAGAGTAAGCGCAAATAAGATCTACTATCCAACATTTGTCTCGATATATCCTTAAGCTAAAACAAGAAAAACAATTAATTGCTCAAACTATCATGTATTTGTGCCAAGGACATGATATGCTTCAAACATTAGTATCAAATATCGTTTCCGAAGGTTATAGATTACACTCAATGGACTCCAAAAAGCTACGTAATATGCAATTGAGGGTGACCACATTAAACAGACATATACAAGGGTTCTTGTCAACAAAAACGATGCGTCACATCTTCATACTCAAACCTGATCTGATCGACCTATGGAAACCTGTAACAACGACATCACCCAGGAGTGCATCCAAACCGAACCTGCCTAGCCTAACGCTTCAGGCACTGGAGAAGAATATGACTTACTCGAACCAAACTGTAGCATGTAAATTCCACAAAACGAATCACGCTACAGAACAAACAAAAGCGAAAAGAACACAACAGAGATTAAGCACAACGTAGAGGAATCGGGACACATTGATGTCCGCATATCGAAGAGAGAAACTCGAACTAAAAGAAAAGCTTCGGACCTTACAAAAAGCTTAGAAATAACAGCAGCATTAAACATACAACTAATTTAAGAAAAACTGAACATTTTTTTTGAAAGCGTACGACCATGTCGCACGCGTAGATATTATATCGGTGGCATAGCTTCATATGCAAACAGAGCTGGCATAGTTGAATATCTTCAACTAAGTGGGATTGAACTCGCCTCTCTTTAACTGATAGAGACAAATCGGGTTTTTGTTGGCAAAACTAACAGTCTATCAGTCCGACTTGTTGAATATGATTTGGAACTCCGGTGTACGCCGTGTTTCTGGATACAGCTGGTCTCTTGGAAATGTGAGGCATAAGGCCTTTAACAAAATGAGATGTTTTGGGATAACTGGCAAGGCACTACGACTTCTTTTACACTGATTTACAAAACTGCGAGGATGTGTATGTGTTAACGGTGTTACAACTAATGAATTTCAAATAAAACAAGGAACCGGTCAAGGCAGTATCTTGTCTATGGGGAGATCTTATCTTCTTTGATGACATCCTACATCAGCTGGAAGACAATAACGAGGGATTAGTTGTCGGAGGACACAAAATTTGGCCCACCTCAATGCGCCGAACACGTTGGAATACTTGTACAAAATAACTTTAAATGTTCACAGACCATAGACAATCGCGCCTGTAAGGGTCGATTGTCAGTGTTTTCTATTTTATCCTTAGAACAAAATCATGGATGTATCAACCCTAAAACGCGCGCATCAATTGTTAGAAAGGTTTCGCTCCCAACGTTGATATACGGCTCAGAATTATGGAATAATGCCACACAAAATGACCGGTTAAAAGCGGAAAAATTGATGCGGTTCGCAGCAAAATGTGTTTAGCATCTACCAATGAAAACTAGAGCTGATGTGGCTCTAAGTACCCTTGGTTGGCTCTCAACTGAAAAGGAGATTGATAAAGCGAAAACTCATGCTAATATAAAAACTGTTTACTACGCCCAATGTTTTACATTGCAAAACGATATTCACTTACAGGTTAAAGCTATTCTATATAAACGGAATTAATGGTCAACTAGAATTTATAACGGATTGTGTAAATCTTGTACAAATATGTTTCACTGCGTGTATTAAATAATTACTCAAAAACATCTTACTTTCCCACCAAGTTCCAGTGAAAAAAAGATCATCTTCAAATAGGTGTTACAAAAATATGTAAGCGAATGTGATTATCGAATAGCTATAAACTCGGACTGCTATGTCTACAGCAGACTACAAACATTTGCTTCGCCGTCACTTCTTTGGGAATGCGCAGTGACCCATAAAGAAACCATAGCTGCGATTTCCTCCATAAGAATAGAATGCTATAAGAAATTTCAAGGGATAATAAACTGTAAAATGTGCAGCTACACGACAAATGACATCTACTGAGTGATAGATGTTTATTGAAGATAGGAACAGATTATAGTGCTTCCTAATTGATTATTGTAATGCAAGAATCTCAAACTTTCTGCGATAAGCTGATAGTGAATCCTTTTTCGTCCGTCTTTTCAACACCAGTGTCCTACATCATCGTGGGGTAAGAGACTCGGATTTAAAATTATACATTTGCAAAACATTTGCCTTCATACATAAAGTCGTTTCGGTCTACACAAAGTTATTAAGTCGAAATAGTGGATGAAAAATTTAACAGATACAAACAGAAAACGTGATGGTTTGTCTCATGTCTACGTGAATTTCTTTTTGTGTTTAAAGACATTAATGTCTGCATGAATAATGAAGATTACTACCAATTAGAATTATGTTATGATTATTGTGGTTGTGATTAGAAATTGTTTTAATTTTGTATCATTATTTTCTTTCTAAAGTCCCATCGTCATTATGTAAACATCACTAAATATATTCACTCGTTTATCCCAGGAATGCACTCACGTTCCTTGACTTACCTAGTTTCCTTTACTATAAACATTGCATTGCGTATGTGTAAACGTATACAGCTATGTCTTTACATGTATCTTCCTTTCGTCTCTCTTTCTCTCTCTCTCTTCTCTCCCACCCTCTTTCTCTCACATTTTACTACCTCTATCCCCCTCCCTCTGTCTCTTTCTCTTTCTACCTTACACATATATATTGCAAACCTTTTCTTTCATGCAGTTAGTTTTCTTTTTATCTTTTTTTATGTTCGATATAAACATGTATTATGCGTATCAATTTTATACTTTCCCTACATGAACGTCTACATATTATTGTTTTATATTTTAATCTTCCTTCCTGCTTATACGTGTATATGTATCACCGAAAAGTGGAATAAAAGAGTATATGTATATATTACTCTGCATCTTCATGTTTCGTGTAAACAAAAAGATTCATGTCATCTGGAGCAGGCATAAGCAAAGAAACGGCGATTAACATCATCGTTGTTTTTTATTCAAGTCCGGCAGCACGAAAACGAGTGTAATCATTTTAATAAAACCCAAACCCCGACATCTTCTGAAAGTGAATCAATATGGAAATCAAACTATAAAACTGTTGTTTAACGGGATTGTTGCAAAGATTGGCTCTCCAAATACCCGTGGCTGCAATGATAAAATGACATGCGCATACATTTACTACTGAAGGAAAAGATGGCCCATTTACCCATTTATATCAAAATATAGTGTCAGATATCTTTTACTATTTCCAGGGGTCTGCACTAAGATGGTTAAAGGTGAAACAATTCCAGAAAATGTTTAAAGATTCCAAACTTTACTACAGGAGCTGTGTGAGTTATTGAAAGCAAAGTGGTATACCTAAATGATAAAAAACACTTTAATAAAAGTCTTTTTACAAATGTCTCAATTTAATTAATGACTAAACCACTAACTGCATAATAATTTCAGGCATAATAATAAATATAGTTAATGTAAACTATTCAGTATTATACAGATCACAATCCTTTACTGTTTCATTTTTATATAGTACATTAATGTAAATGTATAGTATCTTAAATAAGGCTTACGTTATGTTGTTTTTGTTACATCGCAGTGGCACAATTGTGGTAAATTATCATTGGCCACATCCAGCTTATAATTGATGGAGGAAAATCCCAGACCTATATCTGGTTAGAACTACCGGCGCACCGCAGGTTAGCTGGAAAACCTTTAACATGAAAGTTCTCGCCCCGACTGGGACTCGAACCCAAGTGGTAATCGGTCAGGAGTTTCAATTCACCGACTTTAACCGCACTGGGCGCTCCCTTAATAAGGCTTAATTAGCATTTGTGTAACATAAACAATAAGCTGCAGTAAACTGCAGTGAACATGTTGTTACGACCGGTGTTGTTATATAAGTTTATTTAATAAAAGTGCACGTTTGCTAAACGACGAAATGGTGTAACAGAAAGAACAAGCCAGCGACAAACTAGTACAATAATGTTTTATTTTAATAAACAATTGAATCTATGGCGTAATAAAACAATAACAAATAAATAAGACAAAATTTCAGAAAGCAAAATAAATGTTAGCTTACAGATTGTCCCTTTAATAGTCCAATTAATAATCCAACGTCGAATAATCCTGAAGAGTTTTCGGTAGAATGTCCTCGTAGTTAAGCACAGTTGAAATAGTCCAAAGGTAGAACAATACACGTATGTTAATGATATAATTCCAAAATCGACACTTTAATATTTATATCACTGTAGAATATAGTTAGTCCACGTAAGTTCCAAGAAAGAAAGATTTAATATAGAAGCTGCAAGTATTTTCAAACTATATGTCCAAACTCTATGTCCAAACCTTTATCCAAACTTTTATCCAAACTCCCTTTAAATCGACAACAACGCCCTTATATATACCCAAAGAATTTCTAGAACATTCACGAAATCCAGAACATTCTTGAAACCCAGTTAAATATAAACAAATGAAATTTCTAGCATGATCTTTTTTCTAGCAGTTATGCGAATGCTACGTTATCAAAACCGCAACGGTAAACAACTCTTAACCTGACTAGCGTAACCTTAAACGCTGGTGTACTACTGTACATAACAATATAACTTGCTGTGAAAACTTTCATGTATGTACAGAAGTAGTTCAATAGGCATAATAAAAGTATGTATAAACGAAAATGAAAATGAAATATATGCCTTCTGGTAGGATTTTACATTAATATCGTGCAGATTGGTGGGCCAGAGCTATCAGCTTAACACTTCATGCTAACATTCGAAACATTTAATAGTGATGTTCAATATGCCTTTCTTCATTACTTCCGTGTACAAACCATACAGACCATCTTCAGAAAACGGACTTCACTGGCTACATGAATGAAAAGTGAAATGGATTCTTCCAATGACGACGGATTTTTTCAAGAAGATTACTGCCTATTCCTTCATAGCAACAATGCACCTTCTCCTAGACATCATACCCATGGTTACCCATTTAAGTGTTTTTCTAGAAAGACTACATTAACCTTGCCATGCTTCCGCCCAGTGAAGACAGTGTTCTCCAAAAGCATGAATGGATGAAGAGCAATAATGACACATATTTTTCTGAAGTTGTCACAATTAATTTAAGAATTTACTGACCAACATTTTTAGCAAATTAGGTCCTTTTCATCTTAATGAGAAAACATTTGCTCGCGAGCAACATCTATACACTGCATGTCATAAAAGTAATGCATCTTTTACCAACACTTTCTTAGAACGGTTACTATGTGGACTTGCACGGATGTTTGTGAAGCTCTATGTTTCCAAATAGACAATAGTTACCTACAATGCGGTGACACTTTATTTAGACAAGTAAGCACCCCAGTCGGTCCATATTGCCGACTAACCGTTCCAAGGCGGTAACATATTTGTTCTAACTTTTACATTTGGCTTGCATGTGAATACTTGTGTCCTGTGACTTTTCTGTATTCTGTTGTTGTTGTTTTTTCATACATATGTTGCAATGCTTATAGGACTTTGTCAAATATATTCTTAATTTTGGTATTCCTATGGGAACCAACTGTGCACCATTAATTTCAGATTTGTTTTTATACTGCTTTGAAAGTGATCTCGTTTTTACTTTATACCCTTCTAATCAAAGCCACATTGAAGAGGCTTCAACTTTTCTTTTCTCAAATGGTCCATCTGATTTACCCTCCAGAACTTACCCTTTATAAAGCAAATAACTGACATTTAAATGCAGCATTTCTAGACATTGTTATCGCTTTTTCAAATGACAATGTCTCTACTTACATTTATGAAAAATAGATGATTTCAGCATTAGTGTTGTGAATTATCCATACTTTGACGGTGATTCACCTTGTGCTACCATGGTATTTACATATCGCAACAAGATTTACACGTGTTTGTTCTAAAGTAGAAGATTTCACTTCTACAAACCGGTTTATATCTTCTAAATAGTTACAGCAAGGCTATCAATTTCACAAAACTTGTAAGAAAATTTGTTGCTGGCGGTTACAACCCGGGAATTTTTCATAGTACTGCATTGCTTGCAACACCCTTTTACAATCAAGAACTTGCATTGCTTTTAAATTACACGATGACCTGACAGGTCGTTGCCCTTGTCTAGAGGTAGTTAAGATTTGAATATCTAAGGAAATTTTGATAGAAATATTTTCTTATTTGCCTATTCAGATATAGGTTACCTATTTGTAATGGACAGAGTGGTGCGTCTAATCGGACAGTGGCTTTATTCCTGTCAAACGACCACCGTCAAGTGCGCCTTCGATGTCTTTAATGTATGATATTCTACAGGATTAATTACCGGCGTCACATAGATAAAAATCGGAATTGTGGACACTTTCATTTTAATGCGATAGCGTTCATGCTTTTTTCTAGACTGTAAATAAATAATTGTTTACAAAGAGCTATTTGTAATATGGGATTCGTTCTAGAAATTGTACAGAGTCAGTGATCCTGCATTTCAATTAAATACGCAGCTCAACTCAACTCAGCACGACTTTATTGAACTCATTACCGCTCTAAGCGATTAATGAGCAATTTAGCATACAACACAAATAATTGACAAATATACAAACTTTACAGTTGTACGAGCATTTGGGATAGTGAGTGTACACTGGAAATGAAACAGGTGAGAATTAATGTTGTCATTACAAACTGCTTCTTTTTATGACAAGGACGACGATACCAATGGTGCTGCTGTAGACGACCATGAATTATAAATAAGTGTTGCCTTGTTAGTAATAAGTTGTATTAATACATATCTATTCGGGGATGGTGATAGATAAGACACAACTGCGACTATGATGACTATGACAAAGATCATGATGCTTATGCTGGTGCTGCTGCTGCTGATGATGATAAAATGCTATGTTCTCAAGTTACTTAACAAAGACATAGGCAAGTTTATTTTATTTACAATTTGGTTCAAGACATAAATACTCACATTTGAGCTTTTGTATTATCCGGTTTTATCTTTTAATTACATATAGGTTTCTAACTTCACTTACCTATAAAGATCTTAATTTCTTACTGCAAAAACTGTGAATGTTTTTTCCCTTGATTTATAATATGGTTAGTGACCTTATCCTCTGACTACAAGCAAGTTGTATAAATTAAATGAATCACGCTAAAATTTAACTTGTTTCGGTAAACAGCATTGTTCCTTCTATACTGCTATGACATATTTCGAGCAAACCTCTACCACGCACTTTTCTCTGTATTCCATAAATGTCAAGAGAACACTAGCTGTTTATTATGGGTTTGTCGAAGACTTTTTAGTTTTTCGTGACAAATCTACCATCAAAGGTTTAATTTCCATTAGGTTTAGTTTTCTTCGTAAAAGAAGATATGATGTAAAAGGCCTTGCTTGTAAAGTTAAATGTTAAAAACAGTTAAAAACTCACAACAGATGGTCTCGGTGAGAGTAACAGGCAGTGCTGTATGCGACACTCTAGAAGTGACTGTCTGTCCATTATCTGCAGCACTGGTCTTTGTAACATGGACACCAAGGTATTTATTTCTGACGTCAGGTCATAGCTGTTAGGGGTGAAAGTCTGTCCCCGGTAGGACCACGTGATGTTGGGAGCAGGTCTGCCATTGGCTGGTGTACAAACTTACGTCATATGTCCTCCGGATACTGCCTCGCTAGTCTGTGACACTATCTGGCTATCTGGTTTAACTGATTGCATAAAATGTGCATGTACAATGCTTAAGTAAATTAAGTACTAAAATGCATTGATTGCGTGCCTCTTTCCATTTCTTTTTACTATTGTTTACGATATAGCCAGTGATTCAGCTTGCTGTATTTAAGACGTTTTATCAATAGTGTACATGGATGTTTTACATATTTTTGTTTTATAAATAAAAACATTGAAAACCACAACAAAGTTATCTCAATGCAAGGTTAAAATGTGTTTACATAATACTCTCTATCAGCTTCAATTAGCTTTAGATTAATTTCGCATTACACGTACATCTTTGTCGTTTATACTAATCCCAAACCTTTTTAACATGACAGACAAGTTTTAGATGTTGTATTTATATTGGCTTGTGATAGTCAGAAGCAAGAATGGTATATTAGGCCGTATGCATTCGTACGTATATTTTCTAAGCACATACAGTCAGGTAACAAAACTGTGTATCTACAAAATATATTTTCAAAGTGTTTGAAGAACCTGACACAAATATCTATAAAAGTATTTAATAAATAATGTAAGTATTAGGCTAAACATCATTTCTTAAAGGCCAGTGCTAATATAAGTCTATATTACATGACACATCTGTGACAGTGTATTCATTACATACATTAAACTCCCATATTGCTTTTAAACAACTATAACATTACCAAGTTAAATATTCGTTAATATAAGACGCTTTTTATGCTTTTAAGTATATTTTAGCCGTAAAACTAGTTGCTTTATCCCAATCTCTCAATTAAAGTTTTACAATTCATTTAGTTCACATTCTGGATATCTGGTATGAGCGTCCATGAACTGTATGTACAAAATGGCGGCTGCAACCTAAGTTTACAAAATATCGTCAAAAAACGGTATTGTCATTGTGTATCGCAGTACAGTATTAACTTTACCCAGTATCGTAATATACCGGTATAGTCAGACATACCATGTAACGCTATTGTAGGTAGAAGAATAATAGCATCATTTTCTAAAAGTAAATTTTGCAACTTACACAACTGCATAAATAAGCCGCTTTAAAAAGTAACGTGGAGTTAGTAGTATGCTTCGATAAGATACGCTACATCAATGAGTTTTGCGATGCATTTATTATATAGAATGCGAATAAAATTCATTGCTTACATCAGAAAACCCCAGTAGCATGTTTCAACAGATTCTATTATACCGAGCTTGAAGGATCCAATCACTAGATCCGTTTGTGTGTCTGTTGTTGTCGTAACATTGTAATCATAGTTGCCGTCAGGTAGAGATGTTGTCGATACTAATGTACACGTGTAGTATGAATCTTTTTTCATACACGGGTATGTTCCTTGTATGTTATCGGTCTGAAAGAAAAGTGATATTTGTTGTTACTTGCCTTTGGCTTAGCGTGTCGAGGATGCAACAATGAACAATTACAAAGTAAATTCAAAGACTTCAACTGCACTTTCTGTACCTAAATATATTTGACAAAAGTTGTAAATATAAATGTCCCGTCGAAGAAAGAACACTTATACTCAAAATTTCAATCAAAATATTTGAGTAAACGGATACAAACTGTCGACAGTAATGTGGAGTACCTTCAATGGGGTTACCACTGCTTTTTAATTGTTAGCCATGCCTGTTTAAATAGTCCCAAAGAACTTGAACATACGATGACCTAATAATAAAAATAGATAATTAGATTAAGTTATTGTAGGTAAAAGAATTGACAATTCGAAGTTTTATACATAATAACATCCTTATATGAATATCACTGCATTGATACGTTAGGCTCTAGTAATCACCTATTTCTGATACCATTGTAGCATATTGTCACATTTAAATTGCCAATGCATTAAAATGATTAAATCTAAGAACAAGTACGAATCTATAGTATATGAACAGATTCCGAAGTTGACATTAGATAAGGCAGAAACAAAAGAAGAATGGTGTAAGCCCATCGCTCAGTAAACGTGTCTGTTTGTAGTCAGTGTCTTTGAATAGGTTTAAGTTGTTTTATGTATGTAAAACATTCGAGAATAAAAAAAAACATAGCATTTTGGCAATCTAGCCTTTACAAAAGGGTATACACGCCCCGCTTAAATAAATAAAATATTAATTTAGTCAATTATTTTCTATAATGTTATGTAATTTCACAATACTTTACTGTATGTGGGAGAAATAAATATAGTCTCTTGAGGAATACTTATCACAGCTTTAAGATTTATGTAAAGTGTATTATTGTAACACATTTACCGATGTGTTGGTACCAGATCCCTTCAGACGTGGCATGTTAAACCAGCTTAAACTGAGATAACTGACAATATGTTAATAAGAAGATTCAAAAGGTTTAAAGCCTAATAACTTAAAGGGCCTGCGTAAGGTTTGCCTTTTCCTTTTTGATCAGTTATGAAAAGCCAACAGTAGAAGATCTGTCACATTCCAGTTATGTGATAGTGGCTGATTTTAAGGCATACCTTTCATAATAAATTTGTTTTTTCAAGTTGTGTGCTCTTAAAAATTGGCCATGCCTTTTCATATTTCCCTAATTGTCAAAGGCATCAAGTTTAATCATTAATTGTTGTGAGAAATACAATAACTTTCCAGGAATTAATGGCGAGATCTAAGTCAGATAACCGGTTAAGCATCTACACCGGTCCATAAAGCAGCAACTGCTGATACTGTATACTGCCTTCTCAGTGTATGTAACTGAAAGTACAATATTTACATAAGCCATATGTCTTTGACAGTGTTGGTTTGAGTGTCCGATTTGTCATTTTATCATATTCAATCGCTAAAACATCACAATGACGTTATCCCTTGTCGTAGATTTTTTATGGCTGACTGACTGCAACTAATCTTTAGTTAAATGTTTCTGTTATTTTCAGCAGCTTTGAAATTTATTGCTTATCCTGCCACCTTTATCGTCTTATGACCTCTAAGGTAAAGCTCTAGAAAAAGAGGTTCAAAGTTGGATATTGATGACATTGGAAATAATTTGCGCTGACAATTATTACTCGTAAACAACTCGCACTATACATACAGTGGAAATAATTTGCATTGACAATTATTAATAACATAGTGTGAGTGGTTAACGATTAATAATTGTCAATGCAAATTATTTGCAATAACCTGGGGGAGAAAAAAGAGAATGGGTAGAGAAAATATCTAAGTCTAAATACGTTACGAAAACGAAAAGAGAATAATAAGCCTTAAACCCTGCGCCTCTTAATTCTTACCTAATAGACAAACCTACAATTAATGTTACATTGGACTGTAAACACTGTATAAAGTTAATATTGTATTTGTTAAAATATTACATTTAATGAACATTGCTTCATGAACCTATTGGGAATTAACCAACTCAAATATAAATGGTGTCGTGCAAGAACTCTCCCTTACGTCGGCCAACTGCTTACGGTCCAGCTTGGAAGACTTTAAGTTATGTTTGCAAACACCTTCCTGATTTATTTTAAATAACTGGAAGTGGTTCTTGCTTAAATAAGACGTATTTATTATTTATTGTATTACATCACAGCGACCAGTTGTGTTCAGCGACATCTAGCTTTTTATGTATAGGAAGTTCTAAGACAAATGTCTGATGGTAGAACTACCAACCAAACCAGGCAAGCTGGAGGACCTTCCCTTATTAAGCGTTTTGCCTCGAACGGTACTCGAACCTAGGCGGTGGGAAGTTACAAGTCGGCGACTCTACACTACGTCACGTGCGCCCCCTAAATATTAGGTCATAACATTCTGGAGCAATTCTTACTAGTATATATAGAAGTGCATGTTTTTAGGTTCAGAAGACAAATGATTAGTTAAACAATGCATGTTTTTAGATTCAGGAGACAAATGATTAGTTAAACAATAGTCATTTGAAATTGTATTTAAAAAATAAAGATTGTAAATGCTCTATCTGATTGCTTTATAAACTAGTTAAAGACCTCAATGTCCTTCAGACAAGTTGATATTTGACTTCATTTACCTTACTGATTTTTTTCCTGCGAAAAGAATAATAGATATAAACATGCAAATAGGCAGTCGATACATGAGGAGTGAAAATAAACATACAGACCTGTACAAGGAAGTGTACAGACGGCGACAATGCATGTTACGACCGGTGTCGCTATGTAAATTTATTTATAAAATGGCACGTTTACTAGACGACAAAATGGTGTAACAGAAAGAACAAGCCGGCAACAAACTAGTACAATAATGTTTTATTTTAAGAAACAATTAAATCTATAGGGTAATAAAACAATAAACAATAAATCCGACAAAATTTCAGAAAGAAAAATAAATGTTAGCTTACAGTTTGTTCCTTAAGAAGGTGTTCATTTAACACCCCAATTAATAATCCAACGTTAAATAATCCTGAAGAGTTTTCGGTAGACTGTCATCGTAGATACGTACAGTTGAAATAATCCAAACGTAAAAAATACACGAATGTAAATAATATAATTCCAAATCCGACACTTTAATATTTATATCACTGTAGAATATATTAAGTGCACGTACGTTCCAACAAAGAAAGATTTAGTATAGAAGCTGCAAGTATTTCCAAACTATATGTCCAAACTCCATGTCCAAACTTTTATCCAAACTTCCTTTAAATCGGCTACCACGCCCTTATATAGACCCAAAGAATTTCTAGAATGCAGAAGTCTCTAGAACATTCACGAAACCCAGAACTTTCTCGAAACCCAGTTAAAAACACAAATGAACTTTCTAGCACGATCCTTTTCTTTCTAGCAGTTAAGTGAATGCTACGTCGCTAATACTACAGCGGTAAACAACCCATAACCTGACTAGCGTACCCTTAAGCGCTGGTGTTCTACTGTACATAACACCCCTACCCCTAAAGGAAAAAAGATTTATGCAATAAATCTTTTTTAGAATATTAAATTAACAATAACTCAATTAAGTTATTACAACAATGATACAAAATACAATAAAAGTGTCACTAGTGAAACAGATGTGATATCAAAACATATGATATTTCAAATTCACACAATTTTGTGTTACAAATTACAAAATGCATGTATTACAGTCATCATACCAAAACGAACTATATTCAATATAACACAATAACAGTTATACAAAGTTCAAAATACATGTTATCTTTTGAATAAACATGTAATAACATATTGTGCTTCAATTAACACAATTATATACGAGACAGAGCATCAGGTATAACATTGTCTTTTCCTTTAATGTGTTTGATTTTTAATCAAACTCTTGTAAGAGCAGGTTCCCTCTTAGTAACCTTTGGTTTTTGTTTTTTAACTTGTGTAAGAACTTAAGAGGGTTGTGGTCACTAAATACAGCAATAGTTTTAACTAAAGAAGTTAAATACACTTCAAAATGTTGTCTAGCAAAAATAAGGGTAAGGCACTCTTTTTCAGTTGTAGAATAATTTCTCTGGTTTTTGCTAAACTTCTTCGAGTAATAACACACGGGATGATCAATACCCTCAATATCTGATTGTAACAGAACAGCATCAGCCCAACGTCACTAGCATCAACAGCCATTGAAAAACTTTTACCAAAGTCTGGTGCTAAGAGAATTGGTGCGCTCTTAAGTACAGCTTTCAATTTGTCGAATGCAGTTTGACATTGAAAACTCCATACAAATGATTTACCTTTTTTGAGAAGGTTTGTCAAAGGTTCTGCAATGTCAGGAAAGTTTTTACAAATTTTCTGTAATAGCCTGCCATACCAAGAAATTGCATGAGTTGCTTTCTACATGTAGATATTGGTAACTCAGAAATAGCCATAACATTTGCATCAATTGGTTTTACATGACACTGTCCCACAACATGTCCTAAAAGGTCAACGTAGCATGACACGATTCACTTTTATCCGGGGTGATGGTAAGCTTTACCTCACTCAATCTGTTAAGGAAAGATTGGATGATGTCCAGCTGTTCGGCAAACGTTTCCGAGTAGATGCATAAAAATAAAACATACTTAAGCCGGTTCTAGTGGTTTGTTACATTCACAACTAGTCAACTACTAAAACCGAATCTGCAACTTTCTCTTTAATTTTACGTTCGTATTCTTATCTTATTCTTAGATTATCTCTCTTTAATTTGGTGATCCGTTGTAGAACTTGCCCAAGCCATAATAAAACTTAATAAGTTTCCGAGAGTTTACTTCAAACTCCGGATATAAACATCTCATTTGGTATAGAAAAACAGATTGTATCACCGTCGGTCACCTTCCAACTCAATTGTTTTCTTGAACTACTGCTTGACTCACATGACCGTTATCTATGTCAACAGTGAACTTTCTTCTGCAGCAATGTTCTGGCCCATTGCATCCACAAAACATTGTGCGTGATACTTTTAAACCATTGCTGTGACAACGCAATGTGCTGCATGTGTTTTCTGAACTATGATAAGGACATATGACAAAATTCTATGAGCATCGTCTGCAAAAGGGAACTAAAGAAAACTTTATCATTTTCAAAATATCATCAGGCGAAACTTGAATGTCTGCTGGTACTATCACTGGAATTTAGGTATTTATAATTGCCTTTCTGTCCATCCATATTTCAGAGGATTCAAGCTGAGTGGATCTGGGTATGCAACACTTTTCCAGACAGCTGTTTGGAGATGAGCTTTTTTGACAATTTTTGGAAGGCTTTCATTTTTGGCGGAAGGAGAAGCAAGTCTAGGACTACAGGCAGTTGATTTTTGTATTATTAGGCTCCACATTTTCTGACGTACACTGACGTCCTTCACTGAATCCCCATAGCAGGCTGCTACGAACTATGTTGATGACCGTACACCATTTTCAAAGTCGGAGGACTATTCTCTAACGTGTTCGAGGAAAATATATTTATTTTGCAGGACTGAAACCACAGAATTATTTCCTATTCCAAAACAACACGCAGTTGTGTAAGCTCCTGATAGTGCATGGGCAGCCAGTAAATCTGGTATTACGTCAGTATGTTTTGGACAGTAGCAGATATATGTACAATTGGCATGGCTTTTACTGCTGACTCCATTACAATGTTGATGTTAGCATTATGAATCAGACAATGATGGAGCAAAACTAACATACACGTCAATATAGTCTGTTACTACTGATATGTTGTTGTGGTTTTCCTTAACTACCACAACCATTTGCTGCGCATCATATGTACATGTTATTCTAAAACAACTTTGGCTAATGTCTTTGAACTTCGCATGAAGACACCAAGCCCTATAATCAGTGGATTATGCTGTTTAATAATGACGGTGGTGACTATAATTCCTACCAGATGAGACGCCGTGTGTTGCTCAGGTAAGAGGATAACTGAGGAAGAAGAGCCATCATTGTGTCGCTAACTGAACATTCTACTGAATTGTGAATCAACACGGATTTTATAGGTATTTGCCAATCTCAATTTGCGCTCTGCGTCTACTTGCTTTGTCACGCTTTTATCTACTGTACATACTGTAAATATGTTGTTTCATTACTAGTTATTATGTATGCTCATAAGTTCATTATATCTGTTTTAACTCCCGATGCAGGTGCTTACTGTTAGTTGTGTCACTTTGACGGGATATTTTTATTTACACTGTTTGTTTGATAGAAAAACCTTCAGGAAGTGCGAGGTTGGAGCGCTCCACAAACCAGGTTTAAGCACCCCAGTTGGCCCTTTTGCCGACTGACCGTTCCAAGGCGGTAACTGATGGTTTTTCTTTTTGTGTGTTATGTCTCGTCTCTGTGTTTTTTGTCACATTTACATTTACCTTGTTTGCCTTTGTCTACAGGTAGATACAATTTAAATATCTGTGAAAATTTTGATAGGGCCTTTTCTTATTAACCTATTTGATATATGTCAAATTTCCTTCTTAGTCAAAAACTTAGTTGCTATGGAGCAAATGCCTTACAGACAACTATACTTGCGACCCCGGCAGCTGCTTATAGAGGCATTTTTTCTCCGAATCGTCCTTCCAGTACATTCAAACGCTTTTGCCGTATAACTTGACACAACCATTCAGACATGTGCCTACGAAACAGTTCGGCTAAATTCCAAGCATGAGCTTCATCCTGTTGCATAAGTTTACACAGGGACTCAAATGTTACGTCGTTTTGGTTCGGTTTGTTAGTAGCGGCAGCTGACCACTTTACAAAGGCCAATTTAACATGATCAGGAGTCCTCAATTTGCAGTCAACATAACATCGAGCATCGACTGCATGCGAGTCACTTACGGCTCCAAAGTGGGTGGTATTAGTCCCATCTGACCATATATCACAATAAAGTTTGCATGTTCTTGTCACTTCATCTTTAAAATATACATCATGTAATATACATCGTTCAACGTTCTACACAAATAAGCATTGCGCCATCGCAAAGGATATTTTTATCACTCTTAATGTTACACTTGTCGTTGCAAAATATGCATTCTTGACGGAAATCAAAGTGTGGTGTGCTTGATCGGCGCTTATGTTTCGTAGGCGCTTCCTCAGCATCTCTGCACGACTCGTTTTTCCTTGCAGAAATTGCCTACTGTTTTCTATAGGTACATGTTGACACCCAAGACCTATGTGTCTTAGTGAAAAACATAGAATCATTTTTAAGGCTTGAAGCTTGAAGCTAGTAAGCTAGTTCTTCATGAATGTTTTATCGAAGTATTACAATATATATATATATATATATATATATAGTGTGCAAGTTTGCAAGAAAAAGCGTGTTATTAGTATCCTGTTTCGAAATTACACTAATTTCTACAAAGGGCACACAAAAAGATTTGTTTGGACGATGACGTATACGAACTAAAATATATAAGGGTATATCATATGTCGACATATTTCATGTTCAGTACGCATATATGTAAGGCAGCATTACTTTTGATCATGCACAATAGGAATTAGTTTGTGTATGACAATACCGCTGAATACAACATTGATGACTTCGGCAGTAGACCGCTGGAAAACGACGTCTTTGTTTGCGCAATGTATAATGTAATTAACTATTTATGTCCTGGCAATGAAACTTACATTTAAAGCATTATAACCAAGTCCGTTAAAAAGTCAGGATTTCCCCCACCTTTCTCACTTATTTTTTTAAGCTTCTCCATCAATTCCCATCTATTTCTTGCCATTTTATCACTCAATTTCAATACTTTTCATTCATTTTCCGAATCATTCTCACTAATTTCTCATCCTCCTCAGTCATCTACCCACCCTTCTCTCTCAACACTTTGTTCTTCTTGGTACTTTTTCAATCCTTCTCACTTATTTCCGCATCCTTCTTACTTATTTACCAGTCCTCACTCATTTCCCCAGACTTCTCACTCATTTCCCCAGACTTCACACTCATTTCCGCAGACTTCACACTCATTTCCCCAGACTTCACACTCATTTCCCCAGACTTCACACTCATTTCCCTAACCTTTTTAGTTCTTACCCATGTGCCCACTATTCCCTTCCCTCTCACTCATTTCCCTATTCTTCTTACCTTTTCTGCCATCAGTTTCCCATCTTTCTCCATCATTCCCTGCATCCTCTACTAATTTTCATACCTTTCTCATTAGTTCCAACATCATCTTACTAATTTCCCCCATTCTTCCCACTCATTATTCTACCATTCCCACTCATTTCCTCATCCTTTCTTGCATACTTACATATTTTCACATTATTCTTACTTAATCCCTCCATCCTTCCCACTTATTTCTCTTTCCTTTCCACTCAATTTCCAGACCCTTATCGTCGATTTTCTTACTTCATCCTACCAACTAATTTCCACATCCATTTCACTCACTACATATCCTTCTCACTTATTTCCCGCCCATGTCACCTTTTCTCCAGTTATTATCATATTTCATCTTCCGCATTTTCCAAACCACCTCATTAATTTTTCAACCCCTTTTAGTTTTTTTTTGTCTCTCACTTCTCTTCTCCATTCAGGCTACATTTTCACACACTCGCCGCTCTACCCATTTGTCCTACACTTCGCATTTCCCGCTTTTCCATCTTTATTCTCACAATTTTCCCGCTCCTCTATTTCTATTCCCCCAATTCCCCCTACATTTGGCATTTTCCCAACTCTACATATTTTACACTCGCCTTATATTTCCGCGCTCCACATGACCCTTTAAATGTTCTACATTGATCTGTTGTCACTATTTTCCGAATTCTTTATGGTCATACTCATGCTCATGGCCATATTTGTCATATCGTGACCCTACTCATAGTCTAACCCTCCTCATTTTTTTCATCCCTCTCCAAACGTCCATATAAATGTAATCTATTTTGAAAAATTATGGTGACCTATTTACGCCGATAGCACTGACCTATGATAGATAAGTGTCAACAATGTATAAGACAAACAGAGAGATCGAAGACCGTATGGAAACACCATGTATGTATTGCACACTAATTTGACTCGTGTTATCATCCACGTTTACCTATTCGTTATCCCAGTTCTAACCTGGTTTTCTTAATTGTTTATACTGATTTATATTTTGGCGTATAACTATTGATGGTTTGCTTATTTTACAGCATTATAAACAGAGTTTAACGTAGATTTTTTTTTCTCGACCCATTTGCTCATCGTTCTTTTATTGTTATTGTAAATGATTTGTTAATGAAACAAGTAAAGCAGCATTGTTTGTTGAAATAAAATTACAACGTTTTAAGTGTTGTTGGTGTAGAAGGTGGTAATTATAAAAGTTGATCGAATGCCTTGCGTGGCATTATTCGAAAACCACGTAGATTTGGTAATGCAAATGTACAATGGTCTTTTTGTCAGGGAAATATGCTTATACAGATCATACAAGATAGAACCGTCCGTAGATAACCGAATGCCACTGTTGATATCTCTGTTGACTATTTACATAAAGACACGAACATGTATACAACATACATCTACAGCTAGGCAGCAAATGTCAGCAAATATACAGTTTTAAATAAAGTATTGTTTAAGACTTGTAAAATAAAAATCGAACCGCACTAACAAGGATCAGTGAGAGTGTGTACTTCAAAACAAGTACATTGTCGATCAAAAGCAACACATTTACACATGGTTATCACACTTGAGGTCCAGTTGCAAGAATAAATAGGGTTTTTTTTCCTTTTGAATATGTAGGTTAGGCAATAGTACATACGCTTGCAAGTTATCCTATACATTTATGTAAACACAGCTCTTCATTCTTTATTAGATGGACATAAAAGCAAGTTTTGTAACATGTACGACAATTGTAACTAATGTAAAACAAAAACCATTTTGTCGTTTTATAACCAATGCCGTTCAAATGCTCTTACGGCAAAAGTAGACCGGTCCATTATTTCGATTTTATCATGTTTATCTAATTCTAAATTATTTGACAATTAGATGTTACGATTGACTGTCAATGTTTAAAATTATTTCAACACAGAATAGCTGTAACTAAAACATACCAACAAAAGTCCACGTCACGGGTTTTACAACGGCTTCTGGTGCAAAAGAATGATACTTGTTAGGAGGAAAATGCATAAAATATGATGCATTGCTATGCTAAATATTACTAATTTGCGTTACATGAAATTGTTTTAGATAAAGAGTGCAGTTGCCAACTAAATGAGTCTTTTCAACATTGAGTCATTGTGCGATTTGCGTTTATGCGTTCGCTTTATAATGTTTTCTTGTCATGGGACCGTATACAATTTCAGCGTTATGACATTGAACCTGCTGTTGTTTTGCGTGTACCTCGGTGCTGCCTGGGCGGACTACGCATGTCTCTGCAGCTATGATATCGAACACGCCGTATATTCCACGGTAGGTCACCTATCCAGATTTCCGAGGACGACTCTTTAAGTACTATCACGATATTTTCGTCCTCTATACTTTATAATAAAATCTTATTGATGACTGTTTAAAAAAAATCAATGTTCCAATGTACAAGACAATAAACATTGTTTTAATCAATGGAAGTACAATGTACAATTTAAAGACAACAAAATAGCATACAATTGTCTGGCGTTCGGTTATATTGCTCCAGCTTATAGAGCTTCAAAAAGTTCGAGTTTAAGACTATTGTCTGCTTGATCAGAAGTCACTTCAGCAGAAACTCATGGCTTAGTGGCCAGACAATTCCACTGCCCAAACATCGTGTCAAGAATCGCTGTTATTAGAGAACGACATTTAGTTTGATAACGTCATTAGAAATGGGTCACTGGATAATAAAAAAACAGACCAACCAATCAGAAAGCAGCAAATATTCAGCATATACGACTGGCTACGACTTAACAATGTATAACGGTCTTATTCTGAACCAGGTCAATTCAACCAGACATATAGCGAAAGACTATGAAAATTAAGGAAATACCCTTCACCATTGCTACTAAGTACTAAGCAATAAAATGGTTGAATAGTTGGTTTTTATAGAGGTAGCAAATTTGTCACCTGGTTTTAGTGATGAACAAATCCAACACCAAACAATGTCACAATATGACTTGATATTGCAGAACTCTGACCAGTCGCCAATATTGGGCTACATGTACGAGTTCGACTGTAAACAACTGCTAGAGACGGTGAACGCACCCAAAGGCTGGTATACTCTGGCGTATGAACACAGTGTAATACATTTTATCTTTGCGCAGTTAATACATTCTCTAGAGACATTTTCTAACTTTTTTTGCCAGTAATTTTAACTAAACAATCTGCATATCCGACAGATTTTGTTTGTTCCGGATTGTTTATATTGCACCTTGACCAATATCAGTTTATCGAAAGGAAAGTATTCGTTTAAGTTGTATTATCATTTAAAGATTTTAAGAAAATCTCAAGAGTACTTTGTTGTTTGTGCTGACAAATCTTGTCTGAAATCGAAACACGGAGCTTGGTAGCATTTTTACAATCCTGTACAATGGAGGATTATGTAAATTGAGTGATATGATTGTACACTACTACACGGCAAGGGATATTTATGACGAACACCATTTTCTCCTATGAATAAATAGTCAACTCCCATTATGTATTCTAATTTATTACAAAGACCTTTACATACCTGTTTGTACGAGCATTTGCAAAATGATGTCTGTCTTTTTGATGTCTGATTTTTTTTATTTACTGCAAGTGTATCTGTCTGATTACCTCTACAGGTGGGTTATATAAAAGATGAAGGTGACATTAAAGTCCAGACCTGTGCTGGTGAGCCTTCTCCAGATGATCTAGGTACGTTATCCCTCCAGGCGTCCACATCACAGTGTAAAGTATGTACAGGACGCATAGACCAATAAGTTGCGCAATTAATATATAACAATTAATTATTAAATCACTTTTGAGTCCAGCTGTTTAACGTTAAATCTAACTTTTTACATTCCTACGCAGTTCGAATATGTGCATATCTGTGTATCCCCAATGGCTAAAGGAAGCCACGCTGTTGATTCTCACAACCTTGCGACAACATTGTTAAAGACGGCATGTTTACATACAATTGAGCGATTAAATGCAATATTATTACATATTGGTCAATGTGGTTTTTCAATGTATAAGATTTACTTTAGACTTATCTTAGTACCTTAGACTACGTTACAATAATTTTGTCATTCATATTTACAATTTGTTTTTAAATCTAATTGGGACATCGCCATCACTTGATTTACTATATACAGTACTTGCTTGAAATGAATAATTATGCTTTGTGTTAGCGCAACGTCCAGTCAGATAAACCCCAGGGTCAACTTGTATTTAACCTTATAATAAATTTATTTTACCGTGTTTTTTTCGATTTCATTTGAACTCGCTCATGCTCTAAATATTATAGGTAATTGCCCTTTAACTGTTGAACGGCTTAAGAGCGAGTTATTTAAATAAAATAAAATCATCCGAAATAATGTAAGCATTCTGATGGGATAAAAACGAATCAATCATAAACATTGAATGTTTCTTATTTCAAATATATAAATACATATAACTATGCCTTCCAGCAAGGGAGATAACTGAATATTTTCTTCAATTTGATAACAGAATAATGTCACATTGGGACTCTTGGGATCGATCGAATCCCATCAAATAATTCACGAATCAACTTCAAGGGGGGGGGGATTGGTGGGTGGGGGGCGACATGACAAATATTAAGTTAATATGTACATGATTACAACCTTTTGCAGAAATAAAGGTCGTTTTAACCAATAGTTCTTCATCCTGTTTTATAGTAACGACGACTACAGCTAAAGCAACAACACATGGTCATGGACCAGGTACAATATCGACAACACCGACACTGACAACAAATGTAACAACCACGACATCGACAACAACAATAACAACAACCCCGAGACCGACAACAACTACGACAAAACCGACAACAAGTACTACAACGCCACGTCCGACAACAACTCCAACACCGACAACTACTACAACCCCACGATCGAAAACGACAACAACAACCCCACGACCGACAACAACTACTACAACTCCAACACCTACAACATCTACTACAACCGCACGACCGACAACGACAACGACAACCCCCAAACCGACAACAACTACTACAACTCCAACACCGTCAACTACAACAACACCAAAGCCGACAACGACAACAATAACCTCAAAACCGACAACAAGTACAACAACACCAAAACCGACAACAACCATGCAACCGACAACAACAACTACATCACCGATACTGACAACCCCTACTACACATGCAACACAAGGTATGTTTTACATTAAAGTAGATGATGGACATCAAATACAACTGACTGAGTTATCTGTCGACGTACTTAGTTAAGACACGCCCCGAAAAGTGGTCCAACCTGCCAGACTTTATGCTTACGGTTCTCCTTTAATTTTGATAACTCAGATTAACAGATAATGTCAAAATAAACAGGTGCATCGATTTCATGGTGCCATCCATGTCATGTATTACCTATTTCAAATCTAAATTATTTCATGTATCGTGTTATTTATTTACTCAGTATATTTATATTGTTGAAAATATACTCACTTCCGTAGCTATTACTATCTTGCATTTAACACTACCAACGTATGTTTAAGCTTGGAGGCCTAAGCATACCTGACCTTTCAGGGGCGTGGTCAAAATTAGTTCGGTCGGTCAGTCTCACAAACACAAGTAATAATAAATTATGTGAAGAAATATGCATTAAGCAAAGCATGTCAGCACTTAGGATGTAAATGAGGGTGTAACACGTGCACTTAAAAATGATAGTGGCAAAGTGGTAGTGATATTTTGGGTGATCTTGAAACAAAGCTATTCTCTTCTTTCTTTGTTGCTACCTCTGCTCCTACTGTTGCTGCTGATAATGATAAAATGATATCGTTGTTGAACATTTGTTGATGCAGGCATCCCTAACCAGTGTCCCGATCACATCCGCCATGACGTCCACACAAACATTCATGTCCTGCTCATGCAGCACGAGTCGAGCTGTTACGAGTTTGTACCCACGCCTGTCTCTTGGTCCCATGCGGAGCAGAACTGCAAGATGAATGGCGGTCATTTGGTCACCATCAACTCCGAGAGCGAGCAGACATTTATCTACAACTTTCTCGTCACAAACTTTAACCACAGCACGTGGATAGGTCTTCATGATCGACAGTTCGAGGAATATTTCGAATGGGTATCAGGTGTGTTGTGTGATATAATATTAAATGTAATAACTATACATGTACAGACAATATTCAGCCTCCACGTTCCTTTTCGCTCGTGGTCGGGTCCTTGTATGGACAAGCGAACTTTAGTTCCCTCTCATCTAATTACAATGTGGACATTTTAATTTTGTCATTACTTTCATTTAATGACGTCATATAAAAAACTTCAGCTCTTGATTTTTTTTTATCTAAGTAGATCTCTTTTCTTCCATTGCTTGCATTTGAGAACACACTTAAGAAATGCGAGGTTTGAGCTCAGTAAAATCGGTTTAAGCACCCAGTCGGTTTCTTTTGTTATATTGGCGATTCTTGGCGCAGAAAGCTCACATATGCCTCATAGAATACTTGATGTGTCCAAAAATGCGAAGGAAGTGGCAAATATGTTTACATGCTGCAACCTGCTTGAAATGTTCTTTTTTCTTATTTAAATAAAAAATGCAGGCAATGTTGTGCCTGTAACAAATCAACTGTATAGAGCATCACGCGGTGTGCATGCTGAACACAGTTACAGTTGATGACTTTAAAAAAATCACATTAATCCAACACCGCATGTGTCCAAGTCTTATGTCCGATGTACGTTTTTCTCCTTTCATGGGAGCTAAATGGCACCAAAACTGTTGGTGAAGTGAACATATCACTACAAGACACTAGGGCAGCATTATCACTGGAGTTCTGTCGCTGCGTGTATGTTTCAGGAGAAGGTTTCACTTACGCTAACTGGCTTCCTAACCGGAAGTCACCAGACCATGATCGCGAAGACTGTGTGTACTTCATGCCAAATATTCAAGGGAAATGGGACGACATCCCTTGTGGTGGGGAGAACGCAAATAGTGAACGTTTTGGACCCACACTGCAGTACATATGTGAATACCGTGAGTATGTCAGCAAAAGTAAGAATTATTTGTAAGTATTAAAACAGTTCTGCAATCGATTTTTTCTCAAGAGTTTGACTGATAAACTTAACAATGATATGATTATCAAATTAAATAAGGTACTCTTTAAGACTCTTTCTTGATGCATATTATATTCCTTGTTTAAAATGTTTTGTTAAGAAAAATATGGCATTTGATACTATAATATTACTCTAATATTTTACAGCGATTTCACCATGTCAGTAGTATATTGGCCAAAAAGGATCATGTTAAATTATGTACGTTGACATTTACATAGAAATTAATTCACCTATCGTTACAGATGCCATTACAACAGCCATGCCGACAGTAAGCGGGCTTACATTTACAGATGGTAGGGTTTTATTTATCATTATTCCAATCGTACTTTTCTGCGTAAGATGAAAATGTGACTCTCGAAACGTACGAGACCAAGGATTCAATTTGCTTTAAAATTTGAAACTTTTGCATTTGTCACTGAATGGGTGTTGTAAGCATTGCATATTGCATGGAAACACGTTTCTGTGTCCTTTGTATACACTGTGTCACTTTCGTGGTAGAATTTCATGTTAAGAAATGTACTACAATTACATGTACTTAATTCGTGAGAGCAAACAAAAAAAAGGAAAATTTCTCCGAAAAGAAAAAATCCTAGGCAGTTAACCCAAATGGAACTAGTTTGTGGTTTACTAGTTGGAAGAATGGTACCAAGCACAGAAATGCACACAAACATTCAAATAGAAACCCGTAAATGATAGGACAAGAGCTCTTTCGCATACGCACAACGACGAAATAGTGAAATCACATTAATTATAACGTATCTACAATACTACTTATAAACACAAAACCCTAATATGAAATCGCATCCTGAAACGATATTCTTATATTTGTTTTGTGTATCAGAATAATATTAGAATATTCAGAGCGCATTTTTATCATAGTGGCACACAATAGGATAATTTTCATTACGTTTAGTGTTGTTTTTATTGTACAGTGTTTTATTTCTGGTAACAATGGACATTGCTAGCCTAACTTTATGCAAAAGCGGCGGTAGATTTATGATTTTAGCATAGCATTTAATTTCAAAACGACGTTTTCTTCAATATTACCAATCCGCCATTATACTGTTTACTTAAGCTACTTAAGCTCCTTTAATGTAAACGTGTCGATTTTAATAGGACCATATCATAATTTATTAGATTGTAAAACAAATACAAAATAACTTACAATTTTAATATTGTATTCTACTAAACGCAAACAATGTATTACCACAGTCAGTTATGTTCTGTGAATTATTCTTATAAATTACGTTAATATGTAAACGAGGCATTTTCAAAAGGAAAAGATGCAGGTGGTACTGGATCGACTTTAAGAAAATTAAGCAAGAGCACGTAGGTTTTATTTCGGGAAACCGCTCAAGTGTACAGCCAATTAACTGTCTTGATTGGTTGGTGGTCGGCTTGATGTTAAATTGTGATTGACTGATTGTCGCTAAGAGTATGTTAATCCGAAGCAATAACATGTAAATTAGAAATATTTAGTGGCCAATACACAAGTGACCATTACGAACTGTGATTGGCAAGTGTCAGGATTACCTGACTGTTGATAAACTGATGAAATACCATCCAATATATATAAAGAATGTTTATCATTGTTAGCGCGTGACGTTTAAGTGTGTCAGGCTTACTTGTGACGAGCAATTAAAAAGTCTGTAGATTTACATTTTTGTTATACGAAAAGAACGTAGCAGTGATTTCATGTTGTTAACCAGAAGACATTCGTTATTTTGAGACATGGCCCACCACCTCTATACTGGAGCGAGCACAATCACATATTGAAAGTGTCTTAAGTTGTTTGTAGGCAATACGATCAACTTAAGAAATACCCTTTCAATTTTACTTCAAACTAAACAAAAGTATTTAATGATTATAACAAATCCGAATCCCTATTACACAGATCTTAATTCGAATACCGACTTAATATTCGAATATTAGAATGTCCGTTTACATCCCTACAATGAAACCATTTTAAAATTCATGCATAGTGTGTTAATTAAAGATGACTGTCTCAGGTCCGACGCAACTGTGTCCTGCGGCTATCCAGAGCCATGTCCGGAATATGGGCGGAGTGTTGGGCTATTATAAGAACCATTGCTATGAGCTGATCCCCAACGTTCACTACACATGGCAGCATGGAGAGCAGACTTGTCACAGCCATGGAGGAAACTTGGCCTTTATTACCAGCGCTGATGAGCAGGGGTTCCTTCAACAGTTCATGCACAGGCATCTCCCCGACCGTGCTGTCTGGATTGGTCTGTCAGATATCCAGATAGAGGGCGTATACCAATGGACATCAGGTAATAGATCTGGATTTCACATGTTCACTGTATTCAGTATAAATGTGTTTCATCTACCAGTTAAACTAAATTATGTTTCGTTTAACCATTTTCAGCATTTGTTACCGTTCACAATCAGCTATTGTCGTTTTCTGAGTGATAGAAATCAGCAGGATAATGCAATGTTTAACCACTGTTATCAGTGGCTAGGACCACGCTTGACACCCCAAATCATTTATCGTTTTGATATTAACTTGTAAGGAACGTTTTAACTAAGTACAAATGAATCGTTCTTAGTCATGCTTCACAAAGCATCTGGTAGAGAACGGTTCATCGTGCTGTTCGAAATTTAGAAAGTGCTAAACATTTCCCAGATTTCTTTTCGGACGAAGACCTCTGGTAATTCCCTTTATCTCACTTTATATAACACTGGGTACAACAACTAATGTCCTAGTCACAAACAGACCGGGAGCCGTCCAACAAACAGTATAGAATATGTTATGTTTTAATATGACAGGCTCCCCAATATTTATACTTTTCCTCATGCGGTCACAAATCAAACGGGCGCCGTCGGTTTTCGGTGACTGAAATGGGAAACAGGCGTTTTAAGGCATTGTGTGATGACCAAATGACATCGGTGTGGTGAATATGTTAATCGGACAGTTACCGCACAAGGACCATGCAAACACCGAGCGGAGAATTTGGGATTATAAGTTTAACTAAAATGTATTCAAATATGTTTCGATAACACTTAAGCCAGTATAACACCGCACGACAAAACACAAGCTTCCGATGCGAACTTGATGCGATACCCTAACCATGGTTGTACAATGGGTGGTGCCTATCCGGGCGCCGGACGCAAAGGGTGTCCGCACAATCGCTGTTTATGTCAAATTTAAAAAAAAAAAAAAGGAATCTGGTGATCAGACGGTTGCATAGCCGAAGTTTACTTTTAAGCTATCCTCAATGGTCAATGGGTCCCATCGGATGACGAAACTTTCCAACTGCCACGTATCGTCCGATTTTGCACGTTTACGTGAAACAGATCCTGACTGGCAGCATTCCCTCATTTGTGATGGAAGTATTATTTCATAATCAATCTTACAGGTACACTTTATTAGCCATATAGATTTCGAAATTAAAACCGCGAGGACAAATATTTGTTGAATCAGTGACTTTAGTATATCTGATTAAATATAATAAACATTATAATTAAATATAACATAACATAAGAAATGCAGGACAGAATCAAATATTGCCTCATTCCAACTTTCTACATCTAGGCGATCCCGTAACATTCACTAATTGGGTAAGCGGCCATATCGGTAACTTTGTTAACCCTAATGAGGAAGACTGTGTGGCCTTTATCCCGTACATGAATGGACAATGGGACGACATTCGTTGTGGAGCTCATGGACAGTTCGGGGGAGACTTTGGGGAGACACATCCCATCATCTGTCAGTATGGTAAGAACCACAATTTGCCCACAAACTTCTTGGTAAGTTACTAATCTAAACAGCAAAGAAATCTTTTGAAACGGTTTGTAAAGTAATAATGATGTCTTAACTTTTGAAGTTTACACGGTAAAACAAAGTTTTCTTGGCTAGAAATGTCTGTATTATCATTATGATCCTTTCTGTTGCTGTTGGCAAGAAACAGCATTGTTATCTGACTGGCTTCCCCTTTTATCGACTTTTATGAAACGACATTTTTCTCACTTCTTACTGTCTCTATGTTGATCATGCATCCGCCGAATGCATGCACACAGTAAAAGTGCCTTTATCAAATACACCTTTGATTAAATACTTATGGTTTGGATATTTGGAGTATAAATTATTACTGCACATAGAACTAGATGTTTATATCTCAATAAACCTATACCTCAATATATCTATATGTATATGTGTGTGTGTGTGTGTGTTTGTGTGTGCGTGCGTGCGTGCGTGCGTGTGTGTGTGTGTGTGTGTATGCATGAAAAGATCAATGCATGCCTGCATGCATACATATTATCTACTAATCTATTAATCAGTGTGCAAGTTACTTCTTCATCTTTCTCTATTCGTCCCGTTATTTCAGGTTCGGTGCTGTCTGGTTCCGGCGGTTCTGGTGTCTCCATTATTGGTTGACATACACGGACCTGACCCGGGGAGTAGCAAGACCAATCATGAACTATAGTACATCTTCATAACTTGTGTGGCAAATAAATATTTTATTAAAAACAATGAATTACCTTCAGTAAGTACACACGGTATATTAAACATACATGTTTAAGTGATATCTACTATAGTGCAAATTGACTTAAAAAAAGAGAATTACTTCCATTTATGTTCAAATTACTAATTATTTTCATTAATTATATTTGACGCTTCAATAATGTATTGTTCAAATCGTCATGTTGTACCAATTTAATTGCGTGCAGTGATACGTATTTTACCATTTACTGGTATTTATTTGTGTTGTTGTGCTGACCCTCGAAAACTGATTAGTTGCATGTATTTAATTAATTTATGTTACGGATGTTCCTGCTTTAAGCAAAATTATTTTGGTCGAATCCTGTCGGAACGTCGGATGATATCGGCATATGCGTCCCAGATGCGGAGAACGCATGCTGTCTCAAAGAATGATCTTTTAGCCTTCTTTCGCCTGCAATCCATCGCTTGGTTTGTGTTAAGGATGTCCGTGTCTGTACAAAGACAACTGCCCTCCACACTTTTTATTCGATAATATAGAAGGACACATTGTTCACGCTCAATGCTAAGCAGATTATAGTGTTTTTCGTACTGCTCGGTATTTTAAGTGTTCAATCTTCTAAGTCTGCAAGTGCAAGCCGTCAAAGCATCCAGTGAGCTTTTGGTGTTGTCGTGCTCGGAGTGTAAGTGGTCCGACTTCCGAATTGGTTTCATTTGATTACATGTAGGACGTAAATGTCACCTTCCGACAGAAACGCAGGCTTAGAGAATGGAGACCGCCCTTAACTTGGCACTTTTCAAACGTGTGTGAAAGCTTCGAGCGAGTGAAGTATTAACGGGCGTTTCTTGCTCGGGCGAGTCTGTGGAGGCACGTCCGTGCGAGTGGTGGTACGTCCGTACGAGTGGTGGTACATCTTTGCAGGGTATATCAATTTGGTCGGGTGAGCTATTCTGTGGGACGGAAACCTATAGTAATTCTAATCATCATCTTACTGAGCCCGGAGTTTAAAGTCTCGTACCTATGTACAAAAGAAATAAATTGGTTCAAAGTTTTATACCATAATCATATATTTGATTTTATTTGACGTCAAACAACAGGTCCGCTTAATACCGTCTTAGTACCAAACTTTGACATCATTAGAAGTTGAGGTTATAAAATAACCTATCGCTTAAAACAATTATCGCCCTAATGGATGGATATCCATATTACGCGAATCTTATCTCACTTGATAAAGGTGCGGGACAAGTAACAACATCTGCAAATGCTGTCTACAACATTTCTTATCAACTAGACATTGCTATTAGCCTGAGAGTAAATCTCCGATCCCGACTGCTATAATTAATCACTCAACCACTGCTGTTATATTGCAAGTAAATTATTTGTGGTTAAAATAAATCTTAAACAATGCATTTTATTTTTAATATTCAATTGAAACAAACAGTAACATTTTTGCTCAATCTCAAGTAAGATAGCACACACTTAAACAGAGTTTTCAATAGTCACAAAAACAAATGTGTCTAAGCTGTAACATTGATTGTTTTTATTCTGGCTCACAACTGTATATGTTATGAAAAAAATCATTCCTTGTATTTGGGAAATGTCAGCATACATTGATTTCTGTAAAAAAAAAAAAGGTATTAGCGACGTGCAATCTAAGGGAGATAACAAATAATATATCGTTTGTAAAGTTTTCTTCCCCTCTTAAGTTTGATCATTAATGTTGGCATACATAAATGAATGTAAATATAACTTATTGTTAACATTTATGTAAAATAAGGTTATAAATACAACATGAGATTATAGGACGGAATACATGCAAAATTATTACCACATTATGCACTTAAAAAGTAAGTAAACTTAAAGAAAGCGCTATGAAGTCCCTCAGAATACGACAAAATGCAGAAATAGTTATCTCGTCATATTGAGGTTAATATTTTTATTAGAGTTAGGGGTCGGATGTGTATCTAATATGTCGGCAACATATAAATGTTTATATTGACAAAGCTTAGTAGGCGTATTTGTATCTCAGTGTTTGGTGTGCTGTCGAGTCTCAGTGTTTTATGTACTGTCGAGTCTCATTGTTTGATGTACTGTCTAGTCTCAGTGTTTAATGTACTGTCGAGTCTCAGTGTTTAATGTACTGTCTAATCTCAGTGTTTATTGTACTGTCCAGTCTCAGTGTTTAATGTACTGTCTAGTCTCAGTGTTTAATGTACTGTCGAGTCTCAGTGTTTAATGTACTGTCTAATCTCAGTGTTTATTGTACTGTCCAGTCTCAGTGTTTAATGTACTGTCTAGTCTCAGTGTTTAATGTACTGTCGAGTCTCAGTGTTTAATGTACTGTCTAGTCTCATTGTTTAATGTACTGTCGAGTCTCAGTGTTTAATGTACTGTCTAGTCTCATTGTTTAATGTACTGTCGAGTCTCAGTGTTTAATGTGCAGTCGAGTCTCATTGTTTAATGTACTGTCTAGTCTCATTGTTTAATGTACTGTCTAGTCTCAGTGTTTAATGTACTGTCTAGTCTCATTGTTTAATGTACTGTCTAGTCTCATTGTTTAATGTACTGTCTAGTCTCAGTGTTTAATGTACTGTCTAGTCTCAGTGTTTAATGTACTGTCTAGTCTCATTGTTTAATGTACTGTCTAGTCTCATTGTTTAATGTACTGTCTAGTCTCATTGTTTAATGTACTGTCTAGTCTCAGTGTTTAATGTACTGTCTAGTCTCATTGTTTAATGTACTGTCTAGTCTCATTGTTTAATGTACTGTCTAGTCTCAGTGTTTAATGTACTGTCTAGTCTCAGTGTTTAATGTACTGTCGAGTCTCAGTGTTTAATGTACTGTCTAGTCTCATTGTTTAATGTACTGTCTAGTCTCATTGTTTAATGTACTGTCTAGTCTCATTGTTTAATGTACTGTCTAGTCTCAGTGTTTAATGTACTGTCTAGTCTCAGTGTTTAATGTACTGTCTAGTCTCATTGTTTAATGTACTGTCGAGTCTCAGTGTTTAATGTACTGTCGAGTCTCATTGTTTAATGTACTGTCTAGTCTCAGTGTTTAATGTACTGTCTAGTCTCATTGTTTAATGTACTGTCTAGTCTCAGTGTTTAATGTACTGTCTAGTCTCAGTGTTTAATGTACTGTCGAGTCTCATTGTTTAATGTACTGTCGAGTCTCATTGTTTAATGTACTGTCTAGTCTCAGTGTTTAATGTACTGTCTAGTCTCAGTGTTTAATGTACTGTCTAGTCTCAGTGTTTAATGTACTGTCGAGTCTCAGTGTTTAATGTACTGTCTAGTCTCAGTGTTTAATGTACTGTCTAGTCTCAGTGTTTAATGTACTGTCGAGTCTCATTGTTTAATGTACTGTCTAGTCTCAGTGTTTAATGTACTGTCGAGTCTCAGTGTTTAATGTACTGTCGAGTCTCAGTGTTTAATGTACTGTCTAATCTCAGTGTGTTTAATGTGCAGTCGAGTCTCATTGTTTAATGTACTGTCGAGTCTCAGTGTTTAATGTACTGTCTAGTCTCAGTGTTTAATGTGCTGTCGAGTCTCAGTGTTTAATGTGCTGTCGAGTCTCAGTGTTTAATGTATTGTCTAGTCTCAGTGTTTAATGTACTGTCTAGTCTCAGTGTTTAATGTACTGTCTAGTCTCAGTGTTTAATGTATTGTCTAGTCTCATTGTTTAATGTACTGTCGAGTCTCAGTGTTTAATGTACTGTCTAGTCTCATTGTTTAATGTACTGTCTAGTCTCAGTGTTTAATGTGCTGTCGAGTCTCAGTGTTTAATGTACTGTCTAGTCTCAGTGTTTAATGTACTGTCGAGTCTCAGTGTTTAATGTACTGTCTAGTCTCAGTGTTTAATGTGCTGTCGAGTCTCAGTGTTTAATGTGCTGTCGAGTCTCAGTGTTTAATGTATTGTCTAGTCTCAGTGTTTAATGTACTGTCGAGTCTCAGTGTTTAATGTACTGTCGAGTCTCAGTGTTTAATGTACTGTCTAATCTCAGTGTGTTTAATGTGCAGTCGAGTCTCATTGTTTAATGTACTGTCGAGTCTCAGTGTTTAATGTGCTGTCTAGTCTCAGTGTTTAATGTACTGTCGAGTCTCAGTGTTTAATGTACTGTCTAGTCTCAGTGTTTAATGTGCTGTCGAGTCTCAGTGTTTAATGTGCTGTCGAGTCTCAGTGTTTAATGTATTGTCTAGTCTCAGTGTTTAATGTACTGTCTAGTCTCAGTGTTTAATGTACTGTCTAGTCTCATTGTTTAATGTACTGTCGAGTCTCAGTGTTTAATGTACTGTCTAGTCTCAGTGTTTAATGTGCTGTCGAGTCTCAGTGTTTAATGTGCTGTCGAGTCTCAGTGTTTAATGTATTGTCTAGTCTCAGTGTTTAATGTACTGTCGAGTCTCAGTGTTTAATGTGCAGTCGAGTCTCATTGTTTAATGTACTGTCGAGTCTCAGTGTTTAATGTACTGTCTAGTCTAAGTGTTTAATGTACTGTCTAGTCTCAGTGTTTAATGTACTGTCTAGTCTCATTGTTTAATGTACTGTCTAGTCTCAGTGTTTAATGTACTGTCTAGTCTCAGTGTTTAATGTGCTGTCGAGTCTCAGTGTTTAATGTACTGTCTAGTCTCTGTGTTTGGTGTGCTGTCGAGTCTCAGTGTTTAATGTACTGTCTAGTCTCAGTGTTTAATGTACTGTCGAGTCTCAGTGTTTAATGTGCAGTCGAGTCTCATTGTTTAATGTACTGTCGAGTCTCAGTGTTTAATGTACTGTCTAGTCTCAGTGTTTAATGTACTGTCTAGTCTCAGTGTTTAATGTACTGTCTAGTCTCAGTGTTTAATGTACTGTCGAGTCTCAGTGTTTAATGTACTGTCGAGTCTCAGTGTTTAATGTACTGTCGAGTCTCAGTGTTTAATGTACTGTCTAGTCTCAGTGTTTAATGTGCTGTCGAGTCTCAGTGTTTAATGTACTGTCGAGTCTCAGTGTTTAATGTACTGTCTAGTCTCAGTGTTTAATGTACTGTCTAGTCTCAGTGTTTAATGTACTGTCGAGTCTCAGTGTTTAATGTGCAGTCGAGTCTCATTGTTTAATGTACTGTCGAGTCTCAGTGTTTAATGTACTGTCTAGTCTCAGTGTTTAATGTACTGTCGAGTCTCAGTGTTTAATGTACTGTCTAGTCTCATTGTTTAATGTACTGTCTAGTCTCAGTGTTTAATGTACTGTCGAGTCTCAGTGTTTAATGTACTGTCTAGTCTCAGTGTTTAATGTGCTGTCGAGTCTCAGTGTTTAATGTACTGTCGAGTCTCAGTGTTTAATGTACTGTCGAGTCTCAGTGTTTAATGTACTGTCTAATCTCAGTGTGTTTAATGTGCAGTCGAGTCTCATTGTTTAATGTACTGTCGAGTCTCAGTGTTTAATGTACTGTCTAGTCTCAGTGTTTAATGTACTGTCGAGTCTCATTGTTTAATGTATTGTCTAGTCTCAGTGTTTAATGTACTGTCTAGTCTCAGTGTTTAATGTACTGTCGAGTCTCATTGTTTAATGTACTGTCCAGTCTCAGTGTTTAATGTACTGTCTAATCTCAGTGTGTTTAATGTGCTGTCGAGTCTCAGTGTTTGATGTGCTGTCGAGTCTCAGTGTTTGGTGTGCTGTCGAGTCGCAGTGTTTAATGTATTGTCGAGTCTCAGTGTTTGATGTGCTGTCTAGTCTCAGTGTTTAATGTGCTGTCTAGTCTCAGTGTTTAATGTAGTGTCCAGTCTCAGTGTTTAATGTAGTGTCCAGTCTCAGTGTTTAATGTACTGTCTAGTCTCAGTGTTTAATGCACTGTCGAGTCTCAGTGTTTAATGTACTGTCTAATCTCAGTGTGTTTAATGTGCTGTCGAGTCTCAGTGTTTGATGTGCTGTCGAGTCTCAGTGTTTGGTGTGCTGTCGAGTCGCAGTGTTTAATGTACTGTCTAGTCTCAGTGTTTGATGTACTGTCTAGTCTCAGTGTTTAATGTATTGTCTAGTCTCAGTGTTTAATGTGCTGTCGAGTCTCAGTGTTTGGTGTGCTGTCGAGTCTCAGTGTTTAATGTATTGTCGAGTCTCAGTGTTTGATGTGCTGTCTAGTCTCAGTGTTTAATGTGCTGTCTAGTCTCAGTGGTTAATGTATTGTCGAGTCTCAGTGTTTGATGTGCTGTCGAGTCTCAGTGTTTGGTGTGCTGTCGAGTCGCAGTGTTTAATGTACTGTCTAGTCTCAGTGTTTGATGTACTGTCTAGTCTCAGTGTTTGATGTACTGTCTAGTCTCAGTGTTTAATGTATTGTCTAGTCTCAGTGTTTAATGTACTGTCGAGTCTCAGTGTTTAATGTACTGTCGAGTCTCAGTGTTTAATGTGCTGTCGAGTCTCAGTGTTTAATGTATTGTCTAGTCTCAGTGTTTAATGTATTGTCTAGTCTCAGTGTTTAATGTACTGTCGAGTCTCAGTGTTTAATGTGCTGTCGAGTCTCAGTGTTTAATGTACTGTCGAGTCTCAGTGTTTAATGTACTGTCGAGTCTCAGTGTTTAATGTACTGTTGAGTCTCAGTGTTTAATGTACTGTCGAGTCTCAGTGTTTAATGTACTGTCGAGTCTCAGTGTTTAATGTACTGTTGAGTCTCAGTGTTTAATGTATTGTCTAGTCTCAGTGTTTAATGTACTGTCGAGTCTCAGTGTTTAATGTACTGTCGAGTCTCAGTGTTTGGTGTGCTGTCGAGTCTCAGTGTTTAATGTACTGTCTAGTCTCAGTGTTTGATGTGCCGTCGAGTCTCAGTGTTTGGTGTGCTATCTAGTCTCAGTGTTTAATGTACTGTCGAGTCTCAGTGTTTAATGTACTGTCGAGTCTCATTGTTTAATGTACCGATGAGTCTCACTGTTTAATGTGCTGTCTAGTCTCTGTGTTTTATGTACTGTCGGGTGTCTATGTTTAATGTACTGTCGAGTCTCAATGTTTAATGTACTGTCTAGTCTCATTGTTTAATGTACTGTCTAGTCTCATTGTTTAATGTGTTGTCTAGTCTCAGTGTTTAATGTACCGATGAGTCTCACTGTTTAATGTGCTGTCTAGTCTCAGTGTTTAATGTCCTGTCTAGTCTCAGTGTTTAATGTACTGTCTAGTCTCATTGTTTAATGTGCTGTCTAGTCTCTGTGTTTTATGTACTGTCGGGTGTCTATGTTTAATGTACTGTCGAGTCTCAATGTTAAATGTACTGTCGAGTCTCAAAGTTTAGTGTACTGTCGAGTCTCGTTATGTCCTGTCGAGTCTCAATGTTTAATAACCTTCTTTCGAGTTCCATTATTTAGTAATGTACTTTCGAGGTCATAAAAGCATGGAGAATCAATAAGATTAGTACAGTGTACATTTAGTAAAGTAGAATAATAAATGTACATCAAAGAGGCTAGGCATTTAATAAATTATATATTGAGTATCTGCAAATAAATTTTTCGCAAATTTCAGCTCTCGTTGCCTTCTCCTTTCTTGATTGCATAGATTTAATGATGAATTCACATTAAGGGATTTTGTAATTGGCAAAACTCCCGCAAAGTAAAAAATATTTATTTTAATGCGCTATCCCACTCTCTTACACTGTCGGTTAATTACATTTACCTCTGTAACAGGCTCAGATTATATAAGGACACGTAACTCTATATAACGTCAGATAAAACGTCGATAAGGACTTTGAAAATAGAAGGTTTAAATCGGTTACACATATGTTTATGAAAATATAGTGATATAAAGATAAATTATTTGAATAGTGTTAATTTAAATGATGTCAGCATGTAATTCATTTAGCTTTTGTATTAACGTGTATGTTATAAATATGCTGAGTTTTAGTTTACATTCGCGTAGTTTTCTGCCTTGTCTGCAAGAAATCCAAGGTTTTCAGACCGATGCAACATTTTCATACGTATATATGTGTGTGTGTGTGCCCGCGTGCTCGCTTGCGTGCGTGCGTGTGTGTGTTTGTTATGGTCATTAAAATCAAATTAAATGTGGGTAAAATATCGTCTATCCGTTTTGACAAGACTCTTGTCATTGAACCCACGTGAGAGGTCTTATAGTGAGGTACGGACGACATCAATTCAGATTCAATTAAAAGCGGGTAACGGATAAGGAGGCTGACTTGCAAAAGACCGTACTCAAGCCGCTGCATGCTATAGTGCTGCATGCTATGCATGCTATAGTGCTGCATGCTATAGTGCTGCATGCTATGCATGCTATAGTGCTCCATGCTATAATGATGCATGCTATGCATGCTATAGTCCTGCATGCTATACTAACCAGCTAGCTTTCGAATGGCAGTTTTAGGGTCAAACATTTATTAAATGATCACATGTTAAATAATAAGACTTAGTCTTGCTGCATATCTTTTGGCCTTTTACAGCTCACGTTTGTATAAAGTATATGCACACTAATTAATAATGATTGCATTGAGGTGCATTCTACCAATGGAACCAGGGCCCTCCCACCAATAAGGAGAATGCACTTCAGACTATGCCAACCAGTCGTATAGACAAGGTCTAAACATAACGCATCTTTGTACATTTATCATTTTAATTTGCTCTCACAGTCTCGTTTGGGTGTCCATGAATATTGTGTATAGGTAAGTGACCTTAAAAAGCATGTTGCCTTATTTTCGGACACTTCCTTATTAGGTTGATAACCGTATGAATAGTGCAGGTCGTCAGAAAGTCAGTCAAGTAGTGAGGCTTGCCAAAATCCTGCTGATGTTTTGTCTACTTCGAGACGTGCATAAATTAGTCCACTCACCTTTAAACCTACATCTATTGATATTCAATATTTAATCTTAGTTATTTGCTTACAAATGCACAGATTAAACAAAGCATATTTCTTGCGACCTGGCATCGAAGAACGTGACCATACAGGTCCTATCTCTGCTGACTGGTTTGTGTCTACACTACTTTCCAGATCCGGATCATCACGTGCTTAGCAGGCTAAGAGTTAAATAAACAGTATAATCACGTGGTAGGGTGTGTGTGGGGTGGCTTGTTGACAAACATTCACGATGGCTTTACAACAGAGCCATTACTCTCAATACTGACCAAGGGATCTTTTACGGGGACTTGTCGTCTATTATTTGGCCTCTTTTATCTGTATTCGTATTGTTTTTACATGTGTAATCAGTACATAAATGTGCAATATAATAATATAATTATTGTTACCGCCGTTGGTATCATTAATAACCAGTGCACAACGAATAACATCAGACAAGGATCCAGAACTTTTCAGCTGGTGGGGGGAGGGAGGGGGTGCGAAGACTGAATTTGACATACGTTCTGGGTGGGACTTTGCCAGAGGGGTGTCCGTGGGTATGCTTGCCCGTAAAAAAAAGTTCCAAAAATGTCTCAGATGCATTCTGAAGTGTCTCTAGATAAAAGGTTACCCGTTGTAATGGTTGTATTAACGGACTATGGAAGTAGGAAAAATGCGGTAAACCTTTTAGCAATATAACTTTGTTGTTGAAATATAAATATATGTTGCATATATAATAGGAATGCGTAGTACATTTGATATACTACTGAATATTTTTACCATTGTTTGCACACATGTAATCGCTCACAGAGTAAATGTTACACAGCCCAAGCAGCGCCTCAAAGGCAGCCACAAAACAAGCAAGACGGAATGATGTTCATAAAGAACATCTTTTGATGTATGTTTAAAATTGTACGTGGCATTGATTTAATATTAAAAGTCTTAAAACTATTTTTTTAAATGAAAATTTATTTGTTGCAACCAGATCTGCGCTCTTTCAGATCGGTGTGACCAAAACACAAAATCACTCGCACTGTAGAAATACATTATATTGTAGAAATAGAATCAGATAACAAATAGTGCATCACTTTTTGTTTGGGTGAAGGGGATTTAGATTCGTTCGAGACTCGAACCGGCAACTTGCAAACATTATCCAATTTACAAAGCCAATTAACAAAGCAAGCGCTTTACCGACAGCACGACATTTGGCAGTGTGATTTATTTTGCAAGTTTACATATATGAAATATGTCTACCCTTATCCTCACTTTATAACAGAACGCAATAAATAGTATCGCCGAGTGCCGGGTGGCGTGACTTCGAGACGTGAATATTTTATGAGGGCCAGGTAAATATTTACAAACAATACAAGGTCAATAAAAACAAAACCAATGTGATCCAAATGCTTTTAATAGTCAAAAATACACATCAACAAATTAACAAATGCCCTGTTTAGAACACGTTTTACATGCTGTATATACATATTTTTGTACTTTGGCATATGAATATATTTAGAATAGCTTTAGCTAAACTCCTTCTGTACCTATCATTGTTCTATATGTGTATGAAGTAACAAAACAATAAAACCCAATATACAATAAACAATAACGAGATCATTGTCTAATAGATGTTAGGACATAGAGATATGGTACACACTGGCACCGTTATTTATGGTGTGGACACAACGATGGAAACATTTCTTTAAAGTACCATACATCTTGCTCCTAGATAGATATATGGACAAACATGTAGATCCATATATTTTAAAACAGCCAATGGGTAGATCAAGGAATGTGGTGTAAGAACAAGTACATGTACTGACTTTAACACTAAATCCACCGTTCATAAAGCAGGACAATGGCGTCGGATTTCTTTGGTTAAACAAAACACACTCGCCTCTTTTTGATAATTCTGTATACAATAACTGAAATAAATTCGCACATTACATAATAAATACCGAAATAAATACTGAATAAATAAACTGAATTCTAATAGATATAAATACACAAACATCATTCTGAGATATCCAGATTCGTCATCTGTTGGTTGATTGGGTGAAGGATTGCCATTACTTAATCACTGACTAGCACCAGGTTTAATCATTCTAAATTAGACAATATAAGTATGTGATACAAAACAATGACATAAGGTATAAAGAAGACAAACCAATGGAAAGCCAACAAAGACAATAACAACAATAACAGCTACATTAATGACAATGGGACGTTTAGAAATTCGTTGTTTCACTACATTTCGACAGCATCTTAGCACTTTAAACAGGATGTTCTTCAAATCGCTGAGATTTTATTGGTAGTGAGGCAAAAGTGGCTCCTTTATTTTAAACATGGGCTCTGGAAATGTAACATCTTCATTGGTTTTCAGTTGTTCAATACCTGTGTATAGTGCCCTAAACTAGCATGATCCTGATCGTCAGGGGAGAAGATGTTCGTAAAACTAGGTTTATGACTTTTAAATTGCATTATTATCTAATCGTTAATGTCCACAGGAAGTAAGTGAACTCAGGTGGCCCTTCTTGATTTAAGTAGCATCATTGACAGCCGATTTAGTTCCTCGTAATATCAGGGTCAAATAAATGTTGTTGCATAACCCATTTATGTATATTGTCATACAATAATACAGTTTATACAATGGTAAAATGGATTTGATTGAACTCCGGAATTCTCCATGTGTAAAAGCGTTACTGGTTTGTTATCTTCATTCACTGTTCTTAAACATTTAAAAGCAGTATTTGAGATATAAATGAACTATGAAATTAACAGGGACGTGGGAGATGTAGCCCACGTAATACATATTTTCGAGGTTTGCTAAAATATTGGACTCCAGAATACATAACAAAACTGTATAAATGTATCACAGAACTACACTGATATAAAATGGCAAGAATGGACAAAGTCCAATAAACTAATACTGATAAATTATATGCACTCAATTAAAACAATTAAATCATAATATATTTAAGTCAATAACATAATTTATAATATTAAATGATTGTCTTGATGGCCGAAAAAATATTTATCAGAGAAAAATCGATAGTGGTCCAACAGGTTTCGGTCATCGTAAATCTTAGAAAAGAAATATGATATTGTAAAGTCATATTTGAATCTATAAAAGAAGAGAAATATATCGTAAGTCAAATGATTGCTTATCGTGCACTTTAAATAGCGTGTCTTAAAACTGAATATTCAGTGTGCAGAATTAGTTATCCTGGGAAGTCAAATAAATTTCTTCCTTTACACAATTGATGTTCACAATGATCGAATTTGACGTTCATGTCGTTAATGTTTTAAACGTTCCTTATGTTAGCTTTTAAAAAATGCAACATGTGATATTCGAACCGGAGTTCTTAAATATGATGGAGAAATACTAGCCACTCGAACATTCAGGAAAAGGTTATTGAGGCGTCATTTATAAATATTGATCCATTAACTTTACTTACACGGAATATTTCGACCATTTTTAATAAAACTATCCAAAATGTTGTTTTTTAACTTAACTCCGTTACTACTGGAATGTGTTTAATCGAGAAAAATATACAAACACTATATAAAACTGGATACTTAAAAACACATCGTACAATTCTACTGAACGCCACATATCTATTATAGGGATACAACAAACTAGAAATCCAAAAGAAGAATAAACCTTCCTTCCATATTATACTACTGTGGCTTTAATGTCAACTCATTCATAAACTAAGCAACGCAGTGCATCAGCAACAATAACAACCCACAACACCATACGAATATAATCAACCGATACTTCTAACACAGTTGGTTCTTGGAAGATGTTGTTACCACAGTGTTTATATTATAATTGAAGTCAACTATTAGCGTGTGGTGTACAGCATTCTATATTTCAAGAATATAAAACCTGTCCTAATTTTAGGTGGAAGTCATTGTTTTGGTAAAAATCAGAGAGTCGCACCATGATCGTAGTCATGTAACATGTTAACTTTCTACATACGACCGAAAACACTGGCTCATGCGTTTCTGTTGTTCACCGATGACAGCAGAACGTGATTTTTTCTGCCATCACGCAGAATGACTGATACGTTCTTCCTCCAGCGAAGAGGGAAAGAACCCCATCGGAAGCAGATCGCCGGTTTTCATATGTTTGTAGGTGAGGTCAGGCTTAGTCATATACACATCCCAATCAGCCCCGAACTGTGAAATAAAATAACACAAAATAAAACACCATTTCACAAGTAAACGATTTCAATGGCCTACAAACAAGTTGAAATTTGACTTCAAACATGCTGGTCTTGTCTGGTGAAGATTGGACCATAAATGTGGCCTGTGGTGAATTCGCACGTTTGTTTTTTCTTAAGATTTGACCTTGCGATCTACATTTTGAGCCCAAACGACCCAGGTACGAACTCATAAAAGATTTCATGTAGTAGTCAAACATTCTGAGTAAGTTTGGTGAAGAGTGTGGCGTAAATGTGACCACAAGCTTATTCATAAGTTTTTTTTATCCAAATTGACCTAGTGACCTACTTTTTCATTCCCAATAAGGAAGTAATCCGAGGTTTTATGCAGACAAACATTCTGACCAAGTTTGGTAAAGATTGGACCATAAATATGGCCTCTAGTGGTGTTCACAAGATTTTTCTATGATTTGATCTAGCGACCAAATTTTTGACCCTACGTAACGCAATTACGAACTAATGCAGGATTTCATGCAGGCAAACATTCTGGCCAAGTCTGGTGAAGGTTGGACCATAAATGTTGTCTCTAGAACACAAGAATTTTCTAAGATTTGATCTAGTTACTTATTTTTTGACCCCAAGTAACCCAGTTACGAACTCATCTAAGATGTCCTGTAGGCAAACATTCGGGTCATGTCGACGACGAATGGTTTTGTTTACCCTCGCCTTTCACCTATAGGTATATGGCGAGCACATTATAGCATGACGATTATAGCGATGTCTAATTGATTTAGTGTTTTGATATCTGGGGGGGGGGGGGGGGGGGGGTAGGTCCTTATACTATTGGGCTTTTATTATGCTTTCTTAATATATTGTTATTGTTATTATTCTTATATAAATATATCGATCGAAATGAGGATCAGTAAATTTAAATTCTATGCTATAAATTGTGTGATCTAGGTCACAGCTTAAAACTGTATTATAAGATACTGCAAGATTAAAAAATTATAATAAAATAGTTGTGTTTTACAGCTAATCAACCTACATGTACATTGGTCTATCACAGGCTTTGGAAGTTTAAAATTCTACATTAGATATCTTCTGTTTTGACCATTTTCTGTGAAGATTGAGAAGATATATGTGGCCTCTATCCTGTTTACACGTTTTTTATCACATTTGACCTAATGACCTACTTTTTGAGCCCACATGACCCAATAACGAACTCACCAAAGATTTCATGAATGCAAACATTCCGACCAAGTTTAGTGAAGATTGGGTAAAAACTGTAGTATGTAGTATGTTCACAAGTAAATTGTTGACGCCGCACGACTGCCAACGGACGAAGGGTTATCGGAAAAGCTCACTTTGAGCACGTTGTGCTCAGGTGAGCTAAAAAGCAAATATAAAAGAGATTGCTTGGACAGCGACAACGAAAATTATACAACACAAGCAAATTATGAGTTGTAACAAGAACATGCTTGTAGTCTAATACTGTACTTAATAATGTAAACCTAAAACATGAAGAAAAGAAATAGACAACAACAACAACAAACACATTCACAGGACATCGTAAAGGATATTAACATATTTGTTACACAACAAACGGTTAAAGAAACGTAGGTGTGGTTGATGAAAATCAACAAATGTCGCAGGACGATATGAAAACCCATATTGACAAGAATAGCTAGTAATATATTGCTCCGATAAGTAATAAAGAAATATTGCTTACTTCCTTAATTAATGACACACATAGTGTAAATCAATCCAGCGTACAGCTTATACGTTATGACGGTAGAGCAAGAGTAATGCAGTACCTCCTGACTGAAGAGAATCTAAAATAAGATTCCATGATAAATCTAAAATAAGCTGCTTTGAAACTGTGGACTGTGCATGTAAGTTCGAACCCTGGTATGGGAATGTATGTAAGCCTTTTTTCTGCCTACTTTTCCTCCTTGGTCATTTTTATGTATAACTCACTCATACAAACTACTTTAATTATCAAACTCAATTATTATCTTGAAATAAATCGTGATTAATGGATTATCAGATTCGCTACTCAATATATGCAAAGTCAAAACATGGGGGTCATGATGTCGCTGAATCTCTAACCTGAATACCATGGCTTTCAGTGTGCCTTAAATATATAATCACAATATAATTTTATACTCATCCCAGATTTACCGCAGGCAAACATTCTGACAAACGTTGTGTTGAATATGTTTTGTTAAAATGGAATGTTGACACATTTCTTGTTCCCGACATGGCCAAATCAAAACTGTAGCCCTTTGAATGTTCACTTGCAAATTCTTGACGCCGCACGACAGAGGCAGACGAATACCAATCAGTATAGCTTACATTGAGAACAATTTGCTCTAGTGAGCAAAAGATCGAAACATGTGGTAAAAGTTTTATATATAGTATTATAATAGTTAAGTAACACTTTGGTTTGTTGGCCTACTGCAATCACTTGTTGCCAACAAATGCTCAATAGCACAACACTAATGTCTTGTTTTTGTTAAGATAATACAATTTTAAAATTCAAAATTGGATGTTGAATTTTAAGAGTTCTGCACACATTTATCGTTGACGCGTACGACATATCTATCTATTGTGATTAATTCCGACTTCTGTACATTATCTATTATATCATAATATTACCATTAAACCAGAAAAATGGCATGTACGGCTGTGGTCAGGCCACTTTAACCTATGTTTAGTGTCGTTTATTATGCACTGTTCAGTAAAACCTCACCTCCACCATGAACTGCCTACATGCGCCACACGGGGTGATGATGGAGTTGGTAAGATCACTGAAATTAAAGAAGAAAAAACATGCCTTACTATTTTTAAAATATCTTAATATATGCAATTATTCTGGTGCACCGCTTTAGAGAGTTCCAAAGTACGACACCGACAACCGGTCATAATAACATTATTTGGCCCTGTGTTCCAAGCCTAGGTACTCACACAGTTTTAAGTTATTTCGAAAAACAGACATGTTAACATTTAAGCAGACACCTCTAGAGCTGTGGCTCATGTTAATAATGTGGTGATGGCTTTCGTCCCGTCCCGTTCAATGTTACGCAATGTTCGCTGATTTTGCCTGCGCATGTTAACCGCGAGAGTTGGTGACGTGGTTTGACGCTCGCTCTCCTTCCTCTGATATTTGCTCGGGATGGCCAGGATGGACTTTTAAATGTGTTCAGGGGTCAAAACTGTGAGGGACAACCAAGTGTCACTAATACGCAAAGAGTGCTTGACTCAGTTATTCCTAAACTTTCGGAATTTTTTAGGAAAAACGTGAAAAATGGTTAATTTCAAAATTTTCCCTCAAGCCAGCCAAATCAGTAAAGAGAAGGTTTTCATGTGAAAATGCAGAGTTTTAAATACATATTTCCATCTCCAATACCAACTGTAGGTGATTTTTTGTATAAAGGATTATAATCTGTTATTGACAATTTTGACGTTACTTTTCGCTATAAATTCTCTTGCAGTTTCATTATAGTAACCTTTACAAATTCTTATTAATTTTATTATGGACGGTAAAATGCTTTTAAAATCTCATATTATGGGCAGTTCACATTGCAGAAAATTTTAAAACTAGTTGTATGTGTCTAACTAGCTTCAAACTAGAGATATTTGCTTTTATAGATGGAGTAAATTTTTAAACACACCCCAAAAAACTCGGATTTTTGCTTTGGGGTACATGTATGTAAAGCTCTGTATTTTTTAAGTATTCGTCCAAATTGTAATCTTATTGTTCTGATTTATCATGATATGATTGTATAATAGGAAAATTTGTAAAAATTTGAATATAGAACAGTAGAATTTGAAAAAATAGTACTTTTTCATTTTTTGTCCCAGCACAGTTCACGGTGTTTTTGAAAATCAATGGTCACTTTATAAAAATGCACATAACTTGAGTTACAAACGGTAAACTTCCTTAAAAATTTACCATACGATGTGCTTTATAGTATAGATTCAAGAAACAGTATCATTATAAGGATTGTGGAAGGTCACCATTACAGTTCCAGAACCTTAAGTGTACTTGGTCAAGAAGTTCAGGCTATGAACTCGGGATGGGAGGGTTCTCGGTTCAAATCCTACGCCTGACTTTGTTCCTTGTCCAAGACTTTTATTACAAGACATTTTGCAATACAGTAGGATGGGATGGACAGTAGGCTTGTGGACAGTGGTATGGACAGTAGGCTTGTGGACAGTGGGATGGACAGTAGGCTTGTGGACAGTGGGATGGACAGTAGGCTTGTGGACAGTGGGATGAACAGTAGGCTTGTGGACAGTGGGATGGACAGTGAGCTTGTGGACAGTAGGATGGACAGTAAGCTTGTGGACAGTGGGATGGACAGTAGGCTTGTGGACAGTGGGATGGACAGTAGGCTTGTGGACAGTGGGTTGAACAGTAGGCTTGTGGACAGTGGGATGGACAGTAGGCTTGTGAAAAGTAAGGTCGATAGTAGGCTTGTGGACGGTAGGAGGAACAGTAGGCTTGTGGACAGTGGGATGGACAGTAGGCTTGTGGACAGTGGGATGGACAGTAGGCTTGTGGACAGTGGGATGAACAATAGGCTTGTGGACAGTGGGATGGACAGTAGGCTTGTGGACAGTGGGATGAACAGTAGGCTTGTGGACAGTGGGATGAACAGTAGGCTTGTGGACAGTGGGATGAACAGTAGGCTTGTGGACAGTTGGATGGACAGTAGGCTTGTGGACAGTGAGATGGACAGAAGGCTTGTGGACAGTGGAATGGAAAGTAGGCATGTGAAAAGTGGGATAGACAGTAGGCTTGTGGACAGTGGGATGGACAGTAGGCTTGTGGACAGTGGGATGGACAGTAGGCTTGTGGACAATGGGATGAACAGTAGGCTTGTGGACAGTGGGATGAACAGTAGGCTTGTGGACAGTGGGATAGACAGTAGGCTTGTGGACAGTGGGATGAACAGTGAGCTTGTGGACAGTGGAATGGACAGTAGACTTGTGGACAGTGGGATGGACAGTAGCGATGTGAAAAGTGAGGTCGATAGTAAGCTTGTGGACAGTGGGATGAACAGTAGGCTTGTGGACAGTGGGATGAAAAGTAGGCTTGTGGACAGTGGGATGGACAGTAGGCGTGTGGACAGTGGGATGAACAGTAGGCTTGTGGACAGTGGGATGAACAGTAGGCTTGTGGACAGTGGGATGGACAGTAGGCTTGTGGACAGTGGGATGAACAGTAGGCTTGTGGACAGTGGGATGGACAGTAGGCTTGTTGACAGTGGGATGGACAGTAGGCTTGTGGACAGTGGGATGGACAGGAGGCTTGTGGACAGTGGGATGGACAGTAGCCTTGTGAAAAGTGAGGTCGATAGTAAGCTTGTGGACAGTGGGATGAACAGTAGGCTTGTGGACAGTGGGATGAACAGTAGGCTTGTGGACAGTGGGATGAACAGTAGGCTTGTGGACAGTGGGATGAACAGTAGGCTTGTTGACAGTGGGATGGACAGAAGGCTTGTGGACAGTGGGATGGACAGTAGCCTTGTGAAAAGTAAGGTCGATAGTAAGCTTGTGGACAGTGGGATGGACAGTAGGCTTGTGGACAGTGGGATGAACAGTAGGCTTGTGGACAGTGGGATGAACAGTAGGCTTGTGGACAGTGGGATGGACAGTAGCCTTGTGAAAAGTGAGGTCGATAGTAAGCTTGTGGACAGTGGTATGGACAGTAGGCTTGTGGACAGTGGGATGGACAGTAGGCTTGTGGACAGTGGGATGGACAGTAGCGATGTGAAAAGTGAGGTCGATAGTAAGCTTGTGGACAATGGGATGGACAGTAGGCTTGTGGACAGTGGGATGAACAGTAGGCTTGTGGACAGTGGGATGAACAGTAGGCTTGTGGACAGTGGGATGGACAGTAGCCTTGTGAAAAGTGAGGTCGATAGTAAGCTTGTGGACAGTGGGATGAACAGTAGGCTTGTGGACAGTGGGATGGACAGTAGGCTTGTGGACAGTGGGATGGACAGTAGGCTTGTGGACAGTGAGGTCGACAGTAGGCTTGTGGACAGTGGGATGAACAGTAGGCTTGTGGACAGTGGGATAGACAGTAGGCTTGTGGACAGTGAGGTCGATAGTAGGCTTGTGGACAGTGGGATGAACAGTAGGCTTGTGGACAGTGGGATGGACAGTAGGCTTGTGGGCAGTTGTATGGACAGTAGGCTTGTGGACAGTGGGTGTGGGATGGACAATAGGGTTGTGGACAGTGAGATGGACAGTAGGCTTGTGGACAGTGAGGTCGATAGTAGGCTTGTGGACAATGGGATAGACAGTAGGCTTGTGGACAGTGGGATGGACAGTAGGCTTGTGGACAGTGGGATGGACAGTAGGCTTGTGGACAGTGGGATGGATAGTAGGATTGTGGACAGTGGGATGGACAGTAGGCTTGTGGACAGTGGGATGGACAGTAGGCTTTGTGAAAATGTCATTTGTATCTCACTGAAAAATCCTAATATTTTCCCTGCATCGCAAAAAAAGAAAAAAAAGAACAAGAAAGCAGATTGTTTCATAATAATGCTGAGTAGATGATATCAAAGTCTAGGTTGCATAGGATTATTGAATATAAACTTAATTGCCTTCAGAAATCGGGCGGAGCAATACATCTAATGGCGGTCAGATCTTGTGGCTGTATGTGTTAATGCGTTACATGTGACTGGTATGAAAATACGTTTTATGTTAACCCTCGTTTCTGTTTAATAGATAGATAGAAGATAGAAGCAAAAAAAAATACACACAGAGTACGTTGTCAATTAGTGGTGCCAAAATGCAAAACACAACCGTGGTATTCAGTTACAGTGCTGACCTGTTTAGAAGCACTGTTGCTTAGTCCACGACAGAAGCACCATCTGGTGTTTCCATATGAAGCCGCTAAGTTCATCTACTAAACTTACATATGCAAGCACTAACAAAAACGTGTCAATACAAGTTGTCATTGCTACCTTGAGATTGCTATAGCCTTGAACTTCCTGTGACCAGATGACACCGCCTTGACAAGAGCGGTCCTTTCAGCACAGATCGTCAGTCCGTAAGAGGCGTTTTCTACATTACAACCTGAAAAAGGATGGCATACTTATTGGTTTTGTTTGTGAATACTTCGTCCTTGTAAAGTAGGAGTTTGCGACAGAACAGAACAGAACAAGCATGGCGATCTATACTTTTTACCTACAATACTTACCGCATGGTTTTATTCCGTCATTGGCGTGTGTACAGTAAACACACGATTTGTTCGCGATTTGTTAACGATCTTTCCCATTTTTGTCATTTCTCAGCTAGGTGGTACTGTGGGGATGGCCATGCTGGGAGATAAGATATGCGGACTGTATGTACAAGTTCAAGTCACGCGTGATGCACATGGATGTACTGCACTGGTCAGCGTTACCAACTGAAACGTGATGTCCCTAATTTCTATGACCCCCACCCTTTCTTTGGGCCTGACAGATTCTGCAGTATCTACTCACCCTGAAATACGGTCCCATCCTGACAGAGTAGAGCGGCCCCTACTGGGAACTTGCTATAAGGACAGTAGGACATCTTCTTGGCCTCGTGACTGGCCGCTACCAGCTCGGCGATTTCATCTGAAACCATTTACAGTACAGTGTGAGTAAAAAAAATCCAAATGTCTAGTTTATGGCCTCCTTCAACACAGGTGCATATTTAGAGAACTTAACCGCTTATTGTTCATTTGGTAAATTCGTAAATCCCTCACAAGCCGCCGAGTCAAACAACGCTATGTGCAGGATCGGAATGACTCTCGCAGATAAACAGGTATGCGCCTTTAAAACAATAAGTTGTCATTTTTATGCTTACAAATATTGCGGCGACCCCCACTAGATTTGAACCACTCATCCGGTGATTCCGGGTCGTGCATTCTGTTACATGTATATACTGGATCTTCTTGAGCCTCTATATATGTGAGTATACAATTAATAATGAAGGCGATGTCGGACAATGCTTAATAAAGTCAAGAGTAAATTATATAGGCAATTTCAAGTACCCCCGGTATCAAACACACCTTACCAAACTCACCCTTCCGGGAACTGCCGTTCAGGCGTTTTGAGAAATAATTCGTTTTGTCTCACATGTATAAAGCCTGGACCAGATTGCAGACATGTTTACAAATACACCAAATCTGGACCCGGCTTGAAAACATGACCGATTTCATTATCTACCAGAAATGCCATATCTCAACGCTTTGTCTACGTTGGATGTGGGTAAAAGAAAATTGAGGTGAATGGAAATTGAATGAAATTTACGACCAGACAAACAATGGAACTGACTGGCAGCTGCGTCACCTTGATCAAAACGTAATCGACAACGAAGTGGCTGATTTTGGAAAGTGCGTAAGTAGAGGACATTGTAAATTTAAATATTCTGGACAATGTAGCTATCCTTATCAGCGACTGTAAATTGGCAACTTTGGTTAAAATGCAAATACTTTCGACTGATAAATACGTTTGCATAGTGCACCTGGTTCTGCGATATTAATTAAGTTGTAAATTTACAATCAGTAGGCCAAAGTGGCGATCACTCCAGTGCGACCGAACCTGTAACGACGGTACTACTAAACAGACATGCTGTACCGTTTGTTACCACTTGGTCGAATCCTGACAAGTCCGCAATTGGCGGAAATTGCTGAGCCGATCCTGTATTTGTAACTTTTCGAGCGTTTTAGAGCAAGTAAAGTACTGAGATATTCATGGTAAGACGTGTTGAATAATTTAATGGCTATTGGATGGAAGCAAATTCACCGCTAGAAGAAAAAAGCAGTATGCCACAAAACTGTAGATGTATGAAAACATGTTATAGTAACACTTCTATTTTGTGAACTGGGTTGCTTCTTGTTGCTTTCGCTATTTGCATTACAAGAATATACACGGAAAATGAAAACCTGGAGGTGGATGATCGACATCATGTCTAACCAATGTGTGCTTGGCGGGCTCACAAGGCGCTAATAGATATGACCAACCAATCAATAAGCAAATAGTGAGCCTGGGTCACTTTGACCACCACTGGTCAATAGCCATGGAAAGCGGTTTACGGCCACAGATAAAGGGGTGTCCCAATATCCAGGCCAGTAATCGGACAGCGGTATGAAAATTTTACTCTGTGCTAACAAAGAAATACATAATTTAATACAATACAGATAATAATGATACAGTGCTGATGCGTTGTTTTTGTGGGGTTTTTGTTTGTAAATTTTTCAGTGCAATAAACTGTGAATACAATAATGTTGGGTGGGAACAAGTAAGATAAAAGTTGATATGCGGAGAGTAGTTTCATATACTACACCCCAAACTTTACACTTGTTCCCCAGGTAGTCGCTACCGTTATCCAAAGCCAGTTGCCTGGTGTTAACTATGATAGTTAACGGCAGAAATCCCTCGTTACTGTGTTTTAGGATTTTCTCTTTCTAAAGTAATTCTAATTAGTTTTTATTTGTGTTAATTACTGTAATTAAACATTACAGGACCTGGTATCGCAATCGGTAGAAGGTCGGCTCCAGGTACGGGAGGCCCCGGGTTCGATCACGGGCCGCGACATACCAAAGTCGTTAAAAATGGTAGTGGTACAGCTCCCTTGCTAACGTCCAGGGAAATGTAAGGGTAGTTCCGCTATTGGTTGGCCCGGTGTCAGGATAATGTGACTGGGTGTGGTATCATGCCAGGTGTTCATGGCATGCTATACACAGTGAAAGCAGCACTATATTTGCTTCAAATGAACACCGTCGAACACTGAAATACTGTTGGTGGGACTATAAAGTCAACAAACAAACAATAATTAAAACTACATTATCCATAAATACTTTGGTGCTCTGCCACACATACTGACGGCTCGCAACGAAACAAAAGTGTATATAGCCGAGATTATTCTCCAGCATGAACTATTTTTATTTATTCGTGAAATCCCGACGATAAAGTGTGTGCCAAAAATGAAGAACATTTAGAACACTGGGTGCTAAAACTATATGTTAAACCTCACTTAATGCTACAACAGACATCATACAGAAATTAGTATGGTAATTAAGTTTCTATTTTCTTCTATGCAACGAATGTCTCGGAAAGGAAGTACTTCAAAGCACGTTGCTTGACATTATATGCATACACACACTGTTGTAACTATGTGAAAACAACACAGAACTCAGAACCACTGTACGTATATAAATCTATGGAAGGGGATATCCGTCAATATTAAATTTCTTATTTTCAAATTGCAGCACTGCATATGCTAGTTGTTTGCACAGAAACGTTCGTTCATATGTATCTAATTCACGTTCCTCGTATACAATTCAGAAATACAAATCTCAAGTCACAATTATCAAGTCACAAATTACTAATGTACAAGTTAAGAATTGACAACATTTAGACGCTAGGTGGCGGTACCACATAAATATAGACGTCACTAAGCTAAAGATAGAAGGGAATATTGTCGCAGAATTGAAACCAAAGTTAGCTTTGTTTGTTTTTAATAGGGTGTCGGATTGTGAGCTTGTGTGTCTAGTGTGAGTCTGACAGGGATTTGTTGCTGTGAGTTCAGAATGAAAAGTTTATTAAAACAAAGTAGTGGAGCAAAGATCTTGGAATGGTGTTGTCTGGTTTGTGTCTGGGTCAGAGTATGTCATTGTGCATGGGAGAAGCATTGTGCATGGGAGAAGTGCGAGTCAATTCAGCTCGGTTCCTGGTGAGAATTACATCGTTGACGGGAGTATATTTGGAGTTTTGTTGGTCGACCACAGTGCTGGTCAGTGGAGAGAGAAACATATCAAAAACGTAAAAGTTTTGTAAAAGATCCATAGTAGACCCATCCTGGGAAGACAGACATCAAGATAGAATCAACCTTACCCATTATACCTACATATAAATGAGTACAACGTTAAAGCAGAGGTCATCAATTCAAGGAGAATGAAGACAAGTATATACTGAAGAATTATTGGATTCATTACCTTGTTAAGTAATAGTAATAACTGTCATGTGTATTAATGCAAACATCATGTTTTAAAGAAACTGTTTTAGTTAAATATATATATATATATCTTTATTTCCAACGATGGAACAGTGAACTTTGAACTAAAATGTATACGGCCATTTTAAACCATTTTTGAATACAATTGAAATGAACAGTTTACTTTAAATTATAATTTTCTGTAATAGTAACTTTAATGTATGCATTTGCGTATTGATGTTTTATTTCTCTTATATTACTAGATCCAACGTTTACCCTGATTTGACATATCAATAAAAACTGTTTGTAAACCACAAAGCTGTATTAGTGCCATTTGCGTAACCCTTTTTAAAATTAAATTGTCATCGCTCCATTTGAAGCGATAAGAACAGAGTATCTGCAATTTGCAGAAAAACCTACACTCTGTGACAAACTATCATAAGTTCATGAAGGCAGGAGACCGGGAAACCAGGGGACCGAAAACCAAGTCAGACATCAGACTCCCACCGAATAGGGGTTTTATGGATGACCTAACAATCACAACTGAGTCCCACATACAGGCACGGTGGATTCTGAACGCTCTGGAAGATGTTGTCACATGGGCCAGAATGAGCTTCAAGCCAAGGAAATCCCGGGTATTGATCCTGAGGAAAGGCAAGGTCTGGCCGAATACGACCCTTAAAGTCCAGGGTGAAGAAATTCCATCGCTGATCAACAACCCAGTCAAATGCTTAGGGAAATGGTTTGACACTACGCTGAGTGACACCAACAACACTGAGCGCACTAAGCAGCAGCTACAGGATGGGCTAAAGAAGATTGATGGAACAGGCCTGCCAGGGAAGTTCAAGGCCTGGTTGTTCCAACATGGACTTCTACCTTGTCTTCTATGGCCACTTACGTTGTATGAGGTACCAACATCAACTGTTGACAGCATGGAGACCATGGTCAACAGGTACCTGAGACGATGGTTTGGACTCCCTCCATCCATGACAAGTATTGGACTCTACAACAAGACCGGTATGCTGCAGCACCCTCTATCATCTATTGTAGAGGAGTACAAAGTCAGCAAGGCAAGGCTTGTGTTGACCCTCAGAGATTCTAGCGCGTGAGCATCAGTAGAGCAGGGATCGAGGTTCGCACGGGTAGACGCTGGTCAGCATCCAGCGCTGTGGAGAAGGCGGAGAGCAGACTGAAACACCAGGACATTGTGGGGATAAGCTGCTCAGGCAGACGGGGCCTTGGAAACAACACCAGGCCACTATGGAACTCTGCCATTACAGGCGAGCGCCGAGCGCTTGTCCAGAGTGAGATCAGGAGAGAAGAGGAAGAGTCTAGGAAAGTGAAGGCGGTTCAGATGGGGAACCAGGGAAGCTGGACAAAGTGGCAGACATCAGAAAGGAAACTAAACTGGACAGACATTTGGAAATACCAGTTTTTCCAACTCCAATTCCTGATCAGGGCGGTATATGATGTCTTGCCAACACCTGCCAACCTTCAGAGATGGGGGGCTGTCGGAAGCTGCTAAGTGTGCGCTATGCGGAAGCAGAGCTACTCTGGACCACATTCTGTTGTCATGTAAAGAAGCTTTGTCCCAGGGAAGATATCGATGGAGACACGACCAGGTACTTCGGGAGATAGCTGACACCCTCGAGAAACAGAAGAAGAAGGCGCAGGTACATGTCAAGCCCAGGCACATCAACTTTATCCAGACAGGGGCAAGGATAGAAGGCAACAAGGGAGGACAACCCTGCAGCATACTTGACGGCTCTAATGACTGGGTGCTGCAGGCAGACATTGGGAAAAAACTACAATTTCCAGACATTGTCCACACCACCCTCCGTCCCGACATAGTGATGTCCTCAACCAAGGCAAAAAAGATTGTCATTGTGGAGTTGACGTTGCCTTGGGAAGACAGATGTACCCAAGCGTACGAGCGCAAGAAGGCCAAGTATGAAGACCTTATCCAGGAGTGTAGGCAGGCTTGATGGAAGGCTTGGAACTACCCAGTCGAGGTTGGATGTCAAGGGTTCCCCGCACCATCATTGGGGAAGATGTTCCAGGATGTTGGCATCGTGAGACAGGCAAGAAAGTTGGCCATCAAGAAGGCTTTACAATCTGCTGAAAAGAGCTCCAGCTGGCTGTGGCTCAGGAGGAACGCCAGAAGCTGGAAGCCGTCCACTAATGGGTAGTGTCTGATCAACACTATCACCCACCACTTTGAGCTTGTCCTGGGTTTAAAAGGGCGAAGCAAGCAGTGACAAGTGGTACCCAGCTGATGACATTAGTGGTAGCAGTTCAACTGTATCAAGCAACATGTTACTTCTGAGAAATCAGTGACTTCCAGGAAAGATTGGATGGCAACCGGGGATAGACTGTTGACAACTGGAGAGCCAGTGGAAATCCAGAAGAGACTGGAATTGGGACATCAAGGGCCGGCAACCCAAGATGACGAGTTCGCAAGGATTCATCCACATTACAGCTACAAGTACCACAAGAGAAGAATACCCCCAGGGTCTTCCGAGAGGGGGGCGGAAGAAAGATCCACTAGGACGGATAATTTGGTAACGACACGGCTAGTACAACGGACTTTGACAGGCGAGGCCTTAAAAGAGACAGCTCGGTGTGTTTGCGGAAAGGTGTGCAAGAATGCTAAGGGCCTCAAGATCCACCAGTCGAGGATGGGTTGTCGACCTGATCGAGAATAAAGTCAGTGCAAAGACCTGCCTGATGGCTTGTCTGGTGAGACACAGGAGAACCACAGTCAGGATGAACACCACAGTGCGGAGGATCTTCACGATGATGATCAAGAACAGGCAGATGAGTCGCCAGTGTCTGGGACGGGACTTGGCAGCCAGAGCAGTCGAGCAGAACCAGATAGCAGCAGACTAGAGCACGTCAAATGGCCAGCCATGAATGACACACAGTGGAGTGACTTTGACACAGATGTAGACAAGATCCTGAAACATGAGTCAGCAGGCACAGTGGTGAGGAAGCTAGAGAGCATGACAAGATTGATCTATGCAGTCGGTAAGAAAAGATTCGGATTGAGAACATCTGGTGGAAAGAAGGCTGCAGAAAGCAAGAAGAACTGGCGGCAGCTGGAAATAGAGAGACTCAGAAGAGACCTCCGCAACTTAAGGAAACAGAACGTCAAGGCATCAGAGCTGGAGAAGATTGGTCTACAAGGCTTGAGAGACCACCTCAGAAGTAGACTCATGGAGCTGAGGAAAGCAGAGAGAATAAGGAAAGCTAGAATGGAAAAGACCAGGAAAAGGGCTCGGTTCCTCTCCAATCCCTATGGTTTTGTGAAGGAAACACTTGAGCAGAAGAGAACAGGGCAGCTGTTGTGCTCTAGAGAGGAAGTGGAAGAACATCTGAGAAATACCCACTCTGACCAGTCAAGGCACGTCGAGATGGAAGGCCACGAACGGATAGCCGACGAACCCATGCCTGAAGTTGCGTTCATTGAGGGAGAACCAACACTCAAGGAGGTCCAAGACATCGTGAAGAAAGCAATGTCCAAGTCTGCACCAGGCCCAAACGGAATACCCTACAAGGTGTACAAGTCATGCCCGAAGCTGCTGAGACGGTTGTGGAAGCTGCTGAAAGTAGTCTGGCGTAAAGGAGATGTTCCTACGGAGTGGCAACGGGCTGAAGGCATCTTCGTACCAAAAGAAGAAGACTCCCAGGATATTGGACAGTTTCGTACGATATCCTTGTTAAACGCTGAAGGGAAGATATTCATGTCAGTGCTCGCCCGACGTCTTACAACATAAATAACCAGCAACGGGTACATAGATACATCAGCACAGAAAGGAGGGATTCCAGGTTTCTCTGGCTGTATTGAACACACCAGCGCAATCAGCCAGTTGATACGAGGGGCGAAGATCAACAAACAAGATCTGACAGTGGTATGGCTTGACCTGGCAAATGCGTATGGGACAGTCCCGCACCAGCTTATTGACTTTGCTCTGAAACACCACCACGTGCCTGAACACATTCAGAACATTGTTAGAAGCTACTACAGTGACATTAACATGCGCTTCACAACCAGGAACTTCACAACATCCTGGATACAACTAGAGAAAGGAATTGTGACCGGCTGCACAGTGTCAGTGATATTGTTCATTGCCGCCATGAATCTGATCATGAAGGCAGGAGGCCGGGAAACCAGGGGACCGAAAACCAAGTCAGACATCAGACTCCCACCGAATAGGGGTTTTATGGATGACCTAACAATCACAACTGAGTCCCACATACAGGCACGGTGGATTCTGAACGCTCTGGAAGATGTTGTCACATGGGCCAGAATGAGCTTCAAGCCAAGGAAATCCCGGGTATTGATCCTGAGGAAAGGCAAGGTCTGGCCGAATACGACCCTTAGAGTCCAGGGTGAAGAAATTCCATCGCTGATCAACAACCCAGTCAAATGCTTAGGGAAATGGTTGGACACTACGCTGAGTGACACCAACAACACTGAGCGCACTAAGTAGCAGCTACAGGATGGGCTAAAGAAGATTGATGGAACAGGCCTGCCAGGGAAGTTCAAGGCCTGGTTGTTCCAACATGGACTTCTACCTCGTCTTCTATGGCCACTAACGTTGTATGAGGTACCAACATCAACTAAATTCGATTTTTAATGATAAATCGATCTTTGCATGACTTAATACTGGAATACTGGTCATTTTGTCTTGAAATGTCTTATAAACATGTTTACCTTACGTTAGAGCAGAGCGTTACTGCAATTATGTTGTTAGAACAAGGAATGTCATCACAGGCTATTGCTACTGAGTTAGGCTGCGGCAGAACTCAGATACAGGTCCGTTACTGACGATATTGTTTTTTTGTAATAGACAAGCAAATGCTGATTGCCTAAAGTACAAAACTATTTTAAAAAACACACATTTCTTTCTCTTCTCATTGAAACCTCTGAGCAGGAACACCTCTGAGCAGCAACACTTTTTCGTGCCTCCGCCAGATGTTGCTGTGAAGAGGTTTTACTGTATATATATATATCGTAACACATGAATTATTTATTTGTGCTATACAATTGTAGGGATATTATTATGTATTTAACTAGTGATATAATATCCCTACAATTGTATAGCACAAATAAATAATTCATGTGTTACGAACGAGGACCAGTTCAAGCTGTACATTCTATTTGTCGATGCTATTTATCGATGGACATCCCCATGTTAGAAGCGCCAACTTGCGTCCTAATGTTAAACTGGTGTTACGCAGTGTACATTTTACATTAGAGATTCGCGCCTCTAGATTAGTAACTTGTAAATTAGATTCTAAAAATGTAAAATGTATTCGTGATTTTCGCCCCGCGATTTGTAACTTGTAAATTGTTCGTGCGGGAAATGTGAAATTGTTCAAATGTAATGTTAAAATTTTCATGTCATATATAAAAGTAAGGATGTAACAAGATAGCGGTATTTACAATGCGCGATGTTGACATTTGAAGTGACAAATCCATTTCGTAATTAGAATATTGGCGGATATCCGCTTCTATATAAATCGTTCCTTGAGTTTCGTTGATACTTTATTATATTTTACATAGATCGTGATAACACGCGTGTATGTGATGCTTTCATTTAATATGAAAGTGGAAATCATGGAAGTTTTTTCATACCTGTCTTGCTCTGCGCTGAAATACGAATTCGTTAATATATATAATTATGTATAATTGTGTAAAATGTCAAGAACAATGCACACAGACATTATTGATTTTGATATTTTATTAAAGTACATGCTAGCGTAATAAATCCATGTTTTACTTAACAAGAGAAATGCTAGTATAGACATCTAGTTATTTTCCTCCGAAACAGTCAATTGTTATACAGGACCTTGACCTTCGTAAGACAAAAACCCGTAACCTGCTGTTAACTCAAAAGACAAATAACGTAGCTCCTGAATATCCCGATCCCACCGGGAGTTTTCTGATCAGGATCTACACTATTTGCTCTTATATCTACCAATACGTTTGTTACATGTATATGTTTGTGCATGTTGCTCTAAGCTGATACGGAAAAAATGGTATTGTTACTAGACAGATAGATACAGCGGGATAGGAGACATCTTGTCATGCAATCTTTGTCACTTCACCATCTTACAATTGTTGAGAGGTTCATGGAAAGGTTACGATATGTTTTAATATTTACTGAAGTTCAAAATAGCAAATATTGCAGATTCTGACCAGACTGCTCCCAGCGGACACTGCACAATGATCCGGATATAGACGATTTGCCTAAACCGGAACAACTGAACATTTCGTCCTTAGCAGTTAAATGATAACATTCACTGACCTTGTTCCATCCTGGTGACAGACACGTTATAGTAATCGCTAGTAAGTATCGATCCTCTCTGTTTCGTTATGGTTTCCTCTCTGCTCCTAATTGTTGTGTTGCTAGTACTAGGAGTCCTGGCTCTCGGCTTCGTTTTCAACTAGTAGCCAATACTTATCTCTTCCTAACCAAATAAACATTCAGCATCAACAATTACGTTTAACAGCGACTTGAATGTGATACATTCGCTTTACTAAGCCTCGGAAGTAATGTTGAAATATTGAGAAGCACGTCGGTACAGTATAATTATGGTTTCTCAACGCCGCGCCCACTGGATAAATCAGCCAATGGACACCGAGTATAGCCTACGTACGTGCAACTTATTGCATCACCATGTTTGTTAAATACGTCTTGCATTCCTAGGGCAACCCATTGATCGGTGGCGTTGACGACCTTTATGTTCTTTTTTCCTTAAAGGCGTAAAAAGCGCTTTAAGTGGAAACGTTATGCAATGTTGATAGTGTAAGGACAATCTGTTAACATGATGTTAGAGTGGGTCTCGTGATTTCATAAGAACATGCCCACTGACATACATTGAAGCTGATTTGTCTTAACTATGTTTATCATATCATCATTATCACCATCAGTAGCATTGTCGTCATTACCACCACAACTACAGTTGATGTTTATCATCATCATCATCATCATCATCATCGTCATCATCATCATCATCATCATCACTAGCATTGTTGTCATTAATACCACCATTGCCTGGTTTTTTGACTCCAAAACCTGCCAATATGTTTAAGCTGATACAAGTAATTTCCCTACCCGATTTCCCTTTGATCGCCATTTACATTAAGGAAAATCAGTAGGAAATACCACATAATACTCACTTTACAATGGTCATACTGTCTAAGATAAAGTGTTTTCGTTGTAAATGAACAATACCTTAATTCATCTTTTTCCTTAACTTTCTTGTGTCTATCCAAAGATGTACACTCACACTCACACACACGCACGCACACACAGACACTGTGTCTGTTAAGGTTTGAATAGTTGTTGTTTCGCACTATCAATGATAAGGCTAAGCCTACCAACTTCCAGAACCGTACAGTCACACCATTTTACATACTTTAATGCTTAAAATACAAATTATTTTGCCAGCATAAAGAACATAGTTATAAGATGACTTATTAGACAAGGTTATTTATTTTTCAGATAAGTAATTATTTTAAATGGAACTTATTTTGACATTATAAAAAATATATGTTTCTATGCCAATATAAACAGTTACATAGTAAATATACCCCTGTGTACAGAAGTGCATGACATTAAATTGACAAATAGCTGATACCTCTTCAGCTTCTTTTATAGACGCCGACCCCACTCCAGAACCCCCGAGTCGCTCCTTCTTGTTGCCACACCTTGCGGAAGCCATTGCAATACGTCATGTTGCATAACATTGTCCCTCAACTAGTTTGCATCTTACACACTGTACGTGATGGGGTTAATGTAAATAAGATGTTAGTGGAAGCGCTATCGTACAAGCGTAACGTTCTCAGTCATCCGCAGCAATAATGTACCTGTTGTTGAAACACACATCACAGCGACCTATTTCGATAATTGAAGCCAATTCAGCTATTTTGGGTGGGAGGCTAAGCAGTCAGAGAAGATGCAAGTCGGCGACTCTACCACTAGGCCACAGGTAAATGATTTTACACGAAACATTTGATGCAGAGCATCAAAGTCGCCGGAAAATAAGGTAAAAAATATAACGTTGTAACAGAGCATTTAACAACAACAACAAAAAACCCACATGTTTCTCAACGCAGTTGCATATATAAGTCTTGGCAATCTTATACCTCGGACCAACATGTACATTATTGAAGGTGGTATCCAACAGTTTGCCGAAATAAAATATATAAAACAGTATCGAACCGCTGCTTTAGGCGATATGGACATCATTTTTGTACAATAGGTAAATAAGAAAACTCATACCTTAGACTTAATGAAGATGATTTTAAACAATAACTGAATTGTTTGACAGAACTTATCACAAAAAATCATCACTTTGTGTATTCTTTCCAACTGTATAAAAATAGATATCGAGTGGTCACGTGGTTTTCTGAGTTTAAAAATAGATATCTCTGCAGCGTGGCTCGGATAGAAAATATATGTTTGCAATGAAGAGTACTGATTTATGCTTGACTGTTCACACTGATCTAGGTCATCAATGAACAGCTTTTTGCATGAACTTTTCAAATAACAATGACTTATTTGATTATTTGAGAAAATAAGTTTTGGTCCAAGCTGTTGGACACAACCTTTAAATAAGAGACCAGTGTATTTAGTACATATACTTGTCCTACTTTAATAAATAAATCATCATCCAAATCAACAATCGATAAAATATTCATAATACACGATAATTTACCCTTTAATACTTAAGAAATGTTCCCGAACTGTTGGTCTATGCTTGTCTTTGTTGGTGTTTTTTCGGCCATTACTGTGTTAATTCGTACCGATATTGTTCCGTATATATATGCTCACATATTATATGAATACTTTGTTATTAATAGCACATCAGTTCCTGTCCGAAACAAACTGATCTAGGTATATGTGTTTCATTCATATTTGGTAGGGCCTACATTTTACATAAGCAGCGTTTGAGGTCAAATGAGTGTCTGGAAATTCAAAACGGATTATTATTTTAGCTTCAGTGGCTGTTGTTTAAGAAACACAAGAAACCAAATACCATAATAGATGTAAAACAATATGGTCACTTTACTGCGGAAATAGCATAAACAAAGCCGTTAAAAATAATAACGCTTCTCAAAGCTGTTACATCACCCCACAGACATTTCCAAACCCAATTATGAATGTAAGGGTCGCCGAGAACGGCGAACAATAACCCGACAAAGGAATATAGTGAGAGCGTACGTGGTACAGTGATAGGTGATAAGTATCAGAATGAAGGGAACTAGCTCTTACCGTATTATCCTTATTACGAAACATATACAATCATCGCTTCTACATGCAGTTATGCCACTGGTCAGAAAATGTTACATCAAACAGGCCACCAGAAAGGGAAGCAATTAAGTTTGACAACAAAATATATTTTTCTGTAATAAACAATTTAAGTTTGAAGGTATGGATTTAACAACCAGAACATTATATCAACTCTGTAACATAACATATTCAAAGCTGTACGAACGTCTTTTTCCGTTTAATCCAGTGTAATATGTTAATTCCAAGATGGCGATAATATTTAAACCACAATCGAACACACTGACATATATCCAATACCCCCAAACAGGCCCGGATTTACCGGTGGCCGAGGGGGGGGGGGGGGGCATGGGGCATGACCCCCCTCCACCCCAACCCCTCCCGCCGGTCCGGTCATACATTTTTCTCTCGACCATATTTACTGAGCAATGGTCAGATCACAAATTTGTAGACTGTGTAGTCTGTCATATGCTTTGCCACCAGACCATGTCACTCGGTCCCCTGCGGCTAGCCAGACCCCTGAGGCCATCTGGCACGTGAACAACATCCACGTACGTAATGGTAGATACGTGCCAGAAAAATGCTGTTTATTGATGTCCTTCTCCTGTCTGACAAGTGAACCATAACCTCACAATCGTCATTTCAAACATGTATTTCCTATCTGAGCCACGCTGCACAGTTAGCTATTTATAAACTAAGAAAACCAAGTTACCACTTATGCTTTAGCTCATCCACGTCATCTGCTGTGACGTCGATGTCTATTGTTAGCAGGAATCCCAATTGTTCTTATTTATAGACTTGAAAAGCATGAACATTTAAGTGTTGATTAACGAGTTTTACTGACCTAAACTTGAGATTCTGTTGAAAACCATCAAACTTAGACTGAAGAAAGATTGTTTTAATGCAGAATCATATACAAATAACCCAAACAGAGATAAGATATTGTTACATATATTAGATATAGGCAAACTGTCGGAAACCACTTTTAACAAAGGCTACACCGGAAATGTTGGTATTTTTATAAGACAGATTTAGTTGTAACTGCCATAAAAACTCGACATCGAAATTGTGTATATCTCGTTCTCGATCACCCAACAGAAATCTAATTCAGGCATTAATGCATATCTGTTAAGAATAATGTCCGACAATACCGACCGGCCGCAATAGCTCAAGTGGCTTGAGGATAGGGAGGTCGTGTGTTCAAACCCAAGTTACGACTGACTCGTCAGTGTCAGTATAATGGACTTCATAAGTGTCTCTGTGCTATAATGATAGAAATGTCACTGTACAGTATCGACAAAAATGCCGGCAAATCCCAATCTCCGATACTGTAATGGTTGTTACAGTAAAAATTGCGCTAAGATAGCAAGATATATTATTATTATTATCATTTTCTTCCCAATATATGCACACGACGATCGATGGGAAAACGAAGCTACAAATGTAATCTAAGTGTATTTTACGTTCCAACTCGAAGGGAAGTATGTTTTTGCTTATTTCGGCATATTTTTTTAAGAATTCGAACCAGTTTTCAACAACAAAGTTATGTTGCTAAAGGTTTATGTCTTCCCATTTTCAGACTTTCAGAGTCAGTTTAATAAAACCATGAAAAACTATTAACCTTTTGTCCAGATACACTCCAGAACGCATCTCCGACATTTTAGAACATTTTTCAGGACCCCCTCGCCAAACACACACACTCTCTCCCCGCCCCAGAAAGTGTGACATATTCGGTCTTTAAAGTTATTATAAGAATATCATGGTAAACGTTTAAAAGGGAAACATTTAATGTTAAAATTTCATTTTGACATACAATTATGTGCATGTGTACACACACACACACACACACGAAAATAAAAATGTCACTAAAACTAAAGTCTCACTGTTGTTTATTGACGTTCACCTTTAAAGTATTTTAACTGCTAGTCATTTATGTTAAACAAGTAAGCAGGTGTGAAATCAATTGCTAATCTGCCGGTATGTTTATGGTTTCGCTAATTGATTTTAATGTCACTTATCAATTAAACATGTAATGGTTAATTCATTTCAAAACCATTTTTATTCAGCAGAAACAAACACATAATTCACTGCTAACTACAGTAACTACGATAGAGTACATATAACTACAAACTTGGCAACTACTATTAACATTAACCGCAGACATATCATAAATTATTTGACTTACCAAGGTCACAAAGCATACAATTTGTCAAATAAAATGGGTGTCAACAAAATATTTTGGCAACAATTCATATTATTTGTTGTGAAGAAAACATGGCAACTTGTTGAGATTAAAAAAAATCTAAAGGAAAACCGTATTAATTAAATTAATTAAACGAATCCAATATCATAAGATACAATTAAAGGTCTAAATTCACTCATGGTGCAATTTGTTTATTAATTGCTGATTGGTCTTGTTAGAAGTAGGAACTAAAAATACAGGGTGTGAAAGTGACCATATAATGCCCATGTAAGTAGTGTTTTCAGAGAGAAAATAATGTTGTTATTTTTTCTTTTGTATCCTAAAAGTCTAAATATTTTGAAATGGAAATTTGAAATGGAAATATCTGAATTATTCCTAAAAACAATTCTTGTTATTAGATATGACATTAGTTGTTATTGCAGTTGCTTGTTTTAACGGTATACAATGAACACATAGTAATCAACATTTTTTCCCACATTTAAAATACTGTAGAATCGTCCTTTGTCAATTAGATCATTTTATTCAGTAGCTTAAAGTGTTATGAAATACATATTGATAAAAAAGGTTTGCTTTCTGTCAAAATAATGTATTAAGACGTAAAAATACGGCGAGTTTAATCTTGATTCAAGAACGAGTTACTCGACCCTCTTGTCTATCTTTCTTGTAACTCTGGGCGGATAGTGAAGAAGGAATTCGTTGGGAGAGTTGTGATCAAATTGTTACTTACTTAAGAAAGTATAGTCGTTTGCACATTTAAACAAAATCATTTTATTGACCGTGAAGTTTTAAAGCACTAATTTATTGTATTATAAAATACATTGAACAAAAAATCATTTTGACATAAAAAGCCAAAAATACTGGTATAGTTTAATCTAAATTAAAAGGATGTTATTCACAATCTCACTTCCTAAATATCTGTAAAATGACATCCATTAGAGTGGTTAATCCTCTAATAAGCCTCTACCGCCAGTGTAGGTGTTTTCATAACCCGACTGTTAGGACAATAAAACCGGAGGTGCAGACGTTAGCCGGCATCTAACTACAAGTGCGTGTTTTGTTATCACCACCGTCATCTCTGCAGTCACTATTTACACGCTACACGCATGCAGCTAGTCTTTTATTAATTGAACCTAATCATGACAAGGAAATAAAATCCAGTTTGATAAAATCATCTTTCCTCTAAGTGCATGTATTAAATTGAAGTATAATCAAATCGTTTATCATATTGTAAACACGCTGCTTCAGGATATAAAGATCATTACACATAGTCGTTATAATCTAACGTAGTTGAACAACAATAAACAATTGTCAAAATCCGATAATTTTGCTATTTTTATAAACATTTTAGGTAAAGAAAATTAACTTCTGAAATGCTTTATTTCTAACCGCATATTTTCAGTCATGTTATATTTGTTAATCGTATAAACGTAAACAATTTTATTTAATCTACGACAGATTAAGACGTGGGACAGAACATAAAACTAACACAATTAATATAATATACTTTATTAAATGTTCCTATCTGGTAAGTTTGAGTCTCACGTCGTCTTTAGTTCGGGATCACATCTTCTCACACAGGCGGTCCACATATTCTCGCACTCGAAGTTCATATAGCCCTTGTCCCCGCAATGGTAATGCCTTATTTGCTTTCAAAAGCTCGGCTTTCTTCCCTGCTGATCAGCACTGCGTATGTAGCTTTTTAGTTCGTTCACATATAGGCGTGTGTACAGTGTTGTGTCATTCGGATGCTCCTCAGTAATAAGTGTAATCATTCTAGCCATAATTATTGGCTGCAAGTGACGTCCCCGGGAGCGGAAATTCCAAAATCAAGGGACATAACGCGTGATTTAGTAAGGGACTAACCTAGTTTCGAGAATGGCCTTATAGAGAAAATATATTAGAGAAAAGCTTCACTATGGCTGATTTTCAATAAAACCGCAAGATACAAATAATAATTAAACATAAAAAATAAATATTGCCTAATCACACTTTCATTCGCTCAATTTTCTTATTTTTTGAATTATACAGTAGAATTTATTAACCGTTCCATGACATCAAAACACACATCACAAACCACGAATCATTCAAATTTAATAATGCGATTAGCACACATTTAATACCCCTTTCTATTAAATATAATTCACTATTTAATGCAACTTACCATAAAAAATGGTCGAAATAAGTATAAAATGATATTACTGAAATGCCACGGCCATATTATGTCATCTGATCGTCGGTATGTAAACTCAAAATAAAACTACAACACTACATTTCTTTGGCGAGAGTAACTAAATATAAATTGTTAAGCAGTGAAAGTAAAGCAGTCTTGTCAGCTTGGTAAGAGACATGTGAATGTTTGACGGTCGTTGGTGTGGTAAAAACAAAACGCCTTACTCTCGTTCAAAATCTCAGTTACACGAGGACGCTTACACATAGAGGGATACGGAAAGGCAGGTCTAACAAATCCCTTGCAAGGCCAGACGAAGACAAGACACACACACAAACAAAACGTCCTACTCTCGTTCAAAATCTCAGTTACACGAGGACGCTTACACATAGAGGAATACGGAAATGAAAGTCTGACCAATCTCCTGCAAGGCGAGACGAAGACAGCACACACACACAAACAAAACAACTACGCCCCTGTACAGGGACCTGGCAGGCAAGACATGCAGTATGAGTCAAATGCTGCACAACACTGAACTGAAATTGGACTCAATGTTATTCTCAAATGTCTGACCTGTTGAAAGAAATAATCATTACGAGCGTTACTTATTGACATGTCTTGCTGTTCACGTGTAAGATAACAATAAAACCTATAAAATATACTTACAGTAAATGTAAAAATGTACGTGAAGTATGTAAAAGCGCCCACAAATAAGAAGGGATACAACCAAAGAGAAATTGTTTTTGTCGCTTTGTAAGAGTTGCCTCGCTTAGACCACTAAAGGACTTTTAACTGCCGTCTCTGGATGTTAACTTCAATGATGTGTCTTATTTATGCGTTAATAAAACAACTTCAAAAGATTTTATTGTTACCGGTAAATACATTCAAAGGTGATTAAAAAAAGAGATCAATCAAATTATTTCCGTCTGTCAATGCACGAAGATTATGAAACAATTGGTGGAGTGCGTCCTTAAATACAAATGTCAACTTCCGTTTGCTGCGGTCCTCGTTTATTTACTGGATGCCAAACAACCGTTATCTTGTTTTATGGGATGAGTTGAAAATAGAAGCTTGTCTGTCTATACTTACGGATATCTTACAGTTAGCAAGGTATAAACGAGACTGAATATCTACACAGTCTGACTTCATCCAAACCATTTTATTAACATTACGTGTTTTGGGGTTTCTCTGCTTAGTTTTGTATCCAGATACTTGATGAACACAGTACAGGTGATCTGTTCAGGTAGTGAGAATAGTGATATAAAACATATTAGATAAGTTTATCTTTATAAAATTGAAATTTTTATAGTGCTTTAAAGATAATAATTATTTTATGAAAATACTCGAAAAAAGGAGCTCATGTAGAAACACACAGGCCCAAACATGACTACAAAATACATTTACCTACACTCAAGTGTCTTGTTGATCCACCATTACACCTCACCTTTTCAACTCATAACCTGTATATATAAGAATGCCAGACAACTTGTGTGAAACAAACTTGTTGCAGATTAAATTTGTACCAATATTGGACAACTTGTCCTATGTAGGCCCTATATGCTGTATAGTGTTGATAGTTGATCGTTCACACCTTGATTGAAGGTGTTAATTGTAGTCTTATCATGATTTAAGATCATGTAATTTATGTAATTATGCCTGTTATGGTATCCGGACAAATCCCCGCCCGGACATTTCCCCGTTCGTCATTTTTGAAGGTCCGGACATTTCCCCGTTCGTTATTTGTGTAGACCTGGACAAATCCCCGCTCATGAAATTGTAAGGGCGGACAATTCCCCGCTCAATTATGTGTGAAAACTATTTTAATTAATCCTTTACCGTCTTCCGACTTTTAATTAATTTACCACGGTTTGTGTGTTGTTGTTAATTAAGTCAGCCTCGCTCAATTAAAGTTGTTTGATCGTGGTAATAAATTGAATATGCAAATTATGTGTGAAAACTATTTTAATTAATCCTTTACAGTTTTCCGACTTTTAATTAATTTACCACGGTTTGAGCCTCGCTCAATTAAAGTTGTATGATCATGAACGATATTAACGAACACGTTTAACACCTTATTATCTCCACAAATGAGACAATTAAAGTTGTTTTATTATAACTATTTATTACTTGATTTTGTTTTATATCAAATGATGTGCTTGTGTGTGAACTGTGTGTATGCATGACTCTACGTACCTTGCTAAATGAAATAAACATTTGGAAATAAACAGTATTCAAGTTTTCAATCCTAAACAAACAACTTCAACAGAAGAAGTGATTCAATATTATGTCTATTAATAATTGTGATTAATCCACTTTTACATGCACAGTAATTTGGACACGAAAACTTAACTAAACCTATTGCTTGGTAAAGCTTGAGTGGGGAATTGTCCACCCTTACAATTTCATGAGCGGGGATTTGTCCGGGACTAAACAAATGACGAACGGGGAAATGTCCGGACCTACAAAAATGACGAACGGGGAAATGTCCGGGCGGGGAATTGTCCGACATTTGCCTGTTATATTATGACTTTCTGATTTGTTAAATATTTCACATATTTTGTTTCATATGTCAGTATTTAAAACTCTCCATGTATTATACTGTGTATAACTGGTAATAAAGACTTGCTCTGTTTTGTAGTAATTGTTTTGTAGTATAAAATGATATAATGTTCTAAATAATTTAAATATATTGATTGCCAATCAAATCACTAACAATTAAGTTGTCTCTTCCATGTTTATCCTCATTGTATAAAAGAAAAAATACAAACTTACACACGGCTAACAACAGTTAATACACCACCCTGCAATCAGTCTTAACACTAGTCCCATAGTTTATGCTAACTTTGCACTAGAGCATATCCATTTGGTGAGTTGTCTAACATTGGCACAACTTTTAAATGGCATGATTTGGTTTGGCCTGAGTTGTCCTGCCATCACATAATATATACATAAGGTAGAAAGGTATTCCCTATAACAGACAGTCATTCTGTTTCAGCTGTCAAGTTTTTATATCACCATGGTCCAAAATGACACATATGCCTTACTTTACTTGCAAAACATTAAACTATAAAGCAATGTGAACATTTTAGGTTTTACAGTTTATTGAACTAAAACTCAAGCAGAATAAAATATAGAGCCAGCTTGAACAAACAATATTGTCTGAGAAGTTGGCATTTCAATCATTTATTAGATAATCTGCAATTTACCACAAATTGTCATTCACATATGAATGCAGGTACACAGAAAGATGGGGTAGTTAAAGGAATTATTTTACTTTTCAATCAGAATTTCAACTGGTTGCTGTTGTCCTATCCAGTTATTTAAACACAGTGAATGATTGTTCGATAAACACTAATCTAACATTAGTCAAAACATTTCTGTGACCTGGAAATACAACATAGCTGTGGCCCATTTATTTAAGCACATCAACGTTTTTGTAGATTACGCACACATGCTCTTATTATATAATGCTTCAGCAGTAGTATGATTGTTTGTTTTATTTACAAGTGAAGATCCGCTTTATCACTAGACCACCAGTTTTTAATTGAGATAAAATGCATAATTCAGAATAGAGTAGGTTTTTATTTTGGATTTTTTCATTCCGACGTGACATAGACAAAAGCAAAAATGGCTTAGACTCAAACAAAATGTAAAATCTACTTAGTGAATGTCTATGAGTCATCAAGTGCAGAGAAATTTGTTCTCTCCATCATAAAATCATCTTTATCTGCATGAATAACTCATGCAAGCCTATGATTGACGTTGCTATAATGACCATAAGTTAATAATGTAGTATTGTAATGATATAAATTATTTCACTGGCCGCAAGAGCTCAGGTGGTAGAGCATCGGCTTGCGGATCGGGAGGTCGCGAGTTTGAACCCCGACAGGGTCAAACCAAAGACTTAAAAGTTGGTAGTAGTGGCTTCCCTCCTAACACTCGGGTCTAAGGGGACAGCATTAAACATGACTTGTCGGTGTCAGTATAATGGACCGGTCGGGTTCAGTCCCTGGGCACCTCATAAGTGCCCCTGTGCTATAATGATAGAAATGTCGCTGCACAGTATCAGCAAAAATGCTGGCAAATACCATTCCATCCTATAAATTATTTCATCTTTTGTCAGGAACAAGACCCTACAGATATGTCTGGTTCATTGTCTGTAGTAGCTTTTGAGGGAGAGCTGAACCAGATAGTCAGAGAAGTATGTTTTGTTTCTTTCATTTGTAAGTATTGTAATTAAAGTAATTCATGTAAGAAGTATGTGAACTGTAGTAATAGTATATGTGGGTGTGGGTGGGTGTGTGGGTGTATGTGCATTTACCACAACAGTCACAAAATCATTGTACAATAAGGTTGTAAATGAAGATTTCTAATGATTACAATTTTTAATACTTTAATAAGCAATATTTTTCTCTTTAAAACATGTTATTTTTCTGTTTAATAAAGGACAACAAAAGCCCATTATTTAGGAATCACTGGTTATTTTTTTTGTTTAGTATCTGGACTTTGGTGGCTTTGACAAGACACTGCAGGTGTTGGATAAAGAAATCACATCTAAAGGAAAGCCATTGTCCAGTTCTGATGGGCCAGGTCCACCCTCACAGAAAAACCAGGCAGCTCAGGTCAGTGGCACTACAGTGTATACATCTATTTTAAAACAACAACATTATGTTGTATTTGTCTTCCTGTTTGCCGTAGCTAGTGTGAGACTATTATCTGTTTCTTAATTATCATTCTTGAAATAAAGTTTTTATTACATTACTTTCTCATTTTGGAAAGATTTTCACTCTCATATCATTGAAGTTTCATATTTCCATTACTTTGAGTTAAGCTCATGTAACATAAAGATGTAAGACACATGGTGTCTAACTTGCTTTAAATTTGGTCAATAATTTAACAAAAGTAGCAAGTGTATGTATGTATATTTTATGACATATTTATATACACACGGCACAATACTTCACACCAATACAGTTATAACCATATTGGTGATGTCCAGCAGTACAGGAAGACCCACAGGTCAACTGGAAGATCCACAGGTCAACTGGAAGACCCACAGGTCACCTGGAAGACCCACAGGTCAACTGGAAGATACACAGGTCAACTGGAAGACCCACAGGCCAATTGGAAGACCAACAGGTCAACTGGAAGATACACAGGTCAACTGGAAGACCCACAGGTCAACTGGAAGATACACAGGTCAACTGGAAGACCCACAGGTCACCTGGAAGACCCACAGGTCAACTGGAAGATACCCAGGTCAACTGGAAGACCCACAGGTCAATTGGAAGACCCACAGGTCAACTGGAAGATACACAGGTCAACTGGAAGACCCACAGGTCAACTGGAAGATACACAGGTCAACTGGAAGACCCACAGGCCAACTGGAAGACCCACAGGTCAATTGGAAGACCCACAGGTCAACTGGAAGACCCACAGGTCAATTGGAAGACCCACAGGTCAACTGGAAGACCTCCCCCTATATGAGTTCTCACTCAGATCGAGTCGCAACTCCATTCATTGAGAGGCTGAAGAGCTATAACACAACTATTCATCTAAACTCTTTACAAAAGATTTTCAGTTTGTGTTACGATTTTTTTTTTTAAATAATTCTATATATGCAAAAGATCCAATTCCTTAGGAAATCACCTGTAATTTTGTTTTTCTTTCAGAATGAGCTTTTGCAGCTGTTTCATAATGGAAAGAGAAAGAATTTCTTTGACCTGTGGAACAAAGTGCTTCCAAAGTCCTTACGAGATGGTGACTCAACAGCTCAGAAACTAGAATTTTACTTGAACATCTACTTTGCTATATACTCCTTGAAGTTTGGCAAGGGACAGGTTTGTTCTTTATTTAAGTGCCTCTGTCTAATTAATTCTGGAAAGAACTATTCTGCTATCCATTTTTTTACCTAACATCTAAGAGTGCTGTATTGATTTCCTATTTAAGTTTTATTTATGAATCTATTTTGCAAAAGAATATGTTGATGATTGGATGACAGATAGCATATATTTTAACATAGCAGTAAAGTTTTAAAAGTCTGAATATTAGCTGGTTCTGACTCGGTTATAGGCTGTACCATGTTTCCTGAGCAGGGAATTACATGCAGATAACTTACCTGCTAAACATGCTGTCCAGGCTAAGGCAAATAGTTTAGACCAGACAGCTTCTGTTGTGAGTTGTCAGATTATCATCAGCACTTTTTGTTGCAATGTTTCAAGGATATATCTTTTTTACCTGTAACTTATGTTAGAAATACTGTTTAGACTGATCCAGCATTAATTCAGAAAGCTAGCAGACAAAAATATGGGATGTAGTCTTAATGTATCACTGGTCAGAATGTTTTGGTCCTGCCAGGACTTAGTCATTCAAGAATTCTTGTACAATAAATACATCTGTCAATGCCAGATAGTTTAATCATTTCCTTGATATTGTTATAGACAGCTGCAGAGAAGAACATGCAGGACTTTAAAGCCTACCTGGAGACCCGTGGCTCCACACTCAGTCAAACTACCGAGTTCTTGCCATTCTATGCCCTGCCATTTGTGCCCAACCCTAAAAACCACCCATCATACAAGGAGCTGTTTACTGTAAGTACACCATCTATCAACATAAAACCCTGTAAAACATAAATATTTACATAATGTTTAATGATTGTTTAATCTGTATTGTTTCGAACATAATGGTTTTTGTGTTATTTTTGTTCAAATATAGGAGCTTGGTGCAATTTTATCATAATTTTAGAAAAAATATACTTTTTGACTATTTTTGTTTCATACTGTTACCATGGAAACGACCACTTTGTGAAAAAACCAGCACGATGACCCATAATTTTCTTTTTCTTAATCAATTCAACATTGAATTCTATTTAAGCTTGCAAAAAATAAAAATAAATGTAGAAAGAAGTTTTTCAGAATTTTCATTTATTAGCAGAAACTATGATTATTTTTTGTCATTTTTGCCAATGTTTGAACATGCAAATGCTAATTTCCTTTATTGAAGATTATTATATTGTTATATGTAGCATACAGCAGTAAAATAAAAGGCAATTGGCAAGTGCTTTCAGGTTTTTTGTGTAAACAATGCTCTTCAGGATAATTTTACAAGTCCTTCATTAATTATAGATATTTTAACCATTTTTGGTCTGACGGTTGCCATGGAAACGGTCATTTTGAAAAAAAAAACAAACACAATAACATACTTTTTTCTTTTCATTTTTAAACTTATAAAATTTTACATCATATATGAAAAAATGAAAAAAAAATCTAGAAAAAAACTATTTATTTATGAAACTGTAGAAAATGTCTTTAACAAGTTTTAAACAATGTATATAATAAAAAGTATAATTGTGTTAATGTATACATTATAAACAAAATAAATAGAACAAACAAAATGCTTGTTATTCTGTTATTGTTTTGTAAACTGGTAGATAGGATAACATTTTCTGTCTGCAGGATATGTGGGCCAAGGACCTAGAAGTTCGGGTGGAAAAGTTCCTGACACTAGCCTTGAAGTCAACACCCCAACCTCGTTTGTTTGATCTTTATGTATCCTTTGAATTGTCTTGCTTGTGGAGATGGAGACCAGTCAACAAATGCATCTTAATCGGACAATATCTCTGTTTCTAAGTTTTCCCTTGAGTCATACCATTTGTTCTGAATTTAAGGATCCTGTATTAAGCGTAAGATTTATTTTGTCAAGATAATTAAAAGCTCTTTTTATTATTGGATAAATATACAAAACTGTTACATAAAGTGTGCATTTTTTATGCACCATTCATACTCTGCCAATTCATTATTAATTGTTACACCCCCACTAGATTTAAAAATAATAGGATTTGATAACAGCCATCTTTGAAATTCTACCTTGTAAAAACTGTTGTTTCACACAATTCTAATGCTGATTTTTGACAACCTTGACAATTGTATCAGAGAGGAGTTAGTGGTGAAGGTAGAGGTAAGAAATATCAATTTTACTGCATTTTTCACTTAACATTGATAAAGATCAGTTTCAAATTGGAAAGCTTCTTTTAAAAAACTTTTTCTAAATATGTAAGATTATTCTAAACTTTAGATTAGCTTATGAATGGATATAATGTACATAATAGGTCCTGAAGACCTTCAAGCTGACCTGCCATGTCTGTGGTTCTATCCAGAAATCCATCTATCTAGGAACATTCAAACATAAACCAATTGCACCATCTTTCCTTTTAGTGAATATATACATATTTAAGATTTATATTTGGATTTATGTTCCAGAACACTTCCAGCAAATCCAAGCACTTCAGCAGCAGTTGGTGGAGGCAGAAAGGAAGACAATGTCCTATATTAAACGACACAATAAAGTGCAGGTTTGTCTCAGTGATATATATACCTAATCTAAATATCAAATGTGTTTTTATTAAAAAAATGCTTCAAACAACAAAAACCCATTCTTGGTTTATACATGTTATACACGAGTATTGTGATCACCTTTTACAACTTAGATAAAACATTTTGGGTGCACATGGCCAGGCAAGTAGAGTGACAGGCTTGGAAACTGTCAGTTCTATTTTTAGTCAAGGTTAAAGATCAACATAAAGAAATCTTCCATCAGATCTGATGTATACTCAAACATCTGTATTGGGGTCATGCTGCATAGACAAAATGACTTGTAAATAAACCCTGAAATATTTTAAAGTTGTTTGTTAAAAGATCTTGCCGGATTTGTGGTTGTTGTTGTTTATTGTCCTTTACCTTGTTGTTTATATTTCAGGCTGATTATCACAATTTGATTGGAATTACTGCCGACCTTGTTGATTCATTGGAACAAACAGTCCAAGGGAAAACTGTAAGCAAACATGTTTATGATTCTGTCGCAGGGTCACAGGGCCAGCTATTGTGTTAAGTTGTTATTGATGACAACAGTTTAATAAACAGTGTCAGTATCATAACCCTGCATCAACTAGTCTTTACACTAGAGTACAACAGTATAATATGTTTTATCCAGGAACTTAATACATAATTTCCACAAAACCATTTATATTTTGGCATCACATACATTCTCTGAATTTTTTCACTGAGTACCCAATATGTAGGATTTGGCTTGTTTGAGAAATTGAGAATTATATTGCAACAAAATTAATTGCCATAACAAGATCTATTTCTGGTATGAGCTATGATCTAGAACTACAAGATAATAAGCTCACAAACGGCGTAAAACTTGGACCAGTTTGCTTACCTTTGGTGTTTATTTAATGTATTGCTGACCTTTGAGAAGCCTCCATTAGTGATTTAGCAAGCTCTTGACAATATTAAATATGGTGTAAGTTTCTATCAGTATCAGTTGTTGTCAGCAACATGCTCATTGCCTTAACAATTATTTAAATGAATTAAATATTGATGAATGTATAACTTAAAGTTTACAAGGTGCTACTTATTATCAATGTTTAACATATTTTGGTGCTCCATCATTTTGAAGTTTCTGTGCTATGAAATGTTCCAAAACCACCTCTCTGACTCATTCAATCAACAACGGATTACCAATTATAAACAATCGCTTGTTAGTGTCTCACAATGTCTTGTTGCCTTTAGATCAAGTAGGTTTCGGCCACTATGGCTCTTAGATTATGCTACGAAGTTGTTCACTGTACACCTTTTCCACTGTAGACTGGGGAAGAGGTATGTAGTAACTACCAGCAGAACTCCTATAGAACTCTGTGCCTATATTTCTTTCCACACAGTACCATTTTCTTACTTTTCTATATGTGTCTTACTTAATGGACTTAGGACACATTTCATTTTCTCAGTTGTTTTTTGCCTTCCTTTGAACATAACTCACTTCTTAAAAATCATAGCCAGTGCATGCGGCTATTTTGTCAATATTGTATTTATTTCAAGGCACAATCAGTCATGAGGCTACAAAATTACTATTTACATACTTGTTGAACGAAGAGTATGATAGCCAATCTATGACTTGTTAGACCTATGGGACAGATATTTTGCTTCATCTACAGAAGGATTTTTTTCTGCACCCTTGCTTTGTTTATTTCTCTTGCTACATTGTCATTTTTTTTTCAATTTTTTAATACTTTTTTTTCTTCAAAATTGCTTGCTATGCTTCAAAGGAAAGTTTATCTTTATTCCAAGAACAACAGCATACTTTCATAGTGTTATTTTTTTATTTTATATGAACACAAATATAAATATTGGATCAAAATACTACATTTTTCAGGTTTAAAAAATGGTGGAGCATTTATATCGAGTGATCATTTAGGTAGTTGTTATCTCTAAAAACATATGTCAAAGATTTGAAAAATAGGGTAAAGCATTAAGAAAATGAATGGAGATAAGGAATAGTGAAAGAGTATAAAAGGTATTTTCTTACAACAGATAACTGCATTTTGTGACCGGCCGCAATAGCTCAATTGGTAGAACGTCGGCTTGCAGATCGGGAGGGTTCGAACCCTGGCCGGGGTCAAACCAAAGACTTTAAAGTTGGTAGTAGTGGCTTCCCTCCTAACACTCGGGCTAAGGGGACAGCATTAAACCTGTATTGTCGGTGTCAGTATAATGGACCGTCTGGGTTCAGTCCCTGGGTGTCCCTGTGCTATATAATAATAGAAAAGTCACTGAACAGTATTGGCAAAAATGCCAGTAAATTCCATCCCATTCCACTGCATTTTGTTGTAGTGTTTTCCTATTCAGAGTTCTCTTAGTGCAGCAGAGAACGTAGCTTTCTTTTATTTTCTGCCACAGATTTATTTACATTAAGACTTACACTTTTATTATGGGATCATAAGTTTGGCAACTCAACTAACTTCTTAATAACAGATACCTCAAAGTTATCCATGTCTGTATTTGGGTTTTGGGTTTTGTTTCTACATATATGGGTCTAGATAAGACATAAAAAGGGATGAGAACTGTCCAAAAAGTTGCATTATTTTTCAGGGTTTCCTATATAACTTGCATGATAAAAACTTTTCATACAAAAATGCCAATGTATTTGCATTTAAGTTGTACTTGTGAGGGGGCACTTTAAAACATAACATTCTATGCCTTTTGTGTAGTAACCTATATATGTGGCAATTTGACCCTGACTCTGCCGCCTGTCTCTCCCACCTATATAACTCCAGTATTTCACTATCACAGCCCATAACTAAGCATCCTGTCTCTATCACCTATATAACTCCAGTATTTCACTATCACAGCCTCTGACTTAGCCTCCTGTCTCTATCACCTATATAACTCCAGTATTTCACTATCACAGCCCCTAACTAAGCGTCCTGTCTCTATCACCTATATAACTCCAGTATTTCACTATCACAGCCTCTGACTCAGCCTCCTGTCTCTATCACCTATATAACTCCAGTATTTCACTATCACAGCCCCTAACTAAGCGTCCTGTCTCTATCACCTATATAACTCCAGTATTTCACTATCACAGCCCTTGACTCAGCCTACTGTCTCTATCACCTATATAACTCCAGTATTTTACTATCACAGCCCTTGACTCAGCCTCCTGTCTCTATCACCTATATAACTCAGGTATTTCACTATCTCAGCCCCTAACTTTGCCTCCAGTCTCTATCACCTATATAACTCCAGTATTTCACTATCATAGCCCCTAACTCTGCCTCCAGACTCTCTCACCTATATAACTCCAGTATTTCACTATCACAGCCTCTGACTCAGTCTCCTGTCTCTATCACCTATATAACTCCAGTATTTCACTATCATAGCCCCTAACTCTGCCTCCAGACTCTATCACCTATATAACTCCAGTATTTCACTATCACAGCCTCTGACTCAGCCTCCTGTCTCTATCACCTATATAACTCCAGTATTTCACTATCACAAGCCTCTAACTAAGCGTCCAGTCTCTATCACCCATATAACTCAGGTATTTCACTATCACAGCCTCTAACTTTGCCTCCAGTCTCTATCACCTATATAATTCAAGTATTTCACTATCACAGCCCTTGACTCAGCTGCCTGTCTCTCTTACCTATATAACTCCAGTATTTCACTTTCACAGCCATTGACTCAGCTGCCTGTCTCTCCCACCTATATAACTCCAGTTTTTCACTATCACAACCCTTGACTCAGCTGCCTATCTCTCCCACCTATATAACTCAAGTATTTTACTATCGCAGCCCCTAACTAAGCGTCATGTCTCTATCACCTATTTAACTCCAGTATTTCACTATCACAGCCTCTAACTCAGCCTCCTGTCTCTATCACCTATATAACTCCAGTATTTCACTATCGCAGCCCCTAACTAAGCGTCATGTCTCTATCACCTATATAACTCCAGTATTTCACTATCATAGCCCCTAACTAAGCGTCATGTCTCTATCACCTATATAACTCCAGTATTTCACTATCACAGCCCCTAACTAAGCGTCATGTCTCTATCACCTACAGATCAGTCCAGATTACCTCCAGCAACTATGTGCACGCCTATTCAATGCTCACATGACTGGTCAGTCTGTGGATCTCACACGCCCTGGCACTGCAGGGGATGCTCTCAGGCAGTCAATCGCACCTAGGTAGGCAATGTTTTACCAAATTACTGAAGTTTGTTTTTTGATTGGCATTGGGATTGGCACATGACATGTAAAGAAAAAATCACCTAAAGTAAAATAAAAACAAATGTTAGACCATAACAAAAATTTACAATGCATAAATTTTCTTGATGATGATATATTTCAAGATCTTTAAATGTTAGAAACCCTTTTAAACATTCATTGCTGATTTTAACATTCAAATGTGTATATGATTTGCTAATAATTTAGTTCTTATACGCTAGTAATTATTTTAAGTTAAGTTAAAATTTATGACAGAAGTATGTGTATCATTGATCTCGCACATGGTAATTTGTTAAAGAATCTCTTTATATTTAAGATCGCTTGTATGAGAAAGTAATGTTGACTTTGAATTTTTTTATGCACAAGCAAACCTTATAAAGAAATGTGTACTAAATAATACAGCTGTGAATTGGTATTTGATCATGATCTAGATGGTAAATATACATCAACAAGCATTGTGACTAACAATGTCATTAGATGACTATTTGTAAGTATAATAACTGTTGTGTTGCAGTGTGGCCAAGCAATTCCTATTTGTGGTATAATTACTGTTGTGTTGCAGTGTGGCCAAGCAATTCCTATTTGTGGTATAATAACTGTTGTGTTGCAGTGTGGCCAAGCAATTCCTATTTGTGGTATAATAACTGTTCTGTTGCAGTGTGGCCAAGCAATTCCTATTTGTGGTATAATTACTGTTGTGTTGCAGTGTGGCCAAGCAATTCCTATTTGTGGTATAATAACTGTTGTGTTGCAGTGTGGCCAAGCAATTCCTATTTGTGGTATAATTACTGTTGTGTTGCATTGTAGCCAAGCAATTCCTATTTGTGGTATAATAACTGTTGTGTTGCAGTGTGGCCAAGCAATTCCTAATTGTGGTATAATAACTGTTGTGTTGCAGTGTGGCCAAGCAAGTAGTGGTGGAGGAGGCCCAGGTGATTCTAGACTACCCAAAAATCAAACATGACATGCGAGGCTCTGAGATGAGATACAAGTGTCTACTGCTGCAGGCACTACGATGGGTAGGTAACTGTGAGGAAGCCATATATTCCATAATTTTCAACTGAGCCTCATATTGCCAGGGAACCAGCTTTGATTTTATAAACAAGTATACTTAAACATCTGTTAAATTAAGTTGTAACAGACATTTTTTATTTTTTTCCTTTGAGATGAACCTGCTTCCTTCCTTGTCTAACCAAATGTGTCCATAGTAAAATTACAAGACCTGCCTCCTTCCATGCCTAACCAAATGTGTCGATAGTAACTTTAAAAAGACCTGTCTCCTTCTTTGCCTTACCCAATGTGTTGATAGGAGAACATGGCAGATTGTAGGTGATTATATTCATGGCTCTGTAACAACCTTTGTTCTATCTGCAGCGTCTGACGCAGGCCAACCCACTGACAAGGGACAGCAACATGACAGCATTTATACAGAATGACCTTCTGGGGTGTGCCAATGCCGGGGAACACAGGGTACATCACATTGTCTTAATGGTTGGGATGGTGTTTTGGCGGTAGTAATGGGAGATGATGGTGATGATGAGGAGGAGGAGGAGGAGGATGGTGATGATGATGATGATGATGATGATGATGATGATGATAATGATGACGCTTGTATTTGTTTTTGTACTGGTGGATGTAATGTTATATGATGAGAGTAGTGAAAAGAATTATTGTGATGATAAATATTGATAAAATAATTGTTGGGATTGTTGGTAGGGTGGACTTAATAGTTGTGGTAGTGATTTTTAAGGCTGATAAATGTAGGATGATGATGATGGTGATGATGATGAAGATGATGATGATGATGATGATGATGATATTTTCAGGATGCAGTTCTGGCACTTCTCACTTCCTCAGATCCTTTGATCAAGCAGTGTGCAGCCAGGTTGTTCAATGCTTTTGCATCCCTTAGCTCAGGTAAGAGGCAATGATTTATTTCAGAAACATCTGCTTTTTAATACAGATCAACAGATTAAGGGGAGAATATTGCAGGCTGTATGGCCACTCCCACCCCCAGAGTGCCAGATTAAGAGAAGAATATATTTCAGGCTTTATGTCCAGATCCCCAGAATGCCAGATTCAGGGAAGAATATCTCAGGCTGTATGGCCAGCTCTCCAGAGTGCCAGGTTAAGGGGGTTACTTCAGACTGTATTGCAGGCACCCCATAGTGCCAGATTAAACGGAGCATAACTCAACATGCTAGGCATGTTTCAGATCAAGTTGTTAAAATCTCAGGCTGTGTGGCTTAATTAATAAAAAATCTTTATAGTTTTTGGCTGTAAGGCGTTGTTTAGTTTAGTATAAATGTTTTCATGATAATTCAGAATTATGAAAACATGTGGTAAAATGTCTGGTGGACTGTCAAACCATTAAACTGGTAAAGTTTACCACAGATTTTGGTCAACTCAGTCCACCGGGTTTTGTTAAAGACTGTTGTTTCTTTTTCATCACAGAGATGATATTTCATGTATCTCAAGCACTTTTTATTTACTGTTTAGTATTGGTTGCTCTGTGCCAAATAACTATGTCATTCATCAATGTGCGATCTATGAATGCTCTTATCTTTGTTTAAACAAAGGTTTGCAACAACTGTATGTTTAGTTATATTTGTTCTTTGTTCAGATAAGCATGTTATATCACCCTCTCAGTTGCATGAAATATTTTTAAATATCTGGTGATGGTTGCTGTGCATTAGGTCGGACATACTTGGCTGGGAACCAGGATCTGTTTAAAGGCCTCATGGAGAATCTGCGCAGTGAAGATAAGGACTCGATCACCCGGGAGATGGTCCTAGGTGCCCTGCAGAAACTCAGTCTCAGGTACCAAATAACTAAATGCAGTGCCTACATGTTTATCGTAATTAAACCTTATGTGCAAGATTACTGTGGCTGTGTATAGAAGGTTTAGCAGACAATATGACTGAGTATGGTATATTAAGTGGATAATTTGACTGAGTATGGAATGTTGAGTGGACAATGTAACTATGTATGGAATGTCCAGTGGATAATGTGCCTAAGTATGGCATGTTGAGTGGATAATATGACTGAGTATGGAATGTTGAGTGGATAATATGACTGAGTATGGAATGTTGAGTGGAGAATGTGAATGTGTATGGAATGTTGAGTGGATAATATGACTGAGTATGGAATGTCGAGTGGATAATGTGAATGAGTATGGAATGTTGAGTGGATAATGTGAATGAGTGTGGAATGTTGAGTGGATAATGTGAATGAGTATGGAATGTTGAGTGGATAATATAAATGATTGTGGAATGTTGAGTGGATAATGTGAAGGAGTATGGAATGTTGAGTGGATAATGTGAATAAGTGTGGAATGTTGAGTGGATAATGTGAATGAGTATGGAATGTTGAGTGGATAATATGAATGAGTGTGGAATGTTGAGTGGATAATGTGAATGAGTATGGAATGTTGAGTGGATAATGTGAATGAGTGTGGAATGTTGAGTGGATAATGTGAATGAGTATGGAATGTTGAGTGGACAATGTAACTATGTATGGAATGTCCAGTGGATAATGTGCCTAAGTATGGCATGTTGAGTGGATAATATGACTGAGTATGGAATGTTGAGTGGATAATATGACTGAGTATGGAATGTTGAGTGGAGAATGTGAATGTGTATGGAATGTTGAGTGGATAATATGACTGAGTATGGAATGTTGAGTGGATAGTATGACTGAGTATGGAATGTTGAGTGGATAATATGAATGAGTGTGGAATGTTGAGTGGATAATATGAATTAGTGTGGAATGTTGAGTGGATAATGTGAATGAGTGTGGAATGTTGAGTGGATAATATGAGTGAGTATGGAATGTTAAGTGGATAATATGAATGAGTATGGAATGTTGAGTGGATAATGTGAATGAGTATGGAATGTTGAGTGGATAATATGAATGAGTGTGGAATGTTGAGTGGATAATGTGACTGAGTATGGAATGTTGAGTGGATAATGTGAATGGGTGTGGAATGTTGAGTGGATAATGTGAATGAGTGTGGAATGTTGAGTGGATAATATGAATGAGTGTGGAATGTTGAGTGGATAATATGAATAAGTATGAAATGTTGAGTGGATAATGTGAATGAGTGTGGAATGTTGAGTGGATAATGTGAATGAGTGTGGAATGTTGAGTGGATAATGTGAATGAGTATGGAATGTTGAGTGGACAATGTAACTATGTATGGAATGTCCAGTGGATAATGTGCCTAAGTATGGCATGTTGAGTGGATAATATGACTGAGTATGGAATGTTGAGTGGATAATATGACTGAGTATGGAATGTTGAGTGGAGAATGTGAATGTGTATGGAATGTTGAGTGGATAATATGACTGAGTATGGAATGTTGAGTGGATAATGTGAATGAGTATGGAATGTTGAGTGGATAATGTGAATGAGTGTGGAATGTTGAGTGGATAATGTGAATAAGTGTGGAATGTTGAGTGGATAATGTGAATGAGTATGGAATGTTGAGTGGATAATATGAATGAGTGTGGAATGTTGAGTGGATAATGTGAATGAGTATGGAATGTTGAGTGGATAATGTGAATGAGTGTGGAATGTTGAGTGGATAATGTGAATGAGTATGGAATGTTGAGTGGATAATGTGAATGAGTGTGGAATGTTGAGTGGATAATGTGAATGAGTATGGAATGTTGAGTGGATAATGTGAATGAGTATGGAATGTTGAGTGGATAATGTGAATAAGTGTGGAATGTTGAGTGGATAATGTGAATGAGTATGGAATGTTGAGTGGATAATATGAATGAGTGTGGAATGTTGAGTGGATAATGTAAATGAGTATGGAATGTTGAGTGGATAATGTGAATGAGTGTGGAATGTTGAGTGGATAATGTGAATGAGTATGGAATGTTGAGTGGATAATATGAATGAGTGTGGAATGTTGAGTGGATAATGTGAAAGAGTATGGAATGTTGAGTGGATAATGTGAATGAGTATGGAATGTTGAGTGGATAATATGACTGAGTATCGAATGTTGAGTGGATAATATGAATGAGTATGGAATGTTGAGTGGATAATGTGAATGATTATGGAATGTTGAGTGGATAATATGACTGAGTATGGAATGTTGAGTGGATAATATGACTGAGTATGGAATGTTGAGTGGATAATGTGAATGTGTATGGAATGTTGAGTGGATAATATGAATGAGTGTGGAATGTTGAGTGGATAATGTGAATGAGTGTGGAATGTTAAGTGGATAATATGAATGAGTGTGGAATGTTGAGTGGAGAATATGACTGAGTATGGAATGTTGAGTGGATAATATGACTGAGTATGGAATGTTGAGCAGATAGTATGACTGAGTATGGAATGTTGAGTGGATAATATGAATGAGTATGGAATGTTGAGTGGATAATATGAATGAGTGTGGAATGTTGAGTGGATAATGTGAATGAGTGTGGAATGTTGAGTGGATAATATGAGTGAGTATGGAATGTTGAGTGGATAATATGAATGAGTATGGAATGTTGAGTGGATAATGTGAATGAGTATGGAATGTTGAGTGGATAATATGAATGAGTGTGGAATGTTGAGTGGATAATGTGACTGAGTATGGAATGTTGAGTGGATAATGTGAATGGGTGTGGAATGTTGAGTGGATAATGTGAATGAGTGTGGAATGTTGAGTGGATAATATGAATGAGTGTGGAATGTTGAGTGGATAATATGAATGAGTATGAAATGTTGAGTGGATAATGTGAATGAGTGTGGAATGTTGAGTGGATAATGTGAATGAGTGTGGAATGTTGAGTGGATAATATGAATGAGTATGGAATGTTGAGTGGATAATGTGAATGAGTATGGAATGTTGAGTGAATTATATGAATGAGTGTGGAATGTTGAGTGGATAATATGAGTGAGTATGGTATGTTAATGTTAAGTAGATAATATGGCTAAGTATGGAATGTTGAGTGGATAATGTGAATGAGTATGGAATGTTGAGTGGATAATGTGAATGTGTATGGAATGTTGAGTGGATAATGTGAATGTGTATGGAATGTTGAGTGGATAATATGAATGTGTATGGAATGTTGAGTGGATAATATGACTGAGTATGGAATGTTGAGTGGATAATGTGAATGAGTGGAATGTCGAGTGGATAATGTGAATGTGTATGGAATGTTGAGTGGATAATGTGAATGTGTATGGAATGTTGAGTGGATAATGTGAATGAGTGTGGAATGTTGAGTGGATAATGTGAATGAGTGTGGAATGTTGAGTGGATAATATGAATGAGTATGGAATGTTGAGTGGATAATGTGAATGAGTATGGAATGTTGAGTGAATTATATGAATGAGTGTGGAATGTTGAGTGGATAATATGAGTGAGTATGGTATGTTAATGTTAAGTAGATAATATGGCTAAGTATGGAATGTTGAGTGGATAATGTGAATGTGTATGGAATGTTGAGTGGATAATATGAGTGAGTATGGAATGTTGAGTGGATAATATGAATGAGTATGGAATGTTGAGTGGATAATATGAATGAGTGTGGAATGTTGAGTTGATAATGTGAATGAGTGTGGAATGTTGAGTGGATAATATGAGTGAGTATGGAATGTTGAGTGGATAATATGAATGAGTATGGAATGTTGAGTGGATAATGTGAATGAGTATGGAATGTTGAGTGGATAATATGAATGAGTATGGAATGTTGAGTGGATAATGTGAATGAGTGTGGAATGTTGAGTGGATAATGTGAATGAGTGTGGAATGTTGAGTGGATAATATGAGTGAGTATGGAATGTTGAGTGGATAATATGAATGAGTATGGAATGTTGAGTGGATAATATGAATGAGTGTGGAATGTTGAGTGGATAATGTGAATGAGTGTGGAATGTTGAGTGGATAATATGAGTGAGTATGGAATGTTGAGTGGATAATATGAATGAGTATGGAATGTTGAGTGGATAATGTGAATGAGTATGGAATGTTGAGTGGATAATATGAATGTGTATGGAATGTTGAGTGGAGAATGTGAATGTGTATGGAATGTTGAGTGGATAATGTGAATGAGTGTGGAATGTTGAGTGGATAATATGAGTGAGTATGGTATGTTAATGTTAAGTAGATAATATGAGTGAGTATGGAGTGTTGAGTGGATAATGGGAATGAGTATGGAATGTTGAGTGGATAATGTGAATGAGTGTGGAGTGTTGAGTGGATAATGTGAATGAGTGTGGAATGTTGAGTGGATAATGTGAATGAGTGTGGAATGTTGAGTGGATAATATGAATGAGTATGGAATGTTGAGTGGATAATGTGAATGAGTATGGAATGTTGAGTGAATTATATGAATGAGTGTGGAATGTTGAGTGGATAATATGAGTGAGTATGGTATGTTAATGTTAAGTAGATAATATGGCTAAGTATGGAATGTTGAGTGGATAATGTGAATGAGTGTGGAGTGTTGAGTGGATAATGTGAATGAGTATGGAATGTTAAACTTTCATTGTATGCTATCGCAGTTAAAGTCGAACTGCTCCTGCAAAAAATCTTATAATGATTGCAATATTGTTGCTGGAATGTTGTTAATGAATGAAGAAGGAACAATAGTTTGTAATTTTGACACACATTTTTTGTTTGTGCCTAATTTCAATAGATGGGTTGAGGCTCTTGTATCTAATTGCATCGGAGTTGCACTCATTATGCAATACTAATTACTCCCTCAGCATGTTATGTTGTTGTACTTCTTAACCTGCTGAATAAAAATTGATAAGGCGTTGGTGCATAGAATAGGTCTTATTCAGCCTGCTTTTAACGTTGTTATTAGACAAATGATCAAGATAAAGGGTGAGTTATTGACCCTTAGTCTTGTACATTTTCTAATAACTTTTACTTCTTGTAAATTATTTGTTAAAATAATCCACAAGAGTTACCCATGGAGACTGTTCAGCACATAGTGCAGATCATGATCAGACAACTTCTAGTGAGACCTGTCTCATCAGGATCTACACTTTTTGCCAAAAGCAGTCCAAGTTCTATTTTGCAGGCCAAGGGTTAGAAAATAATAAGGGCTACCGTTACACTCTCTAGCTTAGTTCATTGGGTATCTCCCCCACATTATTGCTTCCAGAAGGTTATGATGCCCTTGATTGATACAATTAAAGCCTTAATTACAAAAAATGACCTCTTTAGTTGTGCATATTTTATAAACTTCATACACTAAAACAAACTACAACCAGGTTGGCAATTTTTATTTTTGTTTAATGGTGTTGAGTGCACATGTTGATGACCTGACGTTTTGTCAAGAGACACGGATTTAAAAAAGACTAAACTTCAAAGACAGTTTGTTAGTGTTAATGCAAGTTTTTAATAAAATGACAAAACACATTTCCACTCAGAGCTATATATTTAAGAAAAGGAACCCCCTATTTACCTTTTTTCACAGTTTCAGACATTACTTGGGGATTGCTATGAACTATTATGACAGATAAATAGCTTTATCTATGTCAATTATTTGTATATATAAAGAGAAGGAAGAACATTCTCTGTATAATAATTTGTTTGAGTATATGTCAAAACAGAAAATAAATATTTCTTACCTGCCCATATTCCATTCCAGACGAAACCTTCAGACGTCCATGATAGAGAATGGTCTGATAGAGTGGTTGGTTCAGGTACTGGAGGACAATGACTCTCTCTCAGACTACACTCTGGAGTACTCTGTCGCGCTGCTTATGAATCTCTGCCTTAGAACTTCAGGTATGATCAGCAATTCTGTTTCAGTATGACCTTGCTTTGAAGTGGAAGCAGGCATAATGTTCTGCATGTGTCTGTCTATCTAAAATGTGGTGAACATAATTTCTCCAGCATTACTGGTTAAAATTGTAATAAAGTTGGAAAAACTGAACCTGTTATCTAACTCTGTCTAATTGTTGACATTCAGGACAGATTGTGTAGCTATGAACTATAGTACTGGGCTTGTTATGTAGCTATTTATAATAGCTTCAATGTGACTATCATGCCTACAGTTATATTTTTATTGTCACTTGTATAACTTGTTTTTATCTTAATATTATTTCAGGGAAGAAGCGCTGTATACCAAATGCAAACAAGACCCTAAAGGTTCTGAGTGATTTACTGGGGCATGACAATCAAGAGGTGGGACATTGTTTTAACTAGTTTATACTGCCTTTGACTGGTTGGTTAAAGTTGCTGCCTTGTAAATCATTAGTCTGCCACCAAGCTGATTAAAGTTAATATCAGTATCCAACAGTTTGCCAATATAAAATTTATACATGTCACAATATCTTACTCCTGTTTATGGAAATTTTGGCATAAACCTCCTATATAGTCTAAATAAAGACGATTTTTAATACCTACTTCCTTAATTATCAGACAGTACAAATCATGAAATAAATTTCTATAAATGTCCATTCTTTCCAAATCTATAAATAAACATAGTGGTGATTTCTGCTAAAAAAAAGATATCATTGTCAGAGCCAATTACCTGGATGATAATTTAACATAATCTCAAAGTGACGACATGTTTTTCTTAGTTTAAAAATTGCTGTTCAGCATTGCTCAGATAGGAAATAATTTGTTGTAATTATAAGTGGCGATGCTGTGCTACATTTTTACACAGATTTGGGACACAAGTAAGCAACATTTTGGGGAATCTTTTCAGGTAACAGTTTATATTGGTTGTTTCATTGAGAAATAAATCTGGTCTAAACTGTTGGATACCACCTTTAAGGTAGACTCAGCTTTTATGTGAGAAGAAAATTTGCTGTAGGTGTGTCAGTCCTTTTTTTAGATCTGATTCTACCAGGGTCTTTTTCTGCCAGAATAAGTAATGTGTCAGCATACTAATCTTCATTATACCTAGCAAAGTTCAAAAATCATTTATAGATAGTATAGGCTGTATGTATACATACATGTACTGTCCCAGGTCTGTAAGAGTTACCTCCCATAGTAATATTACGTTGGAGGTATGGATGTTATTGCACCATTAGATACAGTGAGAACATAATCATTCATCTGCTGAACTGATATCAGTTAAAATAATCCCTTTTGATTTCTGATTGACTCTATATTCCCTTTCATTTGTTGCATCTAATTAATGATAAATGACTGGTTTGGTTTCAGGTAAAAGTTACCCAAATACATAGATCCTGTATTTAAAAGTGTTTTAGGCAGCTTTTTTTTAAGCAGACAGTTTTGCATTGGAATAACTAGTGATGGGGAGAGCAAAAACTTATTTTTTGAACTTGTGGTGCAAACACTTTGCCATTACTTTGCATGATAAATATCTATTGGTAATAATTATTTTTATGAAGATGGAAATAAAATAGGTTTTAACCAGTAATTTTTGTCCAACAAAACATTATAACTGTAGCCGTGTCTATGTCATTAATACAACCCATTATGTTCCAGATCCGGCCCTATGTGAATGGTGCACTCTACAGTATACTGGCCATATCTTCCATCCGAGAGGAGGCAAAGGCCATGGTAGGTATGGGGATTGTTTGTGGCCATACACACTGATCAGTACTTATGTTGTGGTGTCCTAGATCACAAGGGTTCTCAGTTCTTGAGTTTGGAAAGGATGAGAATGCAATAGTTTAATTTGGTAGAGGGATGCAGATTTGAACATGGTTTTACTTTGTCACTTTAGCACAGATCTATTAAAAATACATTATTGAGAAGAAACACAAGGATAAATTGCTAATTTAAACCAGTTTATATCAGTGCCAAGATTCAAATAAAACTTCACATTTACATTCTAATAACCATACCTATTGGGTGTCATAAATTTCAATAGCTCCAGATTGTTTTTGTGAGAAATATGGTTTGTCTTTGGTCTTATTTGGTCTCTTTTGGTGCATGAAGGTTAAGATTAAAGTTATATGTGCAGGTACTATCAAACATATTAATAACCAGTGCATAGATTGCATTTATGTTAAAGATTTTTATTCAAATACATGCAATCACACTAACAAGAAACTGAATAGTAAAGGAGACTTTAATGTGCAAGCTCTTGTTTATGCATGTTATACTCCATTGTATAGGAAGAGTATACTTGGAAAGAGATATATAATTTCATATAAAATACTAGAATATTAGATATCATAATTCATATTACAATTTTCTACATGCTCCAGGGTATGGAGGAGATTCTGAGGTGCTTCATTAAGGAGGACGCCCCAGATATGAACCGACAGATAGAGTTCATCATCAAACAGCTCAACTCCAGTGAGTACCCATACCACAGCCTGTAAACCTTTATAGTACTGTAGTTATCAGTAGGTACACATCCTACAGCATGTAAAACCTTTATAGTACTGTAGTTATCAGTAAGTACACATTCCATAGCCTGTAAACCTTTATAGTACTGTAGTTATCAGTGAGTACACATCCTACAGCCTGTAAACCTTTATAGTACTGTAGTTATCAGTAAGTACACATTCCATAGCCTGTAAACCTTTATAGTACTGTAGTTATCAGTAAGTACCCATCCCACAGCTTGTAAACCTTTATAGTACTGTAGTTATCAGTGAGTACACATTCCATAGCCTGTAAACCTTTATAGTACTGTAGTTATCAGTAGGTACACATTCCACAGCCTGTAAACCTTTATAGTACTGTAGTTATCAGTGAGTACACATCCTACAGCATGTAAAACCTTTATAGTACTGTAGTTATCAGTAAGTACACATTCCATAGCCTGTAAACCTTTATAGTACTGTAGTTATCAGTAGGTACACATTCCACAGCCTGTAAACCTTTATAGTACTGTAGTTATCAGTGAGTACACATCCCACATCTTTTAAACCTTTATAGTACTGTAGTTATCAGTGAGTACCCATTCCATAGCCTGTAAACCTTTATAGTACTGTAGTTATCAGTAGGTACACATTCCATAGCCTGTAAACCTTTATAGTACTGTAGTTATCAGTGAGTACACATTCCATAGCCTGTAAACCTTTATAGTACTGTAGTTATCAGTAGGTACACATCCTACAGCATGTAAAACCTTTATAGTACTGTAGTTATCAGTGAGTACACATCCCACAGCATGTAAACCTTTATAGTACTGTAGTTATCAGTGAGTACACATTCCATAGCCTGTAAACCTTTATAGTACTGTAGTTATCAGTAGGTACACATTCCACAGCCTGTAAACCTTTATAGTACTGTAGTTATCAGTGAGTACACATCCCACATCTTTTAAACCTTTATAGTACTGTAGTTATCAGTGAGTACCCATCCCATATCCTGTAAACCTTTATAACACTGTAGTTATCAGTGAGTACACATCCCACATCCTTTAAATCTTTATAGTACTGTAGTTATCAGGGAGTAACCATCCCACAGCCTGTAAACCATTATAGTAGTGTAGTTTTCAGTGAGTACACATTCCACAGCTTATAAACCTTTATAGTTCTATAGTTATCATGGAGTACCCATCCCATAGCCTTCATAGCACTGTAGCTATCGGTGAGTATTTGGAACCAACCAATGCTGGGAGGTAGTCACCAACTCCTCTGACTGCTCAGCCTATTTCTACCTGGTTGGTCCCAAGAACTTACTGTGGGATGATCTTCAAGCTGACCTGTGGGGTGCCAGTGGCTCTACCCACACATTTGTCTTTTTCTTCTTGTGAGTGTTCTTCCACTAAAATAACTAGAGATCTAAATATTAACAACAATTATTTTGCTGCAAACAAAATTTATAGTAATTAACACAAGCAAGTGTTGTTGAGACACATGAAACAGCAATTGCTGACCGGATCTGGTTGCACAGTAGAATGCCAGCTTCAGGTACTGGAGGCCCCAGGTTTGATCCCGGACTGCGAAATACCTAAGTCCTTTTAAAGGTAGTGGTATAGCACCTTGCTAATGCGTAAGGAAATATAAGGGTAGATCCATGACTGGATGGCTCAGTGTCAGGATAATGTGACTGGGTGTGGTATCATGCCAAGTGTTCAAGGCATGTTATACAAAGTGATGGCAGCACTACATCTGCTTCAAATGGACAGCATCTTCAAATAAAAATAAAATATGGTTGGTGGGAAAATAAATCCAATAAACAAAAATAATTGAATAAATAGAACAGGTAGTCCATCTACTTACATTGACAATAATTGCTGTAGCAAAAAATAACAACAGACAGTCCATATAGTTAAATGGGCAATAATTATTGTAGCAAAAATAACAGGTAGTCCATGTATTTTACCTGAACAATAATTGTTGTGGCAAATCACAAAGCTAGTCCATCTATGTTCATGGACATTAATTGCTGTGGCAAATAGAACAGCTAGTCCATCTATGTTCATGGACATTAATTGCTGTGGCAAATAGAACAGCTAGTCCATCTATGTTCATGGACATTAATTGCTGTGGCAAATAGAACAGCTAGTCCATCTATTTACATAGACAGTAATTGCTGTGGCAAATAGAACAGCTAGTCCATCTATGTTCATGGACATTAATAGCTGTGGCAAATAGAACAGCTAGTCCATCTATTTACATAGACAGTAATTGCTGCGGCAAATAGAACAGCTAGTCCATCTATTTACATAGACATTAATTGCTGTGGCAAATAGAACAGCTAGTCCATCTATTTACATAGACATTAATTGCTGTGGCAAATAGAACAGCTAGTCCATCTATTTACATAGACAGTAATTGCTGTGGCAAATAGAACAGCTAGTCCATCTATTTACATAGACAGTAATTGCTGTGGCAAATAGAACAGCAAGTCCATCTATTTACATAGACAGTAATTGCTGCGGCAAATAGAACAGCAAGTCCATCTATTTACATAGACAGTAATTGCTGTGGCAAATAGAACAGCTAGTCCATCTATTTACATAGACAGTAATTGCTGTGGCAAATAGAACAGCTAGTCCATCTATGTTCATGGACATTAATAGCTGTGGCAAATAGAACAGCTAGTCCATCTATGTTCATGGACAATAATTGCTGTGGCAAATAGGACAGCAAGTCCATCTATTTACATTGACAGTAATTGCTGCGGCAAATAGAACAGCAAGTCCATCTATTTACATAGACAGTAATTGCTGTGGCAAATAGAACAGCAAGTCCATCTATTTACTATGTCTGTGTGTGCATGTTTGTGAGAGTGGAGGTCACATAGACATAAGAAAGATAGACCGACTATCCTATTGGCTGAGTGCTGATGTGTCATCGTACCATTGGCCGACATTTTGGAGAGCATATCCAGTTGCTGAAAATGGCATCTGCCATTGCGAGCAATGGGACAACAAAACTTAAAAAAAGGTTTATAATGGCCATCAGTGTTTTGCAATTTGTGGAAGATTTGATCCACATTTGTAGAATATTTGACCAATATTTTTTGCTTTAATAGACCTGTTGTTGTAAACCAGCAGAATTCTTGTATTGTTTAGTAAATTTATGCTAATTACAATGATTTTTTAAAGTCTTCAGTACTCATTCTGAGCATAGACATTGTAAAATATTTTTTGTAAAACTAATGACTGCTTCATTAAGCATAAATAAACTTGAGATTTCTTATGCTAGTTTGGAAGAATTATGCACACACAAACTATACACATTTTGAGAAAATCAGTTCTTGTTTATGTGATAGAAAAACACTTTTTTCCATAAAATTCAATTTTATCTTCTTCACTGTCATAATACTTTTTCGTGTTGCCCTTTAGAAGAAAAGCAAAGGGATTGCTTTGCCCCTTTCTGTTAACTTTTTTATTTTGACCAAAGTGTTCAAATGAACACTCATCTGCATGTAGTTAAATTGGAGATTCAACTTATGACTTTTTGAAATCACAAATTTTGTGCTCTGGTTCCTTTTATTTTAACAAAGATGTTAGCTAATTAAATATGCATTAAGATTCATAGTATTATGAAGCTATGTTTTAGCAAACATTTTTGAAAATGTTTTATTATTTCAAATATCTTTTATAAACTAGTATAGTGAGCTGAAATTTAACAAACAAGTTATATTTATTTATTTATTTGGGTTTTATGGCACACCGACACTTAACAGATCATACGGCGCCGAATACAAAGTTAAATGTGAATAGAGCGTAATCAGGTTAAAACCAAACTATGCATGTAAAGTAAAGAAAAATATAAAAACTATCAGATAAAAAAAAAAAATTATAAATTATATAAATTATAATTGAAAACAGGTCAACACATAAAACGGTTTCAAACAAGTTATAATTAAAAACATTAATTTTAGGGCATGCCATGCATGTTACCTTTGTATTCTACACAAATTAAAAGTATTCTTACTTCAATCAAAACTTTTTGCAAATCTTGATCATTTAACTTTGCTGTGTGAACATTTATTTCTTTAAGTGCTTACAGTTTGAATTATAGAAACAAGTGGCATTATAAATATTTGTGTTACGATGTCACATGTAAATTAGTGATTTTCATTGTTCGGTTATAATATTTTAGTGTATAACTGTGGTCAGAATACAAAAATGTATTGATAATGAGTATAAATAAAAGCTACGAACTGATTGACTTATTAATTTTTATTGTTGTGTCTTGTGATGCTGAATTTGTAGGTGTACATCTACATGTTTGCATAAATACATGGCAAACATATTAAAGTGATTTTAATGAAAAAATATTAGCTAATTGTATGATCTGGGATCGTGCAACAAAGTACTGAAAATTCTTATAACTATATTATTCATATTTTTAAATCCAATATTTGGCCTCAGTCTGCCTAGGCGAGCATAAATACCTGCTTATATGGTTCTTAATATGAGTTTATCTACCGAGTAGATCTAAATAGTCCGTTATAATTGAAATATTATTAAAAATAACATTAACTCTTAATTGCAGTATTATCATCCTGTGTAAAAATCATGTAAGAGTGATACAGTAGGGAAAAATCCCCTATTTACTTCACGATCATTACATCTGGTCTAGATTCCTACTATGTTCAGCATCATGTCTATAGTAATCAGATCAGGTAAAAATTAATTAAAATAATATGAATTACTATGCATATAAAGACACAAGAGATAAGCTACTGCAGAAACTGTGTTGTTTTATATTCGGAAGAAGAAAAAAATACATTAAACGCACAGCTTATCTATAGACACGCTAAATGAATATGCTCTCTAAGATGGTGGTCAATAGCGCGCGGGTTATAAATAGAGCGCCAGGTCTATCTATTTCTATGTCTATGGGAAGTCAGTTTGGACAAAAGAGAGATAGAGTATATGCAGTAAGTATGCATCTTATAACAACATTATATTTAAAGTGATAAGTATCTTATTACAGGTACAATATGTTTTAAATGAAAAGTAGACAAAACAATAATGATGATGATAAAGAAAAGAAAGGAAATAAGTGTAGTAATACTACAGTAAGGCTACAGAACACATGTACCAAGATATGTACTAAAATATATTCTTCTCTCAGTAGTAGATGCCAATTATAGTGACATCACATAATTAATAAGGCTTTGGCAATAACACGTTTATAGTTGTTTATGTTTTATCTATTGTATGCAGACCACATACTATTTTCAAGGCTGTAAGAGTAATGATTTGGCCCCACAGTGAAACCAAACTACAGCCTGCACTATGCTGTTACACTTTCTAATCATTGATTGATTACAGACATAAATTCTTCAATTTTCTAGAGAGTTAATGCTGTTGAACAATGTCTGTGCTTTTTATACACCCTAGGGTTGGGGTAGCTATTATAGGAGGCATTTTGTCTGACAATCCATCAGTGGAATGTTGTTATTCATAGAATCAACATTTTATAAAGGAAATTAAAAACCATCATACAGCAATGCTGCTCCCCCATAGTTTGAATCGAGACCCGTATAACCCATCATCCAGAGACTTAGTTCAACTGATCAGCCTAGTAACTCACCCCAGGCCACAGACCTTGGTTAACTTGAGACAAGTTATATAGCTTATATGTGGGATTTTGTTTAACCCAGGCAAAGAAGCTTACATAAAATTAGTTTTGGTGCCAGATGAAACTAATCCTGTATTCTAGTATTAGGAAGCTGGCTCCTTGTTTCCTTGATGAGAGAAATATTTGTGGCCACTCTTAGCCTATGAAACATGATTTAATAAGGCTCAGGCATTTGATGAGGCTCAAGAATATTTTATAAATCCAGAATTGGGAATTGTCTGACCAAATCTATACTATTTGTTGCTCTGCCTAGATGTTAAGATGTTAAGGGGCACACATGGCCAGACGGTTAGAGTAATTCCTCCGCCACTCACAGCTTTGGTATGCTGGTTGTTCTACCCAGGCATAAGTCTGGGGGACTTCCTCCACCAAAAATTAGCTGGATATCACTATATATAACCATAGCTGTGTTGGTGTGATGTAAAAAAGCTAGGGATGGCAACAGTTAATTGGTAAAACATTTCCACTGCTGGTTAACCATTTACAGTTTTTGTGACCAGTTCATTGATCATAATAATGAAAAATATAATCCATTAGATAACCTGCATTGTTTTCACTGTATTGTAAGTCCAGTCTATCGGTAGATGAAGAGGTGTCCTTCACTCCTCACAGATCCACATATGATCGACTACCTAGTATGTATAGTGTCACCTTAAGCAATAAGGTGTGAAAACGCAACCAATCAGCTCGACCTGAGGGTCATAGCCCCTACTTCCCCCTTCCATCACATCTGAGTGAGATCTTCTCAGCTTCTTGTTTGCTTGCGTGCATACTGTGTATCAGAGTGATGTAGTTGGGGTTCTTTTTTAATCAAAGACAGTATACTTGAGTGTACAAACATAGAGTATTGATCAAACATTCTAATATATTGCTGATAAAGACCCTTATATTCTTACGATTTATTGTTTGAGAAAGACCATATCTATCCAGCTGAAGTTACCTAAATTAATCTGTGTCGTGTTATCTATCTAAAAATAGCATTCAATTAAATTTCCAGCATATAACTATCACTAATACAAATATATTTTTAATATATTGCACAAGACTATTGACTCTCATAGACTTTTTTGATTTGCAAATGTCAATGAGAACTACAATAAAGACTCCCCAGGAAAATATATTAGATAATTTATTTTAGGTATCACTTCACAATAGGCATATTGTTCATATTGCTCAGGGTAACTGGTTTATCATTCAATTAGGTTAACCGATTCCTGATTTGGTAACTGATGTCTTTCCTAAATGTTAAAAACAACAAGATGTCTTAAAGTTGACAATTTGTATAGCAATAGGTTGTTACCAAAGTGAAAAAAAGACATTGATTGAATAAAAATCGCATAACCTTTGGTTTTGACAGGAAACCATAAACCATTGCCATGTCAATTAACCAAACTAATTTGAGGAGCTTTAAAAATATAGTCCCAAATTTATTCAGTTTCTACAATTGTGGTTTATTTCAAAAAGCTAAGCTTTTATTACTACAGAATCTGTTATATTTTGTGCAATATTAATTGAAATTTGATCTCATGACCCCCATACTTAGGGATCATTTGATCTCATAACCTCCATACTCGGGGATCATTTGATCTCATAACCTCCATACTTGGGGATCATTTGATCTCATGACCCCCATACTTGGGGATCATTTGATCTCATAACCCCCATACTTGGGGATCATTTGATCTCATAACCTCCATACTCGGGGATCATTTGCATACTTAAACTATTGACATTCTGTGACCTGACCTACCATAAAGGTAAGTCTACAACTGGTTGGCCTGGTGTCAGGATAATGTGACTGGGTGTGGTGTCATGCCAGGTGTTCACAGTATGCTATACACAGTGAAGGCAGCATTATATTTGCTAAAAGTGAACACTGTCTCCAGATAGCTGAAATACTGTTGGTGAAATGATAAACCCAATAAACAATAAACAAACATTCTACCTGGCATTATTTCTTTACACACCACCATGTCCTAGATATTATGTTTTATGGAAGTTTGTTGGTTTGTATGGGGAAAAAACACTTAATATTTGCATGCACCTCCTGCTGTACAGATAAACATAAAGTTGATATCATATGTTAAATTTGTCTCTTATAGTCTACTGGAAGCAGTATCAGCACACCTGGACAACTTGATGTGTCTTGTTCATTTTGGGCTGTTTGTTTGAGTGACCAGCATGTAAAAAGCATGGATGATGACATTGTTAAAAAAATTATTTGCTAAATAATAAGAAATTATTTTTGAAATATTTACCAATTATTGAGTTACTTTTGTTTAAATGTATATTGTGTTTAAGCATATAATACCGTATATACATAACCCAATTATGATAAAGACTTAAATAAAAAAAAGTATCTTTAAAAGAAGCTGCTAGCTCTGATGTTCACCAGCTTCTTTATCTCAGTAGCTGGAGTCTTAACACTGCAAGATGCATGCAAGTAGAAAATAGCCTAACCCATACCAAAGCAGTTTGTTTAAAAAATATATAGTGCAATTGCTAAAGTTCAGGTAGTTTCTGCTGTTGGAAGAATGTACATGGTACACTTTAATTTTAGATGTTCATCCCATACTAACACAGCAGATGCAACACTGCAGCACATGAACACCATTTTATAATGGATTCATGATTGTTGAAGGCATGCTTAATTTGAAAAGAAAAAAATTTAAAAAATTATGAAAACAAATCAGAAACACACACACATAAAACAAAGATCCCCCAACCCCCGAAAAAAAGAAGAATAAAAGAAACATTTAAATCAATCACTTATGCTGAAGGCTGTGAAAAATTCTGGCCACATCGTGACAATCTTCAAATCATTAATGACAAATAGGACCCAAACAATTTGAATTAGATTCCTTAATATGATAACTATGCAAATCGGTTGAAAATCAATCATACAACAATTTTCATGGCACTCTTAATCCAGAACACTCACTCCTTGCCTGAAAGTCTGTTTCTTGCTTTTTTTTGTGATGTAAATTTGAAGTCAACTTGAAAAGCTATACTTGAAGTATTTCTTGCAGAAACATATTGGTATTGGCAATTACTATGGTTAGGCCAGATCTTTAAATAACAAATAACATTGTCTCTTCTCTCCAGACCAAATGGCACCCGCTTCCGTAAGAGTGTATATATCATCATTATTCTGTAACATAGGGATAAATATTGAAGTGTTTAGCTGATGTCTTCTTGTACATCACATCGCAGAGGTGCAGTTGTCTTTTGTAATTCATTTTTTTTATTTTTCTCTTTTCTTGAATTAGATTTATGTTAATATCAATCTTTAATTTACTGTGTTTGTATTTTGTAATTGACATATTTCCTTTCTTAGTATAGTTCTTTTCTTTATTCATTTAATTAAAACATGGACAAAGAAGCCAAATATAAACATTCCATAAGGAGTGCAAAAGGTAATTAAAATACATACCATATCTTAAATTGCATGTCTGCTTATGTCATTTCTAAAACATATTTTGTTTGAGTCTTGTGGTGAGAACTTTTATGTGATGTCTTCCAGCTGATCTACTTTGTGCTGGTGGTTCTACCAAGACATTCCGCCACCAGTTCTTAGCTGGACATCATCAATATAAACATCATTGTGTTGTGATGTAACTTAAACAGCAAAACATATTGTATTTAAGTAGCTGTTTATTCAAAACGTTATGAAGTTACAATGAAATAAGAATTTTTTCTAAGATACATGCTCTGATAAATTGGCCACTTTTTAATATAATTTATTTGTGGATGAATAATAGTTTATTAAAGTGTTGTATTTGAGGCAACAGTTGAGTTATTTTGCACATAATTTGACATCTTATTATAGTCTATTGAACTTCCAACCTGGCATGAAACTTACTGTATTTCAATCTGACGTCAGAGGTTAGGTGACTTTTAGATCATTATAATCTCTGTCACCACAAAGGAAAATAGGTGATGGACATGATAAACAAGTTTTAAACGAGATTTTAATATTTTGATAAAGTTTCTTAAATATTGTATGTCATTATAATTTTATTTTAACAATTATGTCTAAGGGATGATAACATTTTAAAATTATTGTTATGATTCTATTAGATTTTAATTACATTTTGCATTTTAACATTGACACCAGTATTGATGGGTATGGTCTCTACTATTGTTACTTATTGTTTAAAATGGCAGTAGTAACTGTATAACAGCATAACCTACAATATGAGGAGTGTGAGGGTATTTATCCTTTAAGTCTAGAAGTGAAGTGGTCCAAGGTAAGTGTTGGGATTATAAACTGCCTCTTTCTTTGATAAACATAAACATATGTAATTTCTTACTTGAATACAGTCTGCCTGAGATAGTTGGTAGTTAGGGCATGGATTGACAGATCTTGTGTACACATTATATGACAGAGATGTTCAATAAAGGGGATATACAAAGGTCCAGTTTAGGAGAGTTGGTCTATTTTTGTCAATATATCCGAAAGATTCAACTAAACCATTTATCGTGGTCCATATTGTTAAGGTTGCAAGTTTAACCCCTAAACTGTGTTTTTGTTGTTTTTTTTAAATATTTTAGTTTAGATATTATTATAAGATTTGGTACATTTATTTTTCACATAAAGATTATCTTAGAACTGTTAAAAAAATGAAGACACTCTGAATGGACAGGACTATTGAAATGCCCACACTAAACTGCTTTTAGCAAAAGTAGCAACAACATTTTAACAGTTTACATCCCAATAACATAGTCCTACATGCACATGTGATAGGAAGTGCTTAGAGGTAAACTCATTTGCTCTGGACTATATTGCTTTTATTTTAATTGTGGTAATTGTAAAAGTTATGATAAAAATAATGTATCATTATGGTGATGGGTGTTGTGATGGTGATGGTGATAGTGTGGTGCTGGTGGTAGTTATGGTGGTAATAGAAGTTATGCAGTGATGCTGGTTGTTGTATTATGGTGCAAGTTGTGGTGGTAGTTATCATGGTGGGGTGGTAGTTGTGTTGGTGGTAGTTCCCATGGTGGTTGTCGTGGTGATAATGTTTGTGGTGCTGGTTATAGTTATTGTCGTGTTGATTATGGTTATTGTGGTGGTATGAGTGGCGGTTGTGCTAGATGTAAAGGTGTTGGTTGTTGTAATATTGTTGTGGTGGTTGTGATAATAATGTTTGTAGAGGTGATTGTGTTGTGGTTGTGGTGGTAATGGTGGTTGTTGTTGTAGAGCTGGTGATAGTAGTTATGATTATTATAAGACAGAGGAAATTGACTATTTTATTATTAAAATACTGTTGTAACATTATCAGATATGACAGTGTGTAATTATAAATCGACACAGTAACAGTCCTTGTATTGGTAGACTCCTGTTACTAATGTTTTAAGACTATGATTCAGAGGTTATAATTGATTACACAAAACTGATAGTAGGAGTTGACAGATCTGTCTGCTGAGTTCCCATATGCCTTTATTCAGTCTGGACTCTGATAAATGTACAACAATATGCTTGAAACAAACAGTGGTTCTGTCAGTCTGTTTCTGTAATGTTAAGCATTTATCTAAGTATATCAATAGTGTGCATCGAGATAAAGGCTTTTTCCTTCATTTTGTCATGAAGACATATTATGGTGTTCTGTGAAGAGAAATCAGTGTTTATTATGTTTTTATTTATTTTTGACAATGACATACTTGTAGTCATTGTTAATGCTGAAGAAGTCCCATGAAAACTACAGACATGCTACAACACTACTCTGCTATCACAGTAGAGATCAAACATGAATAACAGCAAATACAACATACTGTCAGGGAATGTTGTTGCTTCAAGCTTCCCATGTGGACCTTTGTGTTTGAAGTTCTTCTTTTAATTGTTTATTGTTTGTTTATTGGGTTTATTGTCCCACCAACAGTATTTCAGTTATCTGGTAACTATCATTCTGTCCAATATACAGATAATTTACTTGTAACTATCATCTGTCCAATATACAGATAGTTTACTTGTAACTATCATCTGTCCAATATACAGATAATTTACTTGTAACTATCATCTCTCCAATATACAGATAATTTACTTGTAACTATCATCAGTCCGTTTTACAGATAGTTTACTTGTACCTATCATCTCTCCAATATACAGATAATTTACTTGTACCTATCATCTCTCCAATATACAGATAATTTCCTTGTAACTATCATCTGTCCAATATACAGATAATTTACTTGTAACTATCATCAGTCCGTTTTACAGATAGTTTACTTGTAACTATCATCTCTCCAATATACAGATAATTTACTTATAACTAACATCTGTCCAATATACAGATAATTTACTTATAACTATCATCTCTCCAATATACAGATAATTTACTTGTAACTATCATCAGTCCGTTTTACAGATAGTTTACTTGTAACTATCATCTGTCCAATATACAGATAATTTACTTGTAACTATCATCTGTCCAATATACAGATAATTTCCTTATAACTAACATCTGTCCAATATACAGATAATTTACTTATAACTATCATCTCTCCAATATACAGATAATTTACTTATAACTATCATCTGTCCAATATACAGATAGTTTACTTATAACTAACATCTCTCCAATATACAGATAATTTACTTATAACTAACATCTCTCCAATATACAGATAATTTACTTGTACCTATCATCTCTCCAATATACAGATAATTTACTTGTAACTATCATCAGTCCGTTTTACAGATAGTTTACTTGTAACTATCATCTCTCCAATATACAGATAATTTACTTATAACTAACATCTGTCCAATATACAGATAATTTCCTTATAACTAACATCTGTCCAATATACAGATAATTTACTTATAACTATCATCTGTCCAATATACAGATAGTTTACTTGTACCTATCATCTGTCCAATATACAGATAATTTCCTTGTAACTATCATCTGTCCAATATACAGATAATTTACTTGTAACTATCATCTCTCCAATATACAGATAATTTCCTTATAACTAACATCTGTCCAATATACAGATAATTTACTTGTAACTATCATCTCTCCAATATACAGATAATTTACTTGTAACTATCATCTCTCCAATATACAGATAATTTACTTATAACTAACATCTCTCCAATATACAGATAATTTACTTGTAACTAACATCTGTCCAATATACAGATAATTTACTTATAACTAACATTTATACAATATACAGATAATAGACCATTTGCACAATCAGTGATATTTTAGGTATCATGTAACATGACAAATCGAAAACGACGCCATACACGATAGGTCATTTCTTATGCTTATAGAAAATGAACGACATTGTGAAGTATTGATCACCTTTTTTTTGGAAGAGGAACTGCATGCTTTGAAAGTAATAGCAAAATCATATGCTAAGGAACTTCAACAAAAGTGTTACAACAGGGCAAAAAACATCTTTAGTTCATCAGATTTTTGTGATATTCTGTGATTAAATGATGATTAAAACTGTACAATGTACCTTAGACTGAGATATTATGCTAGACTAGAGTTTTTCTATATATATATACCCGTAGTTAAAAATGATTTTGTTTGTGTGTGTTTACATAGTTATGAGGCAACCTCATGCAACAAAAATCAGGCATTTTCTATGTCTGATTTCCATTGTGAGCCATTTTACACACAACTTTCAAGGCTCAAAATATGTCAAGGGAAAGTTGAAAACTAAACATACTAAATTAACAAAACGTTGTGGTTTTTTTTGCCATATGTCATTCGAAGATAAGGACTCCAAGCCTTTTTCTTATGAACAGGAAAGCACATGAGGAACTGATACTTTCGTTACTGTTTGTGAATTAATGAAATTAATTTCATTTTTTTTGTAATCTTTTTCTTACAAAATAAACATGAAAGGTGATGTCCCTGTATATATGGACATTACGGTGATAACTGTGCCACTGAAGTTTAGTCGACGCCCTGCACCTGCCAGTGTAAACTGCAGGACATGCATTCATTGTAAATTGATGTATTACACTCTACAAATACAATATAGCCAACAATTTACTGAAATATCCAGATCATTCACTAGATAAGATCAGTTTACCCGACCGGTCATTTATTGAAACATCCTTAAACTGCTGATTATGTCACTTATGGCCTCATTCTGAATCTTGCAGGTCACATGACATGTTAAAGACAGCTGATTGGGAAAAGGATCTGTTTATTTGTAACTATTATCAGTCAAGTTTACAGATAATTTACATGGGCAAAGGTGTCTTATTGTTGTGTAAAACATACACTTGTTAAATCTGCTTTTGTAAAATATAAACATACACCTGTGACTAGTTAACTAACTTCAACAATTCTAATTATTTCCCATGTTACATGGCCTGGTTTCTTGAGAAACTAAAAATTTAGGGAGTGGATGAATCTTGGAATATAAATATTTTCCAGTTATAAACCTTAAAATATAAACCTATAAGGTAAAATTGAAGAAATAACATTCACAAGTCTGGCCACTCCCATTGTGTGTTGTCTTGATAAACTGATAAACAATATTCACTCCTTCCTAATTTCTCTCCAGCAAAAACAAACTGGCCAACAATTTATGAAGAGCAAATCAATATCCTCAATACCCATATGACTTAAAGCCCTTTTAGAACTAACATCAATCAAATGGTTTCTGTTTCGAAACATTTATCGTAAAATCTGCTACCGAACCATTGAAGAAATTATAAAGTCAGATTTGTTCATTGATTGCTACACAGGAGGTTTTAATTTAGATTGATAAAGATGTTTGAGCTATTCATTTTCTTAAACATAGTTAAAGCTTTATTTATACATAATGGAAAGCATATGTTTGTGATCTTAGTTAATTCAACTAGAAACAGTACTTGACATTTGAAAGTATTGGTACACTAGTTTAATTGGTATATTCTTTATAAGGCTCTGATAAAACCTGCAATATACCCTCCATTAACTAATGTCTTATAAATTGTATATATATATATTACATAACAATTATAAGAGTCACATCGTTTAACCATCAATAATTTTATATTAGTAAATTTACATGCAAATTCAACCAAAATAAAAAAAAAGTTAACATTTGTTTGCTTAAACAGTTTCAGGAACCAATATCTGTTGAAAGTTGAATTTTGGAACTAATAGTATAATAAAAAAATAAAATTTTATCTAATTTTCCTCAAGATAATTTTATCACAAGAAGCAAGGCACTACTGGCCCACAATTAAACCAATCAATACTTCTTCTCTCAATATAAGTTAAAGCCTCTTTAGAAGCCACATCATTCAAATGTTTGACTCTTAGAAGCATTTATCTTAAGATCTTTAACTGAGCCATTTAAAGATGCTCTCATGTTGAAGTCTGTAATAGATTACTATAAGGACACATTTGGATGTGGATTGATAAAGATTGCAACATTAGTTTTGGCAGACAGCTATAATTGTCAAGGGCAAGCTCTTTTGGATTGCAAAAGCTGTTTATTTTCTACAGTTTCACTTAATCTCAATTTATCCATGCAAGAAAATGTAAGATATTAGAAAATTATTCAGTAACTAGGAATGATGTGGAGGGTACCCTGGTTAGAGTTGCTGACTTGTAAATCCCCTGTCTCTAACTGCATGAATCCCAGTCAGGGCGATACATTCATAGTTGATCTTACAGCTGACCTGTTTTGCACCAGTGGTTCTACCCAGACAATTGTCGGGTAATCTTCCACTTACAAATAATTAGCTGGACATTGCCACACAAAAATAAAAATAGTAACATTGATCTTTACCACTAGTTTGTATTATTGGGATTTTGTTTGTTCATGTGTTTAGAACAAAATACATTTATTTAGCTTAATGAAAAATGTATTTTATTATATTCACTTAATACAAATTTCAATTGAAACAAATTTCTTTAATTCACCAGCAATGTTGTCCTAGTAGTCATGACATGTGTATAAATGTACAAATGAATCACAATTACTGAACAAAGGAAAATTACATTCATCTTTACATTTGATAGAAAATATATTAAAACCCACCAAATGAAAACAATTAAAAAAAAATCCCAATTTTAATCTTGTTTTATTAATGTGATATTGTTAATGTTACAGCTAGAAGCCTTGAGGTTACCTATTATGACTACAATAGATGGTTTAACAGATAGATTGATGTAACAAGAGTATTTCTGTTCTCTCATTTCTCTGGCCATATCTTACTTTGTACCATTTGTACACTTAACTGATAAGATTGTGGCTTGCTAGCATTGGATAGATTGTTATTAGCAAACATTTAAGGCACAATACATTATACACATGATTTATTATATATTGTATATATCATTGTACATTAGGTATATATTATTGTACATTTAGTATATATCATTTTTGTATTAAGTATATGTTATATTCCAGCTGAGATTGTGGATGAATATGAATCAGATGATGAAGAGGAGGATGAGGATGAGGTAATTTACAAACTTTATGATCCTGAATTCTGCATAAGTAACAAATGCACAGAGAAGGATAGATCATGACTTGCCCTGCATGAATAGAACGTTATTGTTATAAATTGGACCTTCCCACCAAGCCATTAGTTCCATCAATCATTTAGAAAGGATTTCTTTTTGCTTGTCAAACATTGTTACAGTTTCAGAGGCAGGTTGAACAGATCATTATTAAACAGTTCCAAGTCAGCTGATCAGAATAAACCAGAAAGCTTTATTTCATTCATTAAAGGCAAAGCAACTGTTAATTCTCGAATAAACTAACTGATTCGAATCAAACAGATATCTGCACATTTGTTAACTAGCGGCATAGAAATATCTAGGTTCTGATTGTTTGGTATTACTAAGCTTGCAATCATATTTCAGGGCAGGTTGACTTAGTGTAAAGGTAATGTATCTGAGGTCCTTTCCTTCTCTTGTCAGCTGATCCTAGCATGTTTTCACAGTGAAGGCAGCTCTATAAATGTCATAACTTGTCTGCATGAAAAACAAGGAGCCATGAGTTCATTCTGATCCTAGCATGCTTTCAAGGTGAAGGCAGCAGCAGTTCTATGAGCTATATATATATATATATATTACAGGAGGACCAGGATGCCATGGAGGTGGACCTGGACAAGGATGAGGTAGTGAGGGCGGAGGGAGACGAGCTGTCTGGCGATAAACTACTGTCCAGATACACCACCACAGTCCGACCAAAGAAAAGGGTGAGTTTAACAGTAGCCTTCACAAACACATCAGGCCTAGGCAAATAATGTAGATCCAGATCTGCCAGTTGGGAGCTGTCTGGTCTGATTATGTATTATTTGCTTCAGAGTCTAGTTTAACTAATCATGATTTCTTTTTTAAAAAACATGTTTCTTGTCTAATACATACTGACCATTTCCCCCTCTCTCTGTCGGCAGCACACTGACTCTGTGATGTCGTTACACGGGCCCCTCTTACAGCGGCCAGTAACACCAAGCCAACGTAAGGCTGCAGAGATGCTGATGTCACGTCCCACTAGCCATGATGGGAGTCGCCCGGCCACGGGGATGAAGGATCCCACTGTGAGACCACCAACCCGCAGTGGCAGCCGGCCTGGCACTCAGGAGAATCTGCTTCGCAGTTCTAGTCGTATGTAATCATATCTGAAATCTCTACAATATACAACCAACCTGTTGCTGTTCAGAAATAGTTCATTATATATCGGCTGGAGTTCTTTTGTATAAACATTACCAGCTGCTACACTTAATCTCTGTTAGAGAATTACTTACAGGCTCTGTATAGGTAATGATAACTGAAAAAAACCCACAAAAAAATGCAAAGTTGCCTGCCTACTTGTAAATATACTTTAACCTATTCCATGGGACTTGGCATCAAATAGAACAGTAACTTTTCTTTATTTACTCTATTTACTTTGGTCAAGCAAATTTTTGCTTAGCTGCTTTAGAAGTGACTTATCAACATTAAATGGATAAACCTAGAATTTCCATAATTAGTAAATATTCTGCTTCTAGCACATAAGGCAGTAATTTCTATATATATTTTATGGTTTGTGAACTTACTTTAATTACTACTTAGCCATTATGTTAACATGTTTGTGTTACACATATCCCTATTACTGCTTCAATAAGACAGATGTGTTGCTAGTATATGAGTCACACTGTTTTAACCACCTCTCTACAACATGCAGGACCATCCAGTCAGAAGTCCAGCAGAAGTTCTACCAAAAAGGACCCGCCTGCTCAACCCGAGTACGAGAAAGCATTTGGTTCCCGGCCCAAGATTCCTCGCACCCCAGACCCAAATGCAGCCAAGCGACCAACTAGTCGGGGATCCATAAGCCAGATGCCACCGGCTCCACAGTTCTCGGAGTCGGGTCCGAGACCTAGTTCTGCTGGAAAGTCTGGTGAGTGGCATCTCTATAAAGCAACTCCATCTTGTTTTCATCCAGTAGCTTTAGAATTTTTTTTCTCATTTAAATGAAGAAATTTCCTCAAGTTTTGCAAGTTCCAAGGAATATTAACAAGTTAAAAGGATTTATGAATGGAACTTTGGAAATATTTTGTATGTTTAAGGAAATATTTCATAATTTGAAGAAAAATTTGAAAGAAAAAAAAAAAAAACTACTGTAGTCGCATGTAAGAGTCCCAGACTGTTGTATTGCAGCCCATGTTCCATGATGATAGATTTCAAGTTAAATTACAATCATGCTATATCTCTTATGATTGACAAACTTGTATTTCTGTGATGCATGGACCTAAGTCAGACCAATGTGGTGTGCTATATTAGACCTATATTGACCAACCATTCTTCTCTACAAGTCCTGAATTGAACTCAAGTCTCTGTTTTCATATATACAAAAATGATCTTATTCTATAAAGTGCTAATTGGATTTTAAACTCAAAGATGAAACTTTAAAGTGGCATGTAGCTACATGTACTTTGAAGACATTGTGTATTGATTCCATGACTTGAGTGAATCTTAAAAATGGTTGGTCTAGGTTTAAAGTCCCGCCAACATGCATTCAGTCAGTGATGATGTTAACCTGCAGAAAAGTGTTGCCCTGCAAGTAATAGCATGTTCTAACTTTGGCATGATACCATACCAATAACCATTCTAATACATTAACTTTTAGCCTAGGAACTACCTAATTAAAATCTGGTCTATTTGCTGCCACAATCTATCACAATATGACACTGGTACCCATACTGGTAGTTTGAAGCAACTAAAATTTTCTCTTGCTTTCCAAGGAATGTAGCATGCTTATGGTTACATTTGGTCAGTCAATTCTGGAAAACAATGTTAACTAAAGAGCAAATGAAGCTGTTCCAATTTTAGTTTTGAAGACTTTGATCTTGGGATCCAATCTAAGATTCTCTGGATTGACACTCTACTTACTGCATCATACCGATAAATACTGAAGTATTCAAGTTGGGTTAAGATGAGGCCAGATCTTGTATTATTGTAATTGAATCTGGCCAATGCTGAATGTGATTATGTGTTAGGATGTGTTATTACATGATGTCATATGAAAGCTAACTGACACAAGGGTAGTTATTTCAGGCTTTGAACTAATTTGGTTTGTTTGTTGGAATGTCTCTCTTTTGAGGGTTATGCTTAACAAAAAAAACAACATAAAAGTAAATGTGCATATTCTCTTGTAACTATGATAGTTTACTTCATATGAGCTTTTTCACCTGTATATATTTACCTGAAACTCTATCACACTTACCTATACTTATGCTTGAAAGGCTTAGTTATGTCTTACCTGAATAGAGTGCTTGTTTGATCATTTTACCCCTTCCATGTATTTTTAACATATGGCAAACCTTTATTCTATTTTAAACATTATTTCTCTTCTCTTTAACTTCCTTTAGCCCAATACGAAGGCTAACAGGTAAGTAAAAGAACAAATGAATGAAAGTAAATATACAATCTCATATCACATTTACATACTGTTTTGTTTGTTTGTTTAAACTTGAATTTAGTAAATAAAGATAAAGAAATTCCATTAACAAATTTCATTTGATGTTCATATCATATATCCGATAGAGTTCTCATGGGTTTATATATACGAAAAATACAGCTAAAATCATGCCTATATTGTGATAATCTGCCTTTGTTAATGTCTATGTTATTTTTTTCGTCCAGTAGCGTTTTTTCAATACCCCTTCACTGATTGTGCAACCATAATCGTGCAGTGTCCACGTTTGGTTAATGGACACCCTAAATTTGTCAGAATGTTTGTCTGCATAAAAATCTTGGATGAATTCATTATAGTCATCTGGTGTCAAAAATGAGGTCACTATGTCAAATCCTAGAAAAAATTTGTGAACACCCTAGAGGTTTATAACGTAATCTTCACCAAACATAGACAGACTGTTTGTCTGTATGTAATTTTTGTGAGTGTTTAATTGGGTCATGTGGGCTCAAAAAGTATATCACTAGGTCAAATCTAAGCAATCCCTTGTTAACAAAACTTGTCAAGGCCACATGTATGGCACAATGTTCACCACAATTGGACAGCATTTCTTTCGCATAAAATTCAGGATGAGCTCAAAACTAGATCACATGATATCAATAGGTAGGTCAGTAAGCCATGTTATTAAATAATTTTGTGAACACCCTAAAGAGTTTTTTGGAAGTAATTTTCACAGAAGTTAATCTTATTATGTATGGAAAACCTGATGAGTTAATGTGTGCAAAGATTTGCTGAACAAATAACTTGTGATCACTTGATGTTATAGGCACAGTTATGTACATATTGTCTTTTGATTAGATTTAAACCACACTGAAAGTCAGGGGCCTCAGTTGTGTGCTTCAGGTCAATGATGGCTCTCTTGTTGTTGTTTTTCGTAATTTACATTTTAAATGTTGACATGTGACATAGACAGTGCATTCTGGCCCTTTATTTTGATTGGCTCTAGTTTGCTCTTCGACTTCCTGGGAAATCTTTTCTGATATTTTGTATGAGATAATTAACAATGCTTAAATAGAATTTATAAAAACAAACATGATCAAAATTGCTAAACTCAGATATATTTTCAAATTCAAATCTTTGATTTCATCAAAGCTTCTAGTGAGAAGTAAGGGGAGTTAACCTCAAGATGAGCCGATATTTCCCTTAATTTTCATGCATACCTTCTGTTGTGGACACTAATTTGGTTCTTCACAGTGAGAATAGTTCTCCGAGATCTGGGCTATGGTTGTAGACCAGTCAATATTACACCAACCTAACCATGTCCTATGTAGATGCTGTTGAACGAGAAAGGTTCTTTATTTGGCTGAAACAAGTCACAGGTTTCGTTTTACAGGTTTAATTCAAACATGCCACATCTCATCTTGACTTAGGTAGTATTTTACCATTGTCCTCAATTTGTTACAGTTTTACTTGATAAGCTTCCCTACAATTGGGAGCTGTTAGAGTGGTATCAGTATGATGCTTAGTCACTAAGTACATGTAATGATCAATGTAGCTAGCTAGCAGGTACGGACTATATTCTTTTTTTATTAATTTTTTATGTTGCTAATGTGAGCTTTCTGTTCTAATAAAGTTCCGTATTTCTATTAAATTGCTTTTTTTTATTGGTATTTTGTGTTGATGTCTTTTTTTTTCTTTTCATATTTTACTGTCTATATTTTATCATTGTATATACCAAGATTATTTTCTATTTGTGTTAATGCAAATAGATATAACAATTGATAATGGAACTAACAACTTTTGCAGCATCAATTTATACCTGTCACATCTGTTCTTTGAATATAAAATTCTAACATGTTGTTTTGTCTGAGAAAATAATTCCCATGGAGCTTTAGGATACCTGTTACTTGTTAATGATTTAGACAGGCTTATAAAGTTGTCTGTCGCTTGTAAGGCTTGTAAGGCAATCTTGAAAGCCATGTTAGTATTGTGATAGAATGTGTAAATTGATCTGTTCAGACGAAAATTGAATCTGTCACCTGGTAAACTATTACTTTTGAAATTATATCAGTTAAAATTTATTTATAGTTGCTTGGTAAACAAGTTCTTTTAAATTATTACTAAAGTCAGTATTGACTGCCAACTGTTATATTAGAGCCAGTACTCAGCTAGTTACAGCCTGCAGCACTGTGCAGTAGCTAGGACTAACATCTTGTGGATGGGGCGGGGTTTGAACCCAGGACTCTTAGACTCTGATCCAGAATCCACTGTCTTAACCACTGTGGCTCACTGACGTTTACTATTTGTTCTTCTGTAGGTATTAACAGAAAAGTATGTCTAGAATATGTAACCATAATGCTACCATAATCATACAGATCAATCATGTACAAAAGAGATGTTAAGGGTATGAAAGGATAAATAAGGCACTTAAGTTTGTTATTTGACTACTTAATAATAGACTTAATTGTATAAAGGTTTTTCTTAGTCAGAAACTTGTTCCAACTTACAGAGTGCTGTTTTGTTTTGTATTGTTTGATCTGTGTAAGAGCTTATGTAGGTAAACCATTTACATTGATGGATTTGTACTCAGCTTCCTTTACATTGCTCATGTATCAGTGGTTGTTGGCTTCAGAAAGGCTGTCCAAAGTTTTGACAATGCTGAAAGGTTTGATTTTATGAAACCTACAACTTAAGTTAGAAAATTACTGACACAATTACTAAAGTAATCTGCACATCCTCTTCCATGTTGTCAGTTATCTACTCATTATTCAGTGATAGTTGTTGTAAGCTTATACAATCTACCCAAGGGGCAAGGGTGGTGAAGCAATGCTAATGGTCACCAAATTATCACACCCAAGCCTTCCTCTTACATGTGTAAGACACGGTCATAGCAATAAATGTCATGTTACCATGGCAACCACCATCATGTTATTAGGAAAAGAGCCACCACGTTATCATCATGTTATCATGGCAACCACCATCATGCTATCATGGCAAATCCATCATGTTATGTCAACATCCATCATGTTATTTGGGCAACAACCATCATGTAGTCATGGAAACAACCATCTAATCATGGCAACAGTCATCATAGTATTATGGTTATGTCATCCTAGCAAAATCCATCATAGTATTATGGCATACATCATGATATCAAGACAACAACCATCCTGTTAACATGACAACAACCATCTTGTTATCATGGTAGCAACCATCATGTTATCATGGTAAAAACTTAAATGTTATCATGGCAACAACTGTCATGATTTCATTTCAACAATTATCCTGTTATTATGGCAGCAATGACCATGTGTTTACGGCAACAACCAACCTGTTGTCATGGCAACAGCTTATATGTTATCATAGGCAACAACCAACCTGTTAACATGACAACAATCATCTTGTTATCATGGCATCAACCATCATGTTATCATGGCAACAACCATAATGTTATACAACAAATATTATGTTATTGTGGTGTTAACCATCGTGTTATCATGGTAATCATATCAGCATGGCAACTACCATCATGTAACCATGACAACCATCAATTAATCATGGCAACAGCTGTCATGTCATCATGGCAACGACCATTACATTTTCAAGACAACAACCATTGTATTATCATGGCATCAACTACCATGTTATCATGGCAACAACCATCACATTATCATGGCAACAACCATCACATTATCATGGCAACAACCATCATATTATCATGGCAACAACTATCACATTATCATGGCAATAACCATCATGTTATCATGACAGCAACCATCACATTATCATGCCAACCATCACATTATCATGGCAACAACTATCACATTATCATGGCAACCATCAAATTATCATGGCAACCATCACATTATCATTGCAACAACCATCATATTATCGTGGCAACAACCATCACATTATCATGGCAATCATCACATTATCATGGCAATAACCATCAAATTATCATGGCAACAACCATCACATTGTCCTGGCAACCATCACATTATCATGGCACCCATCACATTATTATGGAAACAACCATAATATTATCATGGCAACATCCATCACATTATCATGGCAACCATCACATTATCATGGCAACAACCATCACATTATCATGGCAACCATCACATTATCATGGCAACCATCACATTATCATGGCAACAACCATCATATTATCATGGCAACAACCGTCACATTATCCTGGCATCAACTATCACGTTATCATGGCATCCATCACATTATCCTGGCAACAATCATTATATTATCATGGCAACATCCATCACATTATCATGGCAACTATCACATTATCATGGCAATAACAATAACGTAATCATAGCAGCACCCATCACAATATCATGGCAACAACCATTATATTATCATGGCAACAATCACATTATTATGGCAACAACCATCATATTATTATGGCATCAACCATCACATCATTCACAACCATCAGATTATCATGGCATCAACCATCACATTACCATGGCATCCATCACATTATCATGGCAACAACCATCATATTATCATGGCAACAACCATTACATTATCATGGCAATAACTATCACATTATAATGACAAAAACAACCATCATTTTATCATGACAGCAACCATCACATTATCATGGCATTAATCATCACATTATCATTCGCAACCATCACATTATCATGGCAACAACCATCATGGCAACAACCATCACATTATCATGGCAATAACCATCACATTATCATTTGCAACCATCACAGTGTTATGACAACAACCATCATGTTATCATGGCAACCACCATCACATTATTATGGCAACAACCATCACATTGGCATGGCAGCAACCATCATGTTGTCATTTCAACAACCATCACATTATCAATCACAACCATCACATTGGCATGACAACAACCATCATGTTATCATGACAACAACCATCATGTTATCATGGCAACAATCATCACATTATCATGGCAGCAACCATCATGTTATCATGGCAGCAACCATCATGTTATCATGGCAACAGCCATCACATCATGGCAACAGCCATCACACTGACATGGCAGCAACCATCATGTTATCATGGCAACAACCATCACATTGGCATGGCAGCAACCATCATGTTATCATGGCAACAGCCATCACATCATGGCAACATCCATCACACTGACATGACAGCAACCATCATGTTATCATGTCAGCTACCATCACATTGGCATGGCAGCAACCATCATGTTATAATGGCAGCAACCATCATGTTATCATGGCAACAGCCATCACATCATGGCAACAGCCATCACACTGACATGGCAGCAACCATCATGTTATCATGGCAACAACCATCACATTGGCATGGCAGCAACCATCATGTTATCATGGCAACAACCATCACATTGTCATGGCAACAACCATCACATTGACATGGCAGCAACCATCATGTTATCATGGCAACAACCATCACGATACCATGGCAGCAACCATCATGTTATCATGGCCGCAACCATCATGATACCATGGCAGCAACCATCATGTTATCATAGCAACAACCATCACATTGGCATGGCAGCAATCATCATGTTATCATGGCAACAGCAATCACATTGTCATGGCAACAACCATTAAATTGGCATGGCAACAACTATCACATTGGCATGGCAACAACCATCATGTTATCATGGCAACAGTCATCACATTATGGCAACAGCCATCACACTGGCATGGCAACAACCATCACATTGGCATGGCAACAACCATCATGTTATCATGGCAACAGTCATCATATTATGGCAACAGCCATCACACTGACATGGCAGCAACCATCATGTTATCATGGCAACAACCATCATATTGGCATGGCAGCAACCATCACATTGGCATGGCAGCAACCATCATGATATCATGGCAACAACCATCACATTGGCATGGCAGCAACCATCATGTTATCATGGCAACAACCATCACATTGGCATGGCAGCAACTATCATGTTATCATGGCAACAGCCATCACATCATGGCAACAGCCATCACACTGACATGGCAGCAACCATCATGTTTTCATGGCAACAACCATCACATTGGCATGGCAGCAACCATCATGTAATCATGGCAACAACCATCACATAATGGCAACAGCCATCATGTTATCATGGTAGCAACCATCATGTTATCATGGCAACAGCCATCACATCATGGCAACAGCCATCACACTGACATGGCAGCAACCATCATGTTATCATGGCAATAACCATCACATTGGCATGGCAGCAACCATCATGTAATCATGGCAACAACCATCACACTGGCATGGCAGCAACCAACATGTTATCATGGCAACAGCCATCACATCATGGCAACAGCCATCACACTGGCATGGCAACAACCATCAAATTGGCTTGGCAGCAACCATCATGTTATCATGGCAACAGCCATCACATTATGGCAACAGCCATCTCACTGACATGGCAGCAACCATCATGTTATCATGGCAGCAACCATCATGTTATCATGTCAACAGCCATCATACTGACATGGCAGCAACCATCATGTTATCATGGCAACAGCCATCACATCATGGCAACAGCCATCACACTGACATGGCAGCAACCATCATGTTATCATGGCAACAACCATCACATAGGCATGGCAGCAACCATCATGTTATCATGGCAACAACCATCACATTGGCATGGCAGCAACCATCATGTTATCATGGCGACAGCCATCACATCATGGCAACAGCCATCACACTGGCCTGGCAACAACCATCACATTGGCATGGCAACAACCATCATGTTATCATAACAATAGCCATCACATCATGGCAACAGCCATCACACTGACATGGCAGCAACCATCATGTTATCATGGCAACAACCATCACATCATGGCAACAGCCATCACACTGACATGGCAGCAACCATCATGTTATCGTGGCAACAACCATCAAATTGGCATGGCAGCAACCATCATGTTTTCATGGCAGCAACCATCATGTTATCATGGCAACAGCCATCACATCATGGCAACAGCCATCACACTGACATGGCAGCAACCATCATGTTATCATGGCAACAACCATCATGTTATCATGGCAACAGTCATCACATTGGCATGGCAGCAATCATCATGTTATCATGGCAACAGCCATCACATCATGGCAACAGCCATCACACTGACATGGCAGCAACCATCATGTTATCATGGCAGCAACCATCATGATATCATGGCAGCAACCATCATGATATCATGGCAGCAACCATCATGATATCATGGCAACAACCATCACATTGGCATGGCAGCAACCATCAGAATATCATGACAACAACCATCACATTGGCATGGCAGCAACCGTCATAATATCATGGCAACAACCATCACATTGGCATGGCAGCAACCATCAGGATATCATGGCAGCAACCATCATGATATCATGGCAACAACCATCATTTTACCATTAGTTTTGTATTAAGTTACAGATTTTTGTTTACACCATATATTACATGTATATATACAAGTTGCTTCATTGTTATGTTTTGTTGCTTCAGTGGTGAGTGTGTGAGTGTGAGCTGTTCATAACCTGAACTGACTTAACTTAAAAGTCTTGTCACTTTAAAGTGTTGAGTGCATGTTTATATCATATATTTATATATATGTGTGTATCAGATATGGCGAGGATTGTTGTCTGTTTATGGGCGAATATTTACTGAGTTGGCAGCGATTGAAATGAAGATGCATGTACTCTCTGATTTATTGGAACACTTAATGACCATGTGTTATATGGTTATTGAAATGCATAGGACACTGGGGGAAAGTTAAATGGCTCATAATGAATTGGGCAATAAATGTGAAACCTATCTTACTGTGTATCAGTCAGGGTAATATAGGAGATGGACAAATGAAAACAGATATTTAAGGATTTTTTTTTTCTTTTTTGTTTTGTTTTAATGTCGATGTTTTTTACAGTGTTTGTTTTATATTTCCCAATATTGTTGCATGTAAAAATGATAATTATAGATTTAGAACAAAAAGCAGAGCTCATGGCCAGGATCAATGAGACAATTTTCCAGCTGTTATTAAGTGGGTTAGTAGGTATTACTGAGTATCACTATGCAAATATCTCATAAAATGCACATTTTATTTATTAAACACATTAAAGCAACATGTTTTCTTAAGTCGAGCATCACCTGTTAAAAAATAGCTGACACACTGGCACTAGTTGATGGCACATCACACAATAGCTACCTGTGATAAAGATAAAATTACCAATCGAGGAAATGGCCAAGAAGTCAGTGATTTCAACAAAATTGGATGATAGTCTGAAGGTACCTGGTGGGTGCTTAGAAATTTATCACTGGCTCCTGTGTTCAGACAATATATAAAGCCGGGATAAAAATTTTGCAGCAAGCCACCAATGCCCAAACATTTCACCATACATTGTTGGACAATGCAATAATATGCTAATATGTGGCAGTTTGCTCGCAGATTTTTTGTTTTTCTGTGGAATAGACTCGTAAGTTCCAAGGGCAGTAGAGAGAATTCTCCAAGAAACCTCATCTTTATTTTACGTGTAAAAAATCTCTGAAAAAAAAATCAAATTTATTGTTTGATTAACTAGACTTTAACCTTCCTCATGTCTTTTTTTTTTATCTGTAACTGATACTGTAGCAGTGCCACCAAACTATGCTCGTATTGAAATGTATGCACATTATGGTGGGGTGGCATAACCTCTGGTTATGAAATACTTGGAAATTCTATCAAAAATATGGGTTAAAAAAATGATTCCAGTGAAATATAACTCATCCTCATCCTCACTAATAGTAACAATTCATTCAGCAAATACCATGACTGTCTACACTATACTCATCCTCATCCTCACTAATGGTAACAATTCATTCAGCAAATACCATGACTGTCTACACTATACTCATCCTCATCCTCACTAATGGTACCAATTCATTCAGCAAATACCATGACTTTCTACACTATACTCATCCTCATCCTCACTAATGGTAACAATTCATTCAGCAAATACCATGACTGTCTACACTATACTCATCCTCATCCTTACTAATGGTAACAATTCATTCAGCAAATACCATGACTGTCTACACTATACTCATCCTCATCCTCACTAATGGTAACAATTCATTCAGCAAATACTATGACTGTCTACTCTATACTCATCCTCATCCTCACTTATGGTAACAATTCATTCAGCAAATACTATGACTGTCTACTCTATACTCATCCTCATCCTCACTTATGGTAACAATTCATTCAGCAAATACCATGACTGTCTACACTATACTCATCCTCATCCTCACTTATGGTAACAATTCATTCAGCAAATACCATGACTGTCTACACTATACTCATCCTCATCCTCACTTATGGTAACAATTCATTCAGCAAATACCATGACTGTCTACACTATACTCATCCTCATCCTTACTAATGGTAACAATTCATTCAGCAAATACCATGACTGTCTACACTATACTCATCCTCATCCTCACTAATGGTAACAATTCATTCAGCAAATACTATGACTGTCTACTCTATACTCATCCTCATCCTCACTTATGGTAACAATTCATTCAGCAAATACCATGACTGTCTACACTATACTCATCCTCATCCTCACTAATGGTAACAATTCATTCAGCAAATACTATGACTGTCTACTCTATACTCATCCTCATCCTCACTTATGGTAACAATTCATTCAGCAAATACTATGACTGTCTACTCTATACTTATCCTCATCCTCACTAATGGTAACAATTCATTCAGCAAATACTATGACTGTCTACACTATGACAAGTATGACCATACTTTCAATTTATGAGCAAGAAATTTAATCTGAGGTATAGAATTCAAGTCTTTTATTAGTTTATGATCCTGATACTTTGATAGGTCCCTTGACGAGTTTTACTAAATTCATTACCACAATGTTATATCTATAGATGGACTTTTATATTATTATTTATGTAAAGTGCAGCCTATTTCTTTCTTTAATGTTTACAGTAATATTTAGCAAATTCAAGCATATTTAACAACAAAAATGTACTTTAGTCTTATTGACTTTATAATTTCAACATATGCATGATTCAATATGCCACTTCTTAATTCCAATCATTTCAGTACTAAAGGCTAGTTTGATGGCATCACTTGTTCTCCAGTGGGTAGACATTTGGCTGCTAAGCATTGTGTCACTCAAATAAAAACAATTATTAGCATTGTCAGAATGAGCAAGTGACAGGTTCAAGCATTTCTGTCAATTTACATGTAGGTTTAGGTGATATAAGAGAAATTATGGCCAAAAATGACCCAGAAATTAAACGTAAACATTTAACTGTGCTTAGTGCAAATGACATCTGTTTGTGTACAGCATCAAATGATGCTAACATCTTTCTACCTCCAATTTAAAAGACTTCATTGTGGGCTGTAACTCTTACCAGTAACTGTATTAACATTGTATCTTGTTTATTGATTTAACACACGTCTGAATGATCACACTGCCCTTGGTACATTTCAATAGTTAAATTAAGTAATTTATTAATGTTATTTTGTATATGCATTGGAATTAAAATGATTGCCTTTTGTATTAGATAAGTATGTTCATTGGCTTGTAATGATATCTTATTGTTTTCAATGTATGGAAGTGGTTTTAAAAACACTGATGTCTTTTTTTATTAATAGAAACCCTCTGTAAGATTGCATCAACACTAAAACTATCTATAAAACTATCTATAAAACTATCTATAAAACTATCTATAAAACTATCTATAAAACTATCTATAAAACTATCTATAAAACTATCTATAAAACTATCTATAAAACTATCTATAAAACTATCTATAAAACTATCTATAAAACTATCTATAAAACTATCTATAAAACTATCTATAAAACTATCTATAAAACTATCTATAAAACTATCTATAAAACTATCTATAAAACTATCTATAAAACTATCTATAAAACTATCTATAAAACTATCTATAAAACTATCTATAAAACTATCTATAAAACTATCTATAAAACTATCTATAAAACTATCTATAAAACTATCTATACTACACAAAACGTTATGTCAAATCTAAGCTGGTTAAATAAAAAAAATGGCATCACTGAGAATGATGTACTTTGTAATAAAAAGCTCTCCAATGATGCTAACATTATTGGTAAAAGTTTGCAATCTATATATTCAAAAGCAAATGCAAAAAAGTTATAAAACTTATAGCTACTTTCTTTTCTTGTTGCTTACATCATTTTTGTAAAGGAAATATTACACTTTTTGGTGCTATGTGAATGATTCCTTTTTAATAATGTGTTTAAACAAAAGTTTTACTTTGATGCTATATCACATGTTGAAACTCAAATCAAACATTTTTGTTCAGATGAAAAATAAATAAGTTGTAAGAACTTGTTTTCCAATGGACTGTAAATAAATAGTTTTAAACTATGCGAAGAAGTTTCATTAAAATATATGCTTGATATACTCTCTGTGAATTGCTTCAAATGCTTATACCCCCAAGACATGTTTGTCCATAAATGTGATGTCATCGTAGCTGTATTACAGTATAATGATATTTGTTTTAGATGTTTTATGGTTTGGGGGTTATAATACAAAACTACACTGCAAACAAGTAAGCATAAAGTTACATAAATGGAATATTCATTTAATAAGCTTCAAAGTTCTGCAATTGTTATGAGCATTTCTAGTCATTATATAGTATTATAATGCAAGAATAAACACAACGACTATACTGAGCAGTCTCTATTGTCTGCAGCTTTTAATATCTTTATGAGGATGCTAGAATAATATATGTTTTCATTTTTGTAACTATTCATTAAACTACTTCTTCCCTTTAAATACCAGATGTAGGATGATTGTCAAGCTTATGGTAACTATTGTTTTATTGAGATATGCTTGTGGCCCATTAAGACTATGATGCAATCAAATAATATAATGTCATGTAAAACATTTTCTCAAAATGTTTAATAAATTAATAAATCTATGTGTCATTTGATTGACTAAAATTGTCAGAAAGGGTTAAAAGCCAACAAGGATATACATGAGTTGATAGCCTTGCTCAATGTTGTTAATAAACCTTATGTCAGAACCTTATTTGACATTGCTTGTGAGCTGAACTCTACAACAAGATATGTGAACATACATTTGCACACTTAGGTGATCAATCATTGTGGTGGGTTTCATAAAGATCCTAGAGTTTATTTTGAGAAATTGTTATTATGAACCTACAATGCATTACATTTCACCTTGTGACCTTGAGCTGTGCTTTGTAAATTGGTCAGTGTATATATGTAGGCACACTCTGGTGATCTATGCTGTGTAATATGTTATGCTGAACTATCAGTAACATGCAAAGCAATGACACTCTGCACCTTAAATGTCCAACATAACTATGTACAAACACCTTATGTAGGGGCAAGACACATTGCAGGTAATAAACAAGAAGTGATGTAAAAACTTTCATTCTTGTAATTTAAGTTAAAACACAATACTCACTAGATATACATTTGTTATGTTTCTTGCAGTTTTTATTACCCCACCTAGTTAAATTACCATATTTTCAACCACACATTATTTCTTTTTTGTGTGTGTGCACAAAAATACAAATTGAAAGACATAAAATAGATGTGTAACATTTTTTAGATTTCTCAAAAATAGCAAAGGTTTTTGTTTCTTACAAAATCTTAGTTTTTAATGTGTAAGTGTAACCAAATTTCCATTTTAATTCACTTTCTATCATAGATTTTTCTTTCACTGCGTCTTCATTCCAAAATGATTGAAGATGTCCTAAAATATTATTTCAGTCCCATTTTGTTTGAGATTTGGTCTTATTTGCCATAGTTTGACCAGCATATTTACTGAAATACCATTGGGAATTTTGTTTTTAATTTATTCCTTTATACCTGTGTAATTTTCCTTGTTTATCTGCAGGTGGGGGCAGCCTCAGTCCCAGGAAGGCATCTGCCGGCAGTGCCCGTGGGGACCCAGCCTACAGATAGTACAGACAGCCTTCTATCAGGTATTGATAAGTCACCATTTGACCCACTAGCTGCCTTCCATCCATGTTTGTTACAAGACTCACCACATCTTTTGACTTCCGGAGGCCGAGTTCAACTGTATCCCTTGGCAATATGAAGAGAAACATAGCTCAATTCCCAATGCTGACATACTGACAATATGTGATATCACATAGTATCAGTACAAGAAATTCGTAAATTGTAAATTATTATTTATGCAAATTCATTTACCAGCAAATCAGCCTGGTAGTAAACCAGTTCTTACATATACTCTGTATGCTGGTATAAACAACATTTAATGAATTTCCTTCCTAGCTTTGTTATGACTATTTTCCCCATGTAACCCTGACAATGTGTGACAAATTATTTGCATTTATGAAACAATATCACCTCAATCACAGCCAACTACATTTACTAAAAGTGTTTAAATGTATAATCTTCTATGTAACAAAATGTTCTATACACATGGATTTTTCCTTGGATTTTCTTTCAAGTTTCAGAAAAAAATCTGTAAAATTTTAATTTGAAGTTTTTTTTGGTCTTATTATGAAGTTGTGGTGTTTAAAAGAGTGGTTTGTAAATGTTTGCTCTGTTATGAATTGCTGTGATAGATTTTTATGTACATGTATGATATTTTATATGATATTGCTTAACCGAAGATCTTAACAGAAGATATGTGTTGGAAATGGCCAACTTATTATAGCATCATCTTTGTTCAAGGTGTCTTTCCTTTATCTATTGAAGTAGTGCTATATTTACACATTCTTTTGCATTTTTTGCAAAACTAAATGTGAATTGTAATATGGTTTACTTGTTTCATTTTAATTTTTTGGTATTCTTGTGGACTTCCACATAACAAGCTTATGGTCCTCAATTGATAATTATCAACTTAAATACATATCTTCTCTTTATATTTTTTCAATGGTATTCTATTTCAATTTTATTGTGGCATTTTTCTAACATTTATTTGTGCACTGTTCTTTTTATTGTTTAATTGATACAATAATTATCTACTACCATATTTTAAGGAATTAAAATAGTGGCTTGTGCAGATTTTGCAAAACAAAATTTATAGCAGAAATAATACCCCTATGAGTGAAAGGACATAAAATATTCGTAGATGCAGATATACAGTGGTAATATTCTTCTTGTTAACAAGTCAATCATTTGAAAATCATAGTTTGTAACTTTGTCCATGGAACTTTGTTAGTTTTGCTTATGCTGAGAAGCATATTTTCGCTAAGTGTGGATGTTTAGTTACAATAAGTTACTAAAACTGTCTGTGCCATGTTATTGTGTCAACTTTCAGTCTCTTGTTTCAAATTGTCACACTGATAACCCAGCTTCATTATCCAGTGTAGAGAAAGTGTAATCTGGAAACTTTAAAAAATAATAATTTCCGCTTACTTTATCAATAAACAATGCAAATAATATTTAGAAATGAGGTTTCCAAATGGTAAATATGGATTTAAAATCTACTTATTTGGTATACTACTATTTGCTTACTGTTAAATGAGAATTTATAAGAATTTATAAAAGATTTTATGACATAGATCAGATTTTTGTATTTTGTGAAAAAAAAATTATTTGTTTTGAATTTTAAAATTGTAATCTTTGGTAACTGTAAAATTACATGTATGTATGTTTGTGCTGCTGTTGAAATACAGCAGTTCATATAAAAATTGTTTCTCAAATTGTGGTCGTCTATTTACTATCAGTACATATCAGTTCAATTTTTGATAGCTTAAGATCTGCCTTGATTAAATTATTTATTTCATATTAATTGATTTCAGAAAATGAATATTTATACAGATATTGATTAACATTTTAACATATAAACCACTTCTGTAATACATGTAGACCAAAAAATTATAAATGTAATAACAATAATAAAAAATGTGTCATTAATATTTTTGTGTACATGTTGAAAAACCACCTCCTTTTGTGTTGCTTTTGTTATAGTTTCACTTTGACTATATGAAGTCAATTATCAACAGACTAGACTATAATAATGCAGCATTTAGAAAGAAATATGTCCATTCTTTGCATCTGTACCATGTGATTGTGTGTTCCATATATCTGCCAGTTAATGGGGCAAAATCTCAGATCAAGTGAACTCTGACTTGATCATGGGTTATTATTATCATCCATTTGTTTACATTGTACTCTATTTAGTTTTGTTAGTGATAAATAAATTATTGAATAACTCATGGTGTGCTTGTATTTTTTTTTATATATTTTCCTGCATTTAGTAAAATTATTTACTGTTGCCTATTATTAATTATCAGCTGTTTATACCGATAAAATAATGATAATAACAATAATAATTAACACTTTAAAAACCTTAAAATATCATCAAAAACAGTAAGAGTAATAATAATAATAGTAAGTGGCACAAAACTGTAACCTCTCGCAACAACTCGGCCATTTCTAAGAAAGAGACTTGTCCGGACACGAAAGAGTTACAAGTTACGAAACACATACAACAGTCCATTTCAAAATTTCTAACGCTTGCCATAAAGGGCGCCGCGCTTCAGCGAGGACGCCAATAATAATACGTTTTTTTTATAGTTCGCCATTTTAGAAACCTACACTATGTCCACAGCTTTAGAAGCTATTTTACATGTGTGTTCTAATCAAATGGATTTAAATAGCTTTATAAAGCGCCATTGGTTTGTAGTACATTTTGTACTTCTCTTACATCAATGGCATTCTTATCAACCGACATCTGTTGCTTTTTAAAGCTTCATTATACCGTTCCTCCGCCCTTTTGACTGTTCTTTGCATGTTTTGCAATTACTTTATTATGAACTTCAGGACTGGAGGGAATTAATGATACATAAAATGTTGCTACTTAACACAAGCGTTTACCTCGGCTAAAACCCACAACTTTGCAACGGACCACAGAGAAATAGCACAGTTCCTGCACGTTTGTTTCAGTCTATACATGCACATGTTCACGTTTTTATAAATCTTTTTTTTTTTTTTTCATAGTGTTTTCAATGTCAATACATTGAACATTTTCCGGGGAACAATGTTGACGGATATCGGCGGTGTTCATTTGTTTTAGATGTTTACAACTTATACAAATCCAGGCATTATCGACGTAATCTGTTTTTTATCAATCATACCGCGCCATTTAGCGGTTGGTTGCCATAGACATACGTAACACCCCTCGTGTTTATTAGACTTTCTATGCGTCCTACCATATAGCAACTGTTTGTGCCCTATTGCTAAATCGATGAATTACCTTTTGATGTTGATTTTAATTAATTGTGCACTTAAATGGACTAGAAGTAAATCTAGAACGGGTGGAGTCTCGACCTGGTGCTGTGATATATGTTGTTGACATTGTGCCGTAGATAAACATGACGGGCGTATAAACCTTATGTTTTCCGGAAGTTAGCAAATATGGAGGTTGTTATATTGCTTAAAATATAACAATTAAAGGTCACTGCCCTCGTCCAATGCATTGTTGACACATGCAAAGTAAACGATTGTCAATTTCACATCATCCAAACATTAAAAAAACAGCATGTTTTAAACCAACATGTAAGCTGAAATTGCCACTGCTATGTTGATTATTTCAGTCCGTTCATTGATGGTAATGTTTGTCTTGTCTTTGAAATAAAGTGGAACAAAAAAAACTAACAATTACCAAGACTATTTTAATGCTCTTACTTTTTAATGTGTTTAGCTATAATACAATTTGTTAGGGTGTTGTATTTTATGCATATGCTACTGCTACCTCTACTGCTACACCGTGCCCCCCACTCCCGCCCCGCCCAACATGATCTCGTAAATTAAGACGGGAATACAAAACTGCAGTATGTTGTTATTTACTTTCTTCAATTTGCCCCGCATATTCCGTATTTCCAGAACGCCTCCATTATAATGCTAAACTTAAACTTAAGTGTCCTTTTCCAAGATTGAGATGTAACGTTCTTTAGTTTTGAGGGCACAATCCATCTGTCTGTGTGGTGGGCATAAATATGAGAAGTGTCATTTGGTTTTGTAATAAATATATGGCACCACAATAAACTGTCCAACTATGCAAGCGGATAACGTATTTCTACACAGTATATTGACATCGTAGCGAAATATATGAGTATTAGATTAGAAATTTAGACTGGAGTCGGTAATTCTTCGATTTGATAAATTTATGGCAGTATATTGTTAACTTGTTTTAAATATTCGTGTTTATATTAACTTGAAAATCATATATACATATATATCTAATTAAAAAAGCTGTAATTATAACACCTCAACGTCAAGTGGTATTTTATACTTAGTATTGATGAATATTTGTTAAAGTAAAAGGCCCACATTGTTAACTATACATCTTCACAGGGAGACGGTCGTAACATTTCTTTTAAATCGTTCAAGGCCATCGAATTCTAGAGGATTTTGTTAGAATTAGAATTCTCTTGTTAAAAATTAAACCAACTTGGTCATGTTAGTTCATGATTGTGTCGCAAAAACGTGTTACCTGTTAGCCATCAGGGCGTCAGTATATAAGATAAACAGGCATTATTCTACTTACATTTTTTCTGAAGAAAATGTGTCAAAGAAATGTTCTCAAGTTGTTATAAGCTGTTCACTAAACTATCTCTATAAAGGAATAAGAAAAATCGAGCGACCTTTAAAGATGAAAAGGCACAGGTTCGAGTCTTACCATACATACTGTGGGAAGAAACATGGAAATACGCCAACTTTAATCAATAATGTATAAGAATTGACTAAAGGGTGTCCGTATAACAACAGAGATAATGTGGCGAGAAATATGGAAATACGTCAACTTTAATCAATAATGTATTACAATTGACTAAAGGGTGTCCGTATAACAACAGAGATAATGTGGGAAGAAACATGGAAATACGTCAATTTTAATCAATATTGTATTACAATTGACTAAAGGGTGCCCATATAACAACAGAGATAATGTAGGAAGAAACATGGAAATACGTCAATTTTAATCAATATTGTTTTAAAATTGACTAAAGGGTGCCCATATAACAACAGTGGTTTCACTAAGTATGATTTTTTTATAGCTAGTAGCGAGTTGAATATATTCCGAATCTATTGAACCTTTATGCGATATAAATATTGTTTTTATAATAAACTTTAAAAGTAGAGGACTTTGGCAGCCTTATTATAAGTAAAAACCCTACAGTCTATTATCTATATGCATATACGAGCCATTCGCAGCATCCTTGTATCTTCGATGTAAATCTTGTTATTTTTACACAACTTGTATACACCGCACTGTACAAATATTGGAGCATGTTCAATATTCAAAAGTAAATGAACCTGCCAAAAGGGTGAATATTAACGGACTGCCCTGCAGCAACACGGTAGTGCGTGTATTACTATTTATCATGGATATTTGTTTCTGTTCTTACATTTCTTTCCCAATAAATTGCCCTGTTACCGGAAGCGAAGTATTCCCGCCTTATCCGAGTTCTCTCGTCAGGTTAATAAACGGAAATAATGTCTGCTAAGTATGTTCAAGCTACACTATTGGATGATCAAGGAATATCTGCGTCCGCATTCACAAATTTGTCCGCGTTGGCGGAACCTCGCTGGTTGCCAACAATCTGGATCTAGCCTCGATTGTTTATTGTCTGTAAACTGCGTCTTCGCCACGCCTTCAATTATGAGACAAGATCAGTTGGTGGGACATATTTTACTGGATAGGTCCTAATTTGTCTGACACTTATTTTGTTTGAGTGCAAATGTGTCTTGTTCTATGTTACTTGGGAGAATAACCTGTATCTTTCCCTCAATAAAATGGTGCAGGTTATTACATCTTGACGTCAGGTGTTATTGTTATATTTGGTATTGATTGATCAATAAATATGAACTCGTTTGGCTTTTAAGGAAAGTAATTAAGTTCGGTTTGTGGAAGGTCAGTTGTCTAAGTCCCGGTTTCTATAACCCTCACTAGATAGACTATGCTCCTATCTTGTTAGCTGATATATGAAGAATTTCATTTTATTTTTTATCTTTAAAAAATGTTCCTTGATGGCAAGTGCGGCTTTTGTATAAATATGAATACCAGACCATTTAGACTTGACCTTATATTAGTGAGTCTTAGCTCAGTGTGTGTAAGTAATGTAGTAACACCATCCTGCACCATTCGTCATACTACCGTTCCTATTCATGTATGTTTATTTGTCACTCCTCTGATATGTTTCGTCAATAATGGTGGATCATATACATTTCCGAAGATTTCCGAATAATGTTTATTTAATAGTGAACACTGGTTTAACTTTCTGGTAGTGAGATTTACGTAAATGTGTCACCCGGTGTGCATTCGTTATATGTACTGCTGAATAGTAGCATTATAAGTAATTACTATAATTATTAAATTCGTTGTAGAGATACGCATCTATACAAAAAGGGGATTATGCAAATGACAAACACATAACACAAAATATTTTATACTGTGTGAGCACTTAAATGCATTTATTACTATATACAAATTTTAGTTGTGCATAAACTCTGACGAAAACAACAAAAACAACAATTTTAAGTGTTTCCTTAAATACAACTTCCATATAACAACTAAAACAGGTCAAAGCTCCATTTTACTTTTTACACGCAAGTCACTTTTGAAAACCGAAGCTGTTTTACAACTCGTCTTACTGGGACTACTTTCTTCCGCGGACTTACGACCATCTTTGGTGCTAAGTTTAGAATCTGCTTGCCAGTCGTCAGGGAACCGTTTGTCTTGATGCGAGGTTTGCTTACTAATTTTGCAGAGCACATTTCTCGTTCACCTGATGGCTTTATTAGTTTGTTACTGTAGCTCGATGTCGGTTGCTTGGCACAAATGCCTAGTCTAGGTCGCTTCATTGGTGTTTCCATATCAGAGGTATCAATACTCTTTATGTAACTGTCAATATAAGATAACAAACTGGAAACATCGTGCCCAACGTCCAGAGAACGTTTGTGTCCACAAAAAGTTCCATCTTTGATTTTAACTGACCTGCAAGTGTTCCAATTCAGTGAGTGCAGATATGTTGTTTTCTGTCGTTTGATTTGTTTTTGGCTTACGTCATCATTTCTGCTTTCTATGGTGGCGTCGTGCAATCGCTTGCAAACGCTATGAGGGGGGCTATTGCTAAAGGACACGGCGTCTCCTGTCTGCGAGTTGCGTTCATGTTTTCTCAGAAAATCTGAAAGTCCCCCTATGTTAACGGAGCGACGAACTTTACCACTGGAGGAACGACAGCCACCAGTCGACCGGGCTGTGCATTCTGTTGATGTTTGAAGCATTTGGTTCCTTGCGGTGTGCAATGTGTGTGTTTGATCCTTGTGATTGCTGGATAAATTCCCATGTATTCGAACAACCGGAGACACCACGACATTTCTTCTGCCAACGGAGTTTCGCCTATTGAGAGATGACTGCTGCTGGCTGGATAATGTCTTCAATTTAACCCGCTTGACGTTACCAAAACAACTGGAATGTATAACTGGCTTAAGTGGGTTTACGTATGCCAGTTCTTCGTTTGGACTCTCCAAACAACGTGGTGATCTGGGTGCTGCCAGGCGTTGGTGAGAGCTGGAAAATGGAATTTTGTGTGAATTTAGATCTGCGACATTGTATCTCTGAACTTTCATTAGCTCTGAGTCGCTTTTACACAATCGTTTACTCACACGGCGACCAGAAGGTGTATCTAGCACGTCGTGCGCTTTGTCCACATCCTGTTGTTGCACACGCGTCCCATTTATTTGCCTTATTCCATAACCCGTTTTAGGGGTGAATATTATTCTAGCATCCGTCCTTTTCCCGTTATTTCTTGACACTGCATCCAAAGTCACAACCGTTTGAACAGCGTTCAGCAGAGCTTTCTTGCTGCTTGTGACGTCATCATATTCGTCACAACTTGCAGTTGGGCTATAAATAGTATCTACTTGTTTGAGATGGTTCAAGACGCTGGGAACATCCATTAATGTCTCTTCGTTGCGTGAGTTGTCCAGTGAGAAGATCTGGATGCTATTGTCATGCGACAAACTGCGCCAGACATTGGGCGACTGGAGAATTGGTGAGGGTGTGAACGACTGGGAAATAGTCCCATCGAGTTGGCAGCCGGATGAGTATGGCGGTCTCATGGTGAAATGGTCCCTGAGGCAAACACTTCGTTTCTGATTTTCAATCCTCGTCAGTGCTGTCGTTTCTATATCAGTCGATAGAAGCTCCTGAAAATATGTATAATGTTGATGCTGATTATGGTTGACTTGGTTTAAAGACATGGCACGCGTTGGTTCTCATTTTCTTTCTATATTATGTTGAAATGTAAAAAAATGTCGAATAAAATATACGCTGCGAGGAAAGTAAATTTAACAATAATTTAAAGTAATGTGTGCTTTGCAGATGCAAAAACGAACACAACTTAAACTATAATGTTTGCGGAAAAAAATAAATATTTATAACAAAAAAGCGGTAAGAATTAAGTTTATTTAATGTTAATCCCGTGTTCTCTTATACACAAAACAGAATTATTGTTTCAAAAACTCACGAAAGTTGCAACTCGTTAATCTAAGTATTAATCAACGCATTGCGAAGTAACTTTATTAAAGTAAAAAGTAAATTAAAAATAACAATCTATGTAAGTTATGTTCACAACAAACAGAATAATCGTTTTTATTATACTTATATACAAAATAAATCAAGCGCCCTAATAACTCAACCAGTTGGATTCGATAGGTTTGTTGTTTATATCCAAGTGTGACCAATCTTCGGCCACTGAAACCTTCTTTTCTTGAACATTTGTAGGAGTAAAGTAATGTGAAAGTAAATGCACACTTACTCATGTAAATAACGCAATACAGCTAACAGACTGGTAAGTGATGTTACCATATGTGACAGTAAATGCACACTTACTCATGAAAATAACGCAATACAGCTATCAAACAGGTAAGTGATGTTACCATATGTGACAGTAAATGCACACTTACTCATGTAAATAGCGCAATACAGCTAACAGACTGGTAAGTGATGTTACCATATGTGACAGTAAATGCACACTTACTCATGTAAATAACGCAATACAGCTATCAAACAGGTAAGTGATGTTACCATATGTGACAGTAAATGCACACTTACTCATGTAAATAACGCAATACAGCTAACAGACTGGTAAGTGATGTTACCATATGTGACAGTAAATGCACACTTACTCATGTAAATAACGCAATACAGCTAACAGACTGGTAAGTGATGTTACCATATGTGACAGTAAATGCACACTTACTCATGTAAATAACGCAATACACCTATCAAACAGGTAAGTGATGTTACCATATGTGACAGTAAATGCACACTTACTCATGTAAATAACGCAATACAGCTAACAGACTGGTAAGTGATGTTACCATATGTGACAGTAAATGCACACTTACTCATGTAAATAACGCAATACAGCTATCAAACAGGTAAGTGATGTTACCATATGTGACAGTAAATGCACACTTACTCATGTAAATAGCGCAATACAGCTAACAGACTGGTAAGTGATGTTACCATATGTGACAGTAAATGCACACTTACTCATGTAAATAACGCAATACAGCTAACAGACTGGTAAGTGATGTTACCATATGTGACAGTAAATGCACACTTACTCATGCAAATAACACAATACAGCTATCAAACAGGTAAGTGATGTTACCATATGTGACAGTAAATGCACACTTACTCATGTAAATAACACAATACTCGTACAGCTAACAGACTGGTAAGTGATGTTACCATTAAACAAACTTTAAATTTTCGGAAGATCCGTAATTAGTTACTTACCGTCTTATTATAAACGCCAGAGATCAACTTTTCACGATTCAATAAAGTACTGTGTTGGTGTATTGAGATAGTATCTCTTAGTCGGTTAAGCACACATTGACAAGTTTATGTAGAATGCGCAGATCCATATCAGAAGATGTCTGCTCAGGATCTATTCCATTATGATGTTCAGCTTTTAAAATAGGGTTTAAACGCTTTTTGATACCTTTACTTGAAGCTGTAAGAAAATGACTAAGAAATAGAAAAAAATATTGGGATGCTAGATATTAAGAGAACATGTATTTGTAATTACCTTCTTCATGGAGCAATGGTGCCTTCAGCTGATGACAATTGTCTCCTACTGGTGCTACTTTACGGCTCGGTATATATTATTTCATCACATCCAACAACACATAAACGATCTGTATTGTTTACTCTGTACTGGGAACCTTCTCTGACAAGAGTAACTCGTCTCATGAGAACAAGGAATTTTTAAACACCGATACTTGAGTAGTGTGGACAATTTCAATAACTACTCTTGCTTTTTAATTGCAATCAACAACATTAGCTGCCTGATTACCAATGATTAATTGGCCATTGCGGCTACTTGTTTGGCTAATTAGATTACAAAGGCTCTAATTACACCGCTGATTAACGATGTATTGTTGTTTTGTTGAAACCACACACAAACACGGGTAGGTGTGATCCTGGGTATTACTCCAGACTGGGTGTATGTATGTCCACACAACCTACCGTAGTATAATCCCCGACACCGACGCCAGGATGTCTACCCCACTGATGTTGTTGGTGACCAGAGGTGATGACATGCTAAGAGCGGACTTCTGCTGAATCACATGCTTCGTTTACATTAAGGTTTATTGCGAATTTATTTATCTCACTAAACACCGAACACTACTGATTTTTACTTTATTTCATTTAAATTATACTTTACAAACTAAGACCAGAGAACAACTCGCGTAACCTGTAAATATTTACGCTATAGTTGTTACTTCATATTATTTTTACGTGACTTTTCTATGAATTTACACTTGTGAATCGCTTACCGCCTTTCATTTATTTGCTGCAAATTCTTATAAACAAACACTTATAAATAACGTCATTATAAATTAAGCTATTTAAATAAAACTTTGCTAGAAACTTTGTTCATCCTAAACTGTGTGCCAGTAATTTTATAAACTAAACGACTGAATCGTCAACTTCATCTTTATTTCTTAATTTTATACTTCTTAAGGTATACATAAACGGACCCACTAAACTTCTTTTATTTACGTGTTTTATTTACTTTTAATCTCATTAAAAAGAAATAATAACTTCAACAACGAAATGTCTAATTATTACAACTAAGTTTGTTTGGAATGCTTTTGTACCACAATTTATTAATATTATTTCTTATATTGTTCCAGATGACATCAATAGTTTGTGGTCTTTATTGACTTCACTATAAATAATATTAATTGGATGTTATACTATGCTATACCTTGATGTTAAAACTTTGAAAATTGAAAAAATAAAAAAAATAAAAATAAAAAGTTTTATAAACTTTCACTTGAAAATGCGTAAAGAAAATATTTACTACTATATTCTTTGATTAACTATGTTCACACGTCCATCGTATCGTTATAAACTAGAAATCTGCTAAACATAGTTAATTCCTAAACTTGAAACTCGAGTTATATTTGTCCTTTTCGTTTCAGTACTTGTAAGGAAATTTTTAAATTATTAAGTATATTTAAAGTAATATATGTAAAGTACAAAAACAAAAATAATGCACTGTAAACATCGAACTATTTTTAATTTAAACATGTGTTTAAAATTTTTTGGCCTACTAATTGTATCACGCTAATTGGCTCGTTGATTGGCATGTATTGTATTGGTCGATGAATGGCCACCCAAACACGCCCAGGTGTGAAAGGGGGCAATGCAAACAGACGGGCTTATATTTTTATGTCTAGAGGACACAAAAACAATCTACAACTTGGAATGTTGTTTAAGTGTAATTCAACCGTTTAACCTAATCATGGATCATGGAGACGTCTCGTCTGGCAGACGGATGACGTCAGGTCCACGTGACGGACACTGAGCAGGACTGAACCACATATTTCATTTTATTGACTTTTATAAAGTGTGTATGTGTGTGTGCGTGCATGCGTGCGCGTGTATTTTCATGAACATAAGGAGCGGAATAGTTCATTGGTAGGACGCACGGTCCGGTTGCCTTTAATTTCCTTGAGCAAGAAATTTAACACGAATTGTTCCTCTCCACCCAGGTGTATAAATGTGTACCTGCGAGGATTATTCATCAATAATATGACTTTCCAAGCGCCATGTGTCGGATGCCATAGTACGGGATTGACGAATTCACCTAATGACCAGGGGATAAACTGTAAAGTCGTATGCTCATATTTGTCATGTTTTCTAGAAAGAAGTTCTGTTTTATATTCCACCCTTTACATTCTGGTCCTGTACATTCATGGTCACCTTTGTCACACATCATAGCCTATACCTAGCTCGCGCATGCGTGATTAAATGTCATAGTAACGATATTTTAACCCTTGTTTCTTATATCTATGTACATAGACATATGTTCAATCTAGTTTTTATTAACAAAGATTTAAAAGAATACCAATGATAACGGTAAAGGTATGCTTCATTATTCATCGGCATTGCTATGCTTTCTCCCTGCAATTTATTTTCTATTTGAATGTATATGCTTGTTGGTTTTTTTTTCTGCCTTCTTGATTATTCCAAATGTGAATGTGTTGAATACAAAATACAACACTGTAACCAAAACACATTTGATATCTATAATGCAAGGCTTTTGTTTTTTGTTTTATTTTTCACGAATTTAAACGGTATACTTATTGTTTAAATGAAATGTAATTATGATAACTAAATATATACAGCAACACGAGCGCTCTAACCTCACAGCAGACAATGGACTCTCTTTGCAGTTTAGAAATTTTCAGCAAATTGAGAGCATTCGAGTACGAGTGATTTCTTGAAATATTTTTTTTTACGAATTGGATTCCATGGAGGACGAAGATAAGCTAAGCTAATTATTGGCGGAGAATGACATCTTTAGCTAGGCGATGACTCTGTTGACGATTCCAGTATTCGTAAGCACTTCAGTATTATTATATGGTCGCCCAAGACTTTATTTCCGAGTGGCCGTCGCCACGTGTCATATAACATTTTACTGCACGTATATATGTCCCTTATACAGGAAACAACCATTCTGGGTTTGGCAGCAGATCTTGGCTGTTGTTTACGTCAAATCCTAGCTTAATCCAGCTATATGACATCTAACATTGAACAGAACAGAACAGCGGCGTTTTTCGACACATTCACCATACTGCACAGTAAACATTATATATAAATAGTTTATATTATATTAGCTACGTGGCAATATCAAAATATATTATTTGGGATATTCACACCAACACAACAAATCTAATTTAAATAATAATAAATCACAATGCATACTAATGACATATTACCATGAAATTACGACCACCATGAAATTACGACCACAGTTTACTCTAAGACAGTACAGAAAGTCACCTGATTGAACCCTTGTTAAAGTGGCGGATAAAACTAACCGTCATCATGGAAGTGCCGTACTCCAGTGGTACAATGTCGCGAAATCTCAAAATAACACTTGCTATACAAATGACGTAATGCTTAAAAGTTGTATTAGATCTGCTATATTTAGAAGAAGTCCAAATTTATCGAACTAAAAACAGCATGGGATTCATTTTATACAGAACCAATCTGACACGTCATTTATAGTTTTATCCCGAGCAAATTAAATGTTAATTTAACGTAATGTTTGTTGTTTTACTCTCATATTTGTTTCCCATTATATGATACAGCTAGACGTTGAAATTATTACCATAGTTGTGATGGTGCTTCCGTTCTATACGAAACAACAATAACAACAAAACAGAACAACAAAAGTAATATCATCCTCATCAAACTGGAAACAGCAAGAGCAGAAAAGAGACAAAACGAGTACCCTTGGCTATCTGTCCGTGTTCTATTTCTGTACGTCCATACCTCATGCCAGACAACCACTGTGCCACCGAAGGACTTTCAGTACAAATTAAAGTAAATCTAAAAACAAACCAAGTACTGCTTGACAGAAGTTTCTGTATTAATGTTGTAACACTTATCCAGCCACTCAGGAATTAATAGGTATTTGATAAATAGTGTAGATCCAGATCTCTGATCAATATCCGCACTATTGACTACCGAGTCTTTGTCAATGTTTTATTACCCAGGCATGTAATTTTTAGCAAAAAACCTAAGACTTGTAATTGCTTATAAATGAATGTAGCGTGCTAAGGGCTGATTGGTTTTGTACGATCCCCGTTCTCTAGGTGTTATGGTTAATATCAACCCAGGATCAGCTGGCTCTTGATGGTGCTGCAGTGCAAGTGACTGCACTTGGTGGCCCGCAGGGAAGTCGGTACACCATTCTTTTATTTCTGTTGAAAGAATGCGAGATTCTCTTCATGTTACAATTGAAATAAACCGTAACAGTCAAATGCTTGTTACAATATCCCATGACTAAAATGTGAAAAAAAAGAAAAAAAGGTACGGCCCTCAACACATCTATAGGTACAACAGCTAGTGTGGTTTACTTCAGTCCATTATTGTTGTTCGAGAAAGCAGTGTAAATAAAATATACGTCGTTTATATTGAAGAACATAAAATATTTTTTGTTTCATTTTAACAACTGAACTGCGCATAATGAGTAAAGTATCACATGAGGAGGGACCCTCCTAACTTTTACAACAACGAATTTCCTAAACCACCGATTTATTAAAAAACATCCCACAAATCTCGGTCATTAGTACACTGGCTCGGTTGAATACACTGTGTCGGAAGTATACTGGCTTGGTAGGTTACACGGTGTCGGTAGTACACTGGCTAGGTAAAATACACGGTGTCGAAAGTAGAGTCGAACCTCGTTATCTCGATTTTGAAGGGACTGACAAATTTCATCGAGTTATGAATATAATCGACATGTGAATTGTTAAATTTGTACAATGTGCATAAGAATATTTGGGGGTGGGTTAATAAGGAAAATACGATGTTTTATTTAACTTTTGATTATTTGTTTGTTTAATCTTTAAGCAGCAGAGTTGTAACACATAAAAGCATACAAAATGTAATTACAAACAAAAGCACACGCATTATTTTAGCACATCGATACAATAAATCAGTGGAAAAGGACAGAAATATGAATATAACAGTACGATGCTTGTTTTCATTACAAGGAAACGGTAAATCGTAACAATTACACTAGCGTAATATCCAAACAGTCAGGCTCGCGTTTCACAGTTTACATACTTGCGCTTTTCACAAAGAAATCCGTAATACTATAGTTCGCTGGACTGTTCGCTGTTGACAGATTTGTTTTTAGTAGAATCTTTCGACGTGAGCGAGAACCGGAAGCATGTGTTCGGTGTTGTTCATGAACTCCATTCACTCAAGCCAAATCCAGTGACCAACTTGTTCGCCTTTTCTTTCATGAGCTCACCAGATACGGGTATGTTTTGAGCTCTTGCATTTGAAAACAGCTACAGTTTGGCTATAATCAACAACTGGGTATTTTGCCTTTCGGTTTCGTATTAGCTGATAACAATCGCCAGTCAAAAACTTGTCTTTAATGTCGGGTTGGTTTTTCAAGCAGGTAGAAAGAGCAAACTGAGCAACGCTACTCTGTCTCTGTAGAATACACTGTGTCGCTAGTACACTGTCTATGTAGAATCCACTATGTCGGTAGTACGCTGTCTCTGTAGAATACACTGTGTCGATAGTACACTGTCTCTGTAGAATACACTGTGTCGCTAGTACACTGTCTATGTAGAATCCACTATGTCGGTAGCACGCTGTCTCTGTAGAATACACTGTGTCGATAGTACACTGTCTCTGTAGAATACAATGCGTCGGTAGTACACTGTCTCTGTAGAATACACTGTGTCGCTAGTACACTGTCTTTGTAGAATACACTATGTCCCTAGAACACTGTCTCTGTAGAATACAATGTGTCGGTAGTACACTGTCTCTGTAGAATACACTGTGTCGGTAGTACACTGTCTCTGTAGAATACACTGTGTCGGTAGTATACTGTCTCTGTAGAATACAATGCGTCGCTAGTACACTGTCTCTGTAGAATACACTGTGTCGGTAGCACACTGTCTCTGTAGAATACAATGCGTCGCTAGTACACTGTCTCTGTAGAATACACTGTGTCAGTAGTACACTGTCTTTGTAGAATACACTATGTCCCTAGAACACTGTCTCTGTAGAATATACTGTGTCGGTAGTACACTGTCTCTGTAGAATACAATGTGTCGGTAGTACACTGTCTCTGTAGAATACACTATGTCCCTAGTACACTGTCTCTGTAGAATACACTGTGTCGGTAGTACACTGTCTCTGTAGAATACACTGTGTCGGTAGTACACTGTCTCTGTAGAATACACTGTGTCGCTAGTACACTGTCTTTGTAGAATACACTGTGTCCATAGTACACTGCCTCTGTAGAATACACTGTGTCGCTAGTACACTGTCTTTGTAGAATACACTATGTCCCTAGTACATTGTCTCTGTAGAATACACTATGTCCTTAGAACACTGTCTCTGTGGAAACGCTAGTACACTGTCTCTGTATAATACAATGTGTCGGTAGTACACTGTCTTTGTAGAATACACTATGTCCCTAGAACACTGTCTCTGTAGGATACACTATGTCGCTAGTACACTGTCTCTGTAGGATACATTATGTCACTAGTACAATGTCTCTGTAGAATACAATGTGTCGCTAGTACACTGTCTTTGTAGAATACAATGCGTCGCTAGTACACTGTCTCTGTAGGATACACTATGTCGCTAGTAAACTGTCTCTGTGGTATCGGTAGTACACTGCCTCATTAGGATACAATATGTCGCTAGTACACTGTCTCTGTAGAATACAATGTGTCGCTAGTACACTGTCTCTGTAGAATACAATGCGTCGCTAGTACACTGTCTCTGTAGGATACACTATGTCGCTAGTTCACTGTCTCTGTGGAATCGGTAGTACACTGTCTCTGTGGAATCACTAGTACACTGTCTCTGTAGAATACACTGTGTCGCTATTACACTGTCTCTGTAGGATATACTATGTCCCTAGAACACTGTCTCTGTAGGATACACTATGTCGCTAGTACACCGTCTCTGTAGGATACACTATGTCGGTAGTACACTGTCTCTGTAGAAAACACTGTGTCAATAGTACACTCTCTCTGTAGAATACAATGCGTCGGTAGTACGCTTTCTCTGTAGAATACAACGTGTCGGTAGTACACAGTCTCTGTAGAATACGCTGTGTAGGTAGTACACTGACTCTGTAGAATACACTGTGCCGGTAGTACACTGTCTCTGTAGAATACACTGTGTCGATAGTACACTGTCTCTGTAGGATACACTGTGTCGCTAGTACACTGTCTCTGTAGGATACACTATGTCGCTAGTACACTGTCTCTGTAGAATACACTATGTCGCTAGTACACTGTCTCTGTAGGATACACTTTGTCGCTAGTACACTGCCTCTGGAGGATACGCTGTGTCCCTAGAACACTGTCTCTGTAGGATCACTATGTCGCTAGTACACTGTCTCTGTAGGATACACTATGTCAGTAGTACACTGTCTCTGTAGAAAACACTGTGTCGATAGTACACTCTCTCTGTAGAATATAATGCGTCGGTAGTACGCTGTCTCTGTAGAATACAACGTGTCGGTAATACACTTTCTCTGTAGAATACACTGTGTCGGTAGTACACTGTCTCTGTAGAATACACTGCGTCGGTAGTACACTGTCTCTGTAGAATACACTGTGTCGGTAGTACACTGTCTTTGTAGAATACACTGTGTCGATAGTACACTGTCTCTGTAGAATACACTGCGTCGGTAGTACACTGTCTCTGTAGAATACAATGCGTCGCTAGTACACTGTCTCTGTAGAATACACTGTGTCGGTAGTACGCTGTCTCTGTAGAATACAACGTGTCGGTAGTACACAGTCTCTGTAGAATACGCTGTGTAGGTAGTACACTGACTCTGTAAAATACACTGTGTCGCTAGTACACTGTCTTTGTAGAATACACTGTGTCGGTAGTACACTGTCTCTGTAGAATACACTGTGTCGCTAGTACACTGTCTTTGTAGAATACACTATGTCCCTAGAACACTGTCTCTGTGGAATCGCTAGTACACTGTCTCTGTAGAATACAATGTGTCGATAGTGCACTGTCTCTGAAGAATACAATGTGTCGGTAGTACACTGTCTCTGTATAATATACAAATGTCCCTAGAACACTGTCTCTGTAGGATACACTATGTCGCTAGTACATTGTCTCTGTAGGATACACTATGTCTGTAGTACACTCTCTCTGTAGAATACAATGTGTCGGTAGTACGCTGTCTCTGTAGAATACAACGTGTCAGTAGTACACAGTCTCTGTAGAATACACTGTGTCGATAGTACACTGTCTCTGTAGAATACACTGTGTCGATAGTACACTGTCTTTGTAGAATACACTGTGTCGCTAGTACAGTGTCTTTGTAGAATACACTGTGTCAATAGTACACTGTCTCTGTAGAATACACTGCGTCGGTAGTACACTGTCTCTGTAGAATACACTATGTCCCTAGAACACTGTCTCTGTAGAATACTCTGTGTCGCTAGTACACTGTCTCTGTAGGATACACTATGTCGCTAGTACACTGTCTCTGTGGAATCGGTAGTACAATGTCTCTGTGGAATCGCTAGTACACTATCTCTTTAGGATACACTGTGTCGCTAGTACACTATCTCTGTAGAATACACTATGTCCCTAGAACACTGTCTCTGTAGAATACACTATGTCCCTAGAACACTGTCTCTGTGGAATCGCTAGTACACTGTCTCTGTAGAAGACAATGTGTCGGTAGTACACTGTCTCTGTAGAATACACTATGTCCCTAGAACACTGTCTCTGTGGAATCTCTAGTACACTGCCTCTGTAGAATACAATATGTCGGTAGTACACTGTCTCTGTAGAATACAATGTGTCGGTAGTACACTGTCTCTGTAGAATACAATGTGTCGGTAGTACACTGTCTCTGTAGAATACAATGTGTCGGTAGTACACTGTCTCTGTAGAATACAATGTGTCGGTAGTACACTGTCTGTAGAATACACTGTGTCGCTAGTACACTGTCTCTGTAGAATACACTATGTCCCTAGAACACTGTCTCTTTAGGATACACTGTGTCGCTAGTACACTGTCTCTGTAGGATACACTATGTCGCTAGTACTTTGTCTCTGTAGAATACAATGTGTCGCTAGTACACTGTCTCTGTAGGATATACTATGTCGCTAGTACACTGGCTCTGTAGAATACAATGTGTCGCTAGTACACTGTCTCTGTAGAATACAGTGCGTCGCTAGTACACTGTCTCTGTAGGATACACTATGTCTCTAGTACACTGTCTCTGTGGAATCGGTAGTACACTGCCTCAGTAGGATACAATGTGTCGCTAGTACACTGTCTCTGTAGAATACATTGTGTCGATAGTACACTGTCTCTGTAGAATACAATGCGTCGCTAGTACACTGTCTCTGTAGGATACACTATGTCGCTGGTACACTGTCTCTGTGGAATCGGTAGTACACTGTCTCTGTTGAATCGCTAGTACACTGTCTCTGTAGAATACACTGTGTCGCTAGTACATTGTCACTGTAGAATACACTATGTCGCTAGTACACTGTCTCTGTAGGATACACTATGTCGCTAGTACACTGTCTCTGTGGAATCGGTAGTACACCGCCTCAGTAGGATACGCTGTGTCGCTAGTACGCTGTCTCTGTAGAATTGACTGTGTCGGTAGTACAATGTCTCTGTAGAATACAATGTGTCGATAGTGCACTGTCTCTGTAGAATACAATGTGTCGGTAGTACGCTGTCCCTGTAGAATACACTGTGTCGGTAGTACACTGTCTCTGTAGAATACAATGTGTCGATAGTACACTGTCTCTGTAGAATAAAATGTGTCGGTAGTACACTGTCTCTGTAGAATACAATGTGCCGGTAGTACGCTGTCTCTGTAGAATACACTGTGCCGGTAGCACGCTGTCTCTGTTGAATACACTGTGTCGGTAGTACACTGTCTCTGTAGGATACACTATGTCGCTAGTACACTGGCGCTGTAGAACACAATGTGCCGGTAGTACGCTGTCTCTGTAGAATACACTGTGCCGGTAGTACCCTGTCTCTGTAGAATACACTGTGCCGGTAGTACCCTGTCTCTGTAGAATTCTATGTGCCGGTAGCACGCTGTCTCTGTAGAATACACTGTGCCGGTAGTACCCTGTCTCTGTAGAATACAATGTGCCGGTAGTACCCTGTCTCTGTAGAATACAATGTGCCGGTAGTACACTGTCTCTGTAGAATACACTGTGTCGGTAGTACACTGTCTCTGTAGAACACAATGTGCCGGTAGTACGCTTTCTCTGTAGAATACACTGTGCCGGTAGTACCCTGTCTCTGTAGAATTCTATGTGCCGGTAGCACGCTGTCTCTGTAGAATACACTGTGCCGGTAGTACACTGTCTCTGTAGAATACAATGTGTCCGTAGCACGCTGTCTCTGTAGAATACATTGTGCCGGTAGTACACTGTCTCTGTAGAATTCAATATGTCGGTAGCACGCTGTCTCTGTAGAATACAATGTGTCCGTAGCACGCTGTCTCTGTAGAATACATTGTGCCGGTAGTACACTGTCTCTGTAGAATACAATGTGTCGGTAGCACGCTGTCTCTGTAGAATACATTGTGCCGGTAGTACACTGTCTCTGTAGAATACAATGTGTCGGTAGTACACTGTCTCTGTAGAATACACTGTGTCGGTAGCACGCTGTCTCTGTAGAATACTCTGTGCCGGTAGTACGCTGTCTTTGTAGAATAGACTGTGTCGGTAGTACACTGTCTCTGTAGAATACAATGTGTCGGTAGTACACTGTCTCTGTAGAATACACTGTGTCGGTAGCACGCTGTCTCTGTAGAATACTCTGTGCCGGTAGTACGCTGTCTTTGTAGAATACATTGTGCCGGTAGTACACTGTCTCTGTAGAATACAATGTGTCGGTAGTACACTGTCTCTGTAGAATACAATGTGTCCGTAGCACGCTGTCTCTGTAGAATACATTGTGCCGGTAGTACACTGTCTCTGTAGAATACAATGTGTCGGTAGTACACTGTCTCTGTAGAATACACTGTGTCGGTAGCACGCTGTCTCTGTAGAATACTCTGTGCCGGTAGTACGCTGTCTTTGTAGAATAGACTGTGTCGGTAGTACACTGGCGCTGTAGAATTCAATGTGTTAGTGTCTGTCCCTGCATTTTGCCTTTAAAAAATCACTACGCAGTCGCTCGTATAATCTGTCTACCGAACAGTTAAGACTACGCATTAACACACAACGAAACATGCCGAAAACATCTTTGATTAACGTATTCCTATGCTGTATGTCCTAACTTTGCATATAAAATAAACGGGTGGAGAAGGTGGCTCTGGAAAGAAATAATTATTTTGTTCTAAGTTACCACACTTTATGAATGCTGTATAAGCTCCAGCATTTAAATGTCGTCTTTATGTACTACATACACCCTTTCTATATAAATATTAAAATTGTGTGGCAGTTTTAAGTTATAAAAAAACAAGCTCATATTGCAAAAAGGGGAAACGAATTCCTACTGAAACACAGAGACAGAATTTTATTTTATAGATTTGTCAATATATACACTCTTACTGTCACGCTATGCAAAACATGATGTCTCCCTTCATATTATATTATGGGCGGTCTTATCATTGTAAGGTAAAGTAAACTATTTGGTTATAAGGCATTGTAAACGCTATGTCAGTAAGGCGTTTAAATGTAGAACAAATCATTCGCTCTAATGTCAGTCTTTATTAGACCCCAACCGCCACCAGACAAATTCATCGTCGAGTTGTTCATATTTGATGAAATATGCATATGTATATCATGTCTTACGGCAATACTGTTGTCTATCAATAGCACGGTCGAATATATTGATGTGAAGTATTCGTCTGCCTTGTGTAACACATTTCTATTCAAAGAACAACAAAAAGAAACATTTACCTTGAAGAAGACGTGTTTTTGGCACCTTGTTAATTTTATTATCAACGAATAACTCCCATCTCTGTCGCCCATTGCTGTTAAAAAGGGGTGACCCTTCAAGTTCTGAATACCTTACTATGAGAGATGACAAGGAATAAAATCATTTGATTAAAAGATGTATTAGCTTGACAGTATCAGTTTTTACTGCCGCAGTTATTCTATTGTCAAGATGCTTTTAACTTTTTTACAATTCTTTGTACGTCTCTTAAAAATATTAAACTTTTATCTTGAAGTCTTTGAGAAAGCAATCGTTGCCGCATCAAGAAAAATTGCAAATTGCATAAAATCGGCTTATTTTTCTGGCGGAGCCTTATGAATTCCATAAAGATACCAATACAATTCTTGCTTTCAAAATAATAATGTAATGTAATGTAATTATGTAATCTTTTGCTGTAATCAGATGTTTTCCTTTTTTTGTTCTGTTTATATGTGAATCTTCATATATAATTATCATAAATGTAGTAACCTTTACCATGAAATTAAAATGTCCATATAACGTTTACTAGGCTGTTGAATGTCAATGATCTGACATGTTGTATTTGTCCCTAGTTCACTCCGCTAGGTATAGTGTTAAATCAATAGGGACCCGTGAAAGTGAAGTCACCCTACGCAAAACTAATACGGACAATAATTAAATTCAATAAATTATCCCTTCCGGAACCAACTCTGAGAGGGAGCGAATAGGATTATTGAGTTATCGAGCATGTACCGTGATAATGGACATCCATTTTAGATGTAAATTTCATCGACGCCACGGATTATGTGTAAATATAGTCATAGAATGTAGACTACACTTTATTATGATCACTGCCAGTATATCAACATTCCACTCAAGATTTCTTATAACTCAAACAACCCCAATGTTGGACATTTTAGTGACCTCTGTAATGATTATCGTCGCCACGCATGAGATAGTATATGGTATATGTAACCGTTCCTAGAAAAGCAAGTGACTTGCGGCGCTTTAATGCATTGAATTTCGGTTCGTATTCAACTTCGATAAAAAAAAAAGAGTAAAATTAGATTGTACTCTAAAATTTTGCTTGATTCTGACCTTTCACCTAAATTTGTTCCATATGTGTATGATTTTTTTGAAAGTTAAATTTCATTTATTACGACGATGTACCATATACTAGTCAAATGTTGCGCTCTTTTCTGTTGTAGTCGGACCTTTTACAATGGAGCCAAAGTTATTTCATTACTACATAATATTTTAAGACATAAAATTCAATAATAACAATTGTTACTTTTTTGGTATGTTTTTAGGCAAAATGTTCCATATTTAAACATAACCTCGACGGCGATCTTTGATCCTTTGCATCAATGCTACTTTTTCTGACAGTTTTTTTATACCAAAACCTTTCACATCTTCTTTAGGGAAGAAAAATCTATATAACCATGTCTCTACTACACTTTTAATTACCGAGACTAACTTCAACGTTATTTGTCAAAAAATTAATGCATGGACAAGAAGAAATGTTGATATAGACCTATAAGTGCAAGTATTGTACGGTCTGGTCCAACAGCTGCTAGCGGAGGCTGTTCCGTCTGAATCCATACTGCTTGCCTTCGCATGTTCATGTCGAGTTTAGCAGGCTGGGAATTATTAGCATAAGAGAATCTTGATTACAGGGAGATACTGTTCTATTGCTTTACACTTAAAGTCTGTGCACACTGGACAAATTTCACCTTATAAAAACATGAATATTCGGACTGCAGGTAAAATAATTAAAAGGACAGAAGCCTTAGAGGCAAGTTATAAAATGGAGATAATACACGACAGTTTACTTTGCATGCTACCGCATTGAATGCTCGAGTCAACTCTGTTACGGACAACATTAATACGTCCGTGAGCATTATCCATGCCGGCGCCTAGCGGGACGTGTAATACACCTCAACGATACCAAACCCTGACCTTATATTTAGCCCGATCAAGCTACAGTCTGTAATACCATAAACTTAATTCTTAGCAATGTTGTTACAGCCTCGAAAAGCAATTGTATCAAGACATAATGATAAAGACTAAGCAGAATATAGAGCTGACTGATCTGGATCAACATTATTTGCCATAGTATGATCATTTGTTAGATAAATATCGACTGGCGTGACTTCACTTTCTGATTACATTTGATTATAAAGGTTGATCTTCTCTTACACGAAGGAACTGATCAAATGTTATATGATTTAATGAATCAGTGATTACTCCCGTATCATGTACTAGCAACTTATTGCTCATGTTCAATGTTTATTTGACCTGTTTGTTTTATTTAAAGCATCTTCGATATAGAAGGTCTACATCTTTGAAGTGTTACTCTTTCTTTTTTTTAAAAAATCAACAAAAAATCGATAATGTTATTAAGTGTTCACTTTTCCAGTCGAAGCATCGTTGCTGGATTTCGTATATACAGAAAATACAATTTCATTCGCTGCCTATTTAATTTTCGTCGTACAATTGCTTTGATGGTGGTATCGCATGACATTTACAAAGCACGGCTAGTCTTCATGCCTGGGGAAAAGAAATGCGCGTTCAGAAACAAGTAAGTATGTTCGTCGGTGGAGACTCTTTGATTTTTTTTGTGTCCATGATTGCGTCACATGTAAACATAAATATTATAATCTGACAATAATATTAAATAAGATGTTTAATTGATTAAATTGTGCAATGCAGTTGTTCATGCATGTTGTTTTATAAAGGAGAAGCGCCGCAATGGAATATCCCTGAGTTACCAGAGAAAAAAACGTCAGAAGAAGGATTCGGACATGTATTATATATTAGGCCGAGATATCAACTCACTGCAGTCTATGGATCTATACCAGGTCTGCAGGCGGGATATAGGTTCAGATCACATGAGTTTAGTGTTGACAAGAAACGGGGAGTTAATTTTGAGCTCAGTGTATTTTATTCGCGCTCGTTAGCACTTTTAAGCATTTACTTTAGATCTACAGGTTTTTTTAGTTACGGTGTAATCCTAAGGAAAACATTGAGTGTTTAATATAATTGTTATTAAAATCGGTTGTAAGTGACTGTGTTTAACTTTTGTCTCAATATAATCTATATATAGAAGAGGTGATTGTTTTGCAGCTGAAGGCTTGCCAGCTTTCCAGTGCTTTGTGTAATCGAACTTTCCACGAAGTAATCTAAAGTTATCATTTTTGCATTCCTTTAATCGCTTACAGGGAAAGACTTATCCCAGTCACGCTTTTCATTGCTTTGGTTGTTTATTAGTTTCAGTGAACAATAATCGTTATACCATGGTTCAAGCCACTTTTATTTTCTGACACTCGATCTACCAATTGCTCGGAGAGCCTATATAAAATGCTATTGAACATATATTTCTATGGACCACTTGTATTTACAATGCGCACACCAACTATGCATCCATTTATTATATCAGGGATGCAGCCTTTACCATCAGTCGATTAACAAAACACTAACCCGATATTGTCGACAAATAAGCTTTATTTTATCTCTTATCATTAATGTGCATTTCGTTCCTAGAAACAAATGCAATCATTTCCACTGTATCTGACACATTAATTTAATTAGACTGGGTTAGTTCACGTATTGCACCGCGAGTCGGGAATCCGATAATCTCTCGTTCATAGGTTGAAATTCAATAATTGAGCCCTGGGGTCGCCAGGACCTCCCCATTAGCCAATATGCCCTGTAGACTTGTATGTGTCTATTTGTCCGAGCCTAATGACAACTGTCATGATGATTATGTAAGCATGTGAAGTGACTGTAGTAACCACTGTGCACATGTAATGTAGACATATTAATATTGCACACCGTGTTGATACGCCTTTAACGCTCGTTACTTCAAACATGGCTCATATTATACATGTACATGCAGATAGCATGCAGCTATTAATGGTATCTTGGAAATAATGCTGAATGTTACCATTTTTCTGTGTTCACTTCATTAAGTATTCGTATAGAATACATCTGGCGCTTTTTTCAGCCGTTTGAAGCTGGGATATCTCTGGGATATGTTTCATGTGTATAAGTCAGCCATCATCTGTACCAAGGCAGTTCCGATACTGACACAATGTTTACAATAAACAAGCTCGGGTCGTATGATTCTTTGTATCATGTTAGTACGCTTAATTGTGAAAAAGTCGCTTAATGCAATATTGTATTTGAACTTGTACTGATCTGCCGACATCTGGAATGGTATAAAAGACTGCGCCGTTTTACGACATTCCTCTTCTATCCCCATCTAAACAAACAATGACACTTTATTGCTATCTTTTGTAGTATTCCCATGACAATAAATATACAAGGAATGACGTTTTAGATTAATCAGTTAGATTTTCCGTGAAAAATCTCAATTATTTGCAACAACTTTTTATATTTAACCTGCTAAATGCGAAATTGTTCAAGCATATGCGAAAAACGTAAATTTATTATTTTTATTATTATTGTAGTTATTATAATTATTATTATTATCATCATCATCATCATCATCATCATCATCATCATCATCATCATCATCATCATCATCATCACCATCATCATCCTCATCATCATCATGAAAAAAATAAAAATAAAAATAAAAAATAAAACATGAAAATAGTCGTCGCATATTTTGTACTATTATCCTGTGCAACATCACAAGATAACATTTGTCTATCAGTCGTAATTACTCCTGAATAGAGTTACTTCTATTAAGTATTAAACTGAGTATACTTATTGTTATGTAACGTCAGGGTCCTTCACCTGTATATGTGCATCGTTATACCCTGTTTATGTTTTTGCTTGTTAGATTTTCTATGCATGTTTGTTAGATTTTCTATGCATGTTTTGTAAGTACATCCTGATATATAGATAGGAAAATTGGACTTGTTTAGACTGTGTTTATACGTTGTCCTCTACGATGTTCTGTCCTCTACGTCTGTCCTCTACGATGTTCTGTCCTCTACGTCTGTCCTCTACGATGTTCTGTCCTCTACGCCTGTCCTCTACGATGTTCTGTCCTCTACGTCTGTCCTCTACGATGTTCTGTCCTCTACGTCTGTCCTCTACGATGTTCTGTCCTCTACGTCTGTCCTCTACGTCTGTCCTCTACGATGTTCAAGTTTTCATTCCTGCGTAAGGTCTTAATTTCCACACTGTTAAATAAGGCCACTAACCAGTTATACTGTCGCGACTAAACACACTTGTCAGGGAAAAGAGATAATTAATTTCATCTTATTAGCAGTTCTGTCAATTTTCTGTATTTATCAACGCTCGTAAAATGTTAATTTGACATGTTTGCTCCCCGTGGAGTCGAAAAGGGACGCATGTATTCCTAAAAAGCTACAAACTGACAGACGAAATGAAAGTATAAACTATAACAGAAGTAGTAGGCTTGTTGGCGAAAGACCCTGACATAAGTAATGAAAGTGGGAGTAATAGGATGGGCGTGATTCACTTGTTCCGTTTCTTTGATTTGTTTTTGTTACAGACACCTGAAGATCACACTGACACAATCACGGTCCAAGACAGAAACCCCAAGACAGATTCGTGGGTAGAACCACCGACGTACCGCATGGCAGCTTGAAGACTTTCCTTAAAGTTATTGTCTTGATTGGGGCAATGGTTTTGTTTTATACAATGATTTAAACAATGCCTCCATAGTGTCTTTAGCGTGGACTAAACGTCAACCTGCATGATTCTAAAGTACTTGTTTAACTTTAATACAAGTAAACTAAACCACACTATTCACAAACTCAAAACACTCGACAGATTGACTGTCTAAAATGACGCCCCCAGGCTTAGCACGAGGCTTATGCAAAAAGTAGAGATCTGGGTCTGTCATTTTCTGTTAACAGCTCTTTAATCAGGATCTGCATTAATACCTCACAGGGACACAATTATGGTCAGTTAAGCATTTCCAGCTTTTTTTTATCTTTTTGGGTGTTACTCCACTAACAAGGCTGGACCGGGCCTAAATGACCATAATTGCGTCGCTGCGATACTCGCTTTTCATAGTTTCGTGAATTCTCATGATTTCGTGATTGCTTTTTAACTATACTAAACAGTATGTTAGATTTTTGCACAGTCTGATAAGAAATAGATTTTATCTTGAATTTAGGTTTAAATGGGCAACAAAAAATCAATTAAATTGAAAATATACCAGTTTAGAGAACCGTCAGCTTAGAATTGTTATATAAATGATAATATCAATCATTTGATGTGTCACTATGGTCTTTTTTTATAAGTTTTATAACTTACGTATTTCAAAGCATATGGTTAACTGACTGAAATGGTATAAATATTTTACAGGGTTTATTGTTAAAGTCAGATGTAGAAATCAAACAAAATAAATTAACGGATTCATGAGATAGCACATTTCTTTTCCAGACATTTAACTTGTTGTTGGAGGCAAAGCCATTTTTTTGTTTATTGCTATTTGAGTTAAGTGCATGCTTTTTGTTTACAGATATGCTTAGTAGCAGTACACATACTCCACAGTTTAACTGGAGATCATTTGAAGAGTCTGAGAAAGTTTAAACTCTTGACAAAGTCAAAACAGCATATTTACAAAAATAAACAAATCTTGTGGTCTAAGATTGACATTGAATATCGACTTATTCACAGTGGTTGAATTTGTATTTTTCAAATTTTATTAAAAAACAACGCCGCAAAATCTTATAGCAGAACGACAGAAGGTTGTAATATTACCGCTGATCACTATAACATGGTGTACTTTGTAAGATTGACGGCTGGAAGTTTGGATGAAACGAGGTTTTCATAAATGTTTAGTCACTATAAGCTAGTATATCACTGGACTGCTCATGCGAGTCTATACGTCATGAGTATTCAGCCACAAACAATGCGCTAATTGACTCAATAGTTATGCATTACTATAGGTAAAGCAAGTGTAATAGACAATATACGGAATTTGAAAATTAGCACAAAGAATGTGTTGTATACTTTAATGTTAATGTGTATGCCACGTTTTAAGAGAATTCTCCGTCCAGTTTTTAATTTATGAATACTTTTTCTTAAAAAATGATATAAGGTGTCTCCTTTTTAAAAATAAGAGAACTCCAAATATTATGTTAAATCCTCTTTAGAAGAAGTGCTTTGCAATTGAGTATCATTTGAAAACAAATTATAGCATTAGAAAAAGCAATGTTACTTGATTGGTTGGACTCAAACTATCCCAATTATGTAATTAATTGTTCACAAATTGAACATGTTTTAGACTGATTTTTCAAAAACTTTCTGCTGTCTGTGCTTTATTACAAAAATCACCGAGCTCTTGATAGCCAAACGATTTATTTCAGATTTGCCTAAAATGTTCTATGAAGTATTTTGGCTAATGCAGCAAAATATAAAATAATTTCATCACATGTTTTTTATTCTTTTAGACTTTAAATAAATCATGAAATAAATTTAAAAAAAAAAGTTGACCAGGTGTGCACATACCGAGATTTGAACAATCAACCCTCAGTTTTGAAGCATTTTAACCCTAATTTTGACACTTTTCAATAGGAGGTGCACCATTACATTTGCGTTAGCACCATCTTCGTCCCTTTCTGTACACGTTTGGGAAAGAAATAATGCAATTAAATAACAGAATGGCTTATTTTAAACAATGCATTCAATACTCACACCAAACTTAACATTTAAATGCAATTTTTGTAGCTCTATAACACTCGAACCGGTACTGTAAGGTCAGGCGGTTTTTAAAAATAGCGTTCATATTCATATTCAGGACCTTTACGCACGTGGACCGGTCTTTGTTCGCATCAAAGGTCTTTGGGATAAACTGCCGTCTCGCCGAGGTTACTTTTCCCCACATACCCTGCGAAGCCTATTTTGATCAGAATGTTACATTTGTGAACTCGGGCCGGCTCTCTCCAACTGTCACACATCCACACACCAGCCACAATAACCGCTGTTTAACTGCGCAACGTTGGAAGACGCTTAAACCACGTCGCTAAAGAGTTAACCTGCTGGTTTGAAGTGCTTGTATGCCACGGTGGCCGTGATACTATAACGCGCGGATCACTTTATGAGGTTTTAGAGGGTAAGTATGCACCTACATGTACTTAAAACTGTGACCATAAACACACACCAATGGCCTGTCTGTGTCATGTGAAATTCCTTTGGTGTGTTCAAGCCGTTTTAACTTCGGAATATATTTTTTCTAATTGTTGTATACGCAGTGAACTTGAAATTAGTATCAAGTTCATGAATGAATGCTCACGTAAAATAAATAAAGAAGTGACCAATATTGCAGGTCAATTGTATTTTTGTGTGTGCAGTAACCAACACGCTGTCCCATCTGTCATTATTTTTGTCTTTAAAATAGTTAATTGCATGACAACTGTCTAATTAAGACCGAATGATGAATGTGCACTTTCATTTATCCATGAATGAACGGGCGTAGGATTACAATGAAGATGTTTGCTTAAACTTGTGGCATGTTTATTTCAAACACTCACCTGTGAATATCTCTGCAACTTCATTAAGTTAAAGCACTTGTTCATTGACCATAGAAATAAAATGACAATGCACTTGTTGTTAATCATTGCCGCCCCCACTCCCTCACATATGGGGTAAAACTATATTTGTTAACAGCTATTTTACATTTAATGCGTATTTTTGCAGCATAACTGTTACTTTTAAACAGAAAAAGTACACATTTAATGATTGTCGGCAGTGTTTGGTTGAGAGCAAATAAAAGACAACACATGGAAATTTAGAACACACACGGTTTGTTAACATTTTTAATACAAATAATTGTTCGTCCAAATTAAAATTGCTATATCATTTTTTTAACAAAATGAATTCAGTCATCAAGTTAATTTGTGCAAAATAAACAAACAAACTTTGAGGGAGCATTTATCGTATTTTTATATAGTGCAGAGGGGGTTGGCTGTGACAAACAAACCACTGAGACCAACGGCAACAAGATATACAATAAATATGAAACAGCTGCAAGTCGTTTCCGGAAGAACATAAAGTTGAATATCGTTTCAACTTAGGGAAAGTCACATGCTATATATTTCCGGGCTAGGAACTCATTCCCTGCACACGGAAAGCCACAGGCTCTGCATTCCTGACCGAGGTACTCCTTCCTTACGCACTGGAAACTACAAGCTCTTTTATCTCCAGACGAGGTACTGAATACGAAAAGCAACCGGCTCTTTATCCACGGCCGAGGTACGCATTCACTGTGCACAAAAGGCAACAGTCTCTTTATCTCCGGCCGAGGTACGCATTCCCTTTGTACAAAAAGCAACAGACTCTTTATCCCCGGCCACTTTACGTATTCACTGTGCACGAAAAGCAACAGGCCCTTTATCCCCGGCCGAGGTACTCATTCCCTGCGCACGAAAAGCAACATGCTATTTATTCCCGGCTAAGTCACTCATTCCCTGTGCACGAAAAGCAACATACTCTTTATCCCCGGCCGGGGTACGCATTCACTGTGCACGAAAAGCAACAGACGCTTTATCCGCGGCCAATTTTCGCATTCACTGTGCACGAAAAGCAACAGGTTCTTTATCCCCGGTCAATTTACGCATTCACTGTATTCGAAAAGAAACGTGCTCTTTTTACTCCTGGCCAATTTACGCATTCACTGTGCACGAAAAGCAACCGGCTCTTTATCCCCGGCCAAGGTACTCATTCACTGTGCACGAAAAGCAACCGGCTCTTTATCCCCGGCCGAGGTACTCATTCCCTGTGTACGAAAAGCAACAGTCTCTTCATCCCCGGCCGAGGTACTCATTCCCTGTGTACGAAAAGCAACCGGCTCTTAATCCCCGGCCGAGGTACTCATTCCCTGTGTACGAAAAGCAACAGTCTCTTTATCCCCGGCCGAGGTACTCATTCCCTGTGTACGAAAAGCAACCGGCTCTTCATCCCCGGCCGAGGTACTCATTCACTGTGCACGAAAAGCAACAGTCTCTTCATCCCCGACCGAGGTACTCATTCCCTGTGTACGAAAAGCAACCGGCTCTTTATCCCCGGCCGAGGTACTTATTCCCTGTGCACGAAAAGCAACAGTCTCTTTATCCCCGGCCGAGGTACTCATTCCCTGTGTACGAAAAGCAACCGGCTCTTCATCCCCGGCCAAGGTACTCATTCACTGTATTCGAAAAGCAACAGTCTCTTCATCCCCGACCGAGGTACTCATTCCCTGTGTACGAAAAGCAACCGGCTCTTCATCCCCGGCCGAGGTACTCATTCACTGTGCACGAAAAGCAACAGTCTCTTTATCCCCGACCGAGGTACTCATTCACTGTGCACGAAAAGCAACAGTCTCTTTATCCCCGACCGAGGTACTCATTCCCTGTGTACGAAAAGCAACCGGCTCTTCATCCCCGGCCGAGGTACTCATTCACTGTGCACGAAAAGCAACAGTCTCTTTATCCCCGACCGAGGTACTCATTCACTGTGCACGAAAAGCAACAGTCTCTTTATCCCCGACCGAGGTACTCATTCCCTGTGTACGAAAAGCCACCGGCTCTTCATCCCCGGCCGAGGTACTCATTCCCTGTGTACGAAAAGCAACCGGCTCTTTATCCCCGGCCGAGGTACTCATTCCCTGTGTACGAAAAGCAACCGGCTCTTTATCCCCGGCCGAGGTACTCATTCACTGTGCACGAAAAGCAACCGGCTCTTCATCCCCGGCCGAGGTACTCATTCCCTGTGTACGAAAAGCAACCGGCTCTTCATCCCCGGCCGAGGTACTCATTCCCTGTGTACGAAAAGCAACCGGCTCTTTATCCCCGGCCGAGGTACTCATTCCCTGTGTACGAAAAGCAACCGGCTCTTTATCCCCGGCCGAGGTACTCATTCACTGTGCACGAAAAGCAACCGGCTCTTTATCCCCGGCCGAGGTACTCATTCACTGTGCACGAAAAGCAACCGGCTCTTTATCCCCGACCAAGGTACTCATTCCCTGTGCACGAAAAGCAACATACTCTTTATCCCCGGCCGGGGTACGCATTCACTGTGCACGAAAAGCAACAGACGCTTTATCCGCGGCCAATTTTCGCATTCACTGTGCACGAAAAGCAACAGGTTCTTTATCCCCGGTCAATTTACGCATTCACTGTATTCGAAAAGAAACGTGCTCTTTTTACTCCTGGCCAATTTACGCATTCACTGTGCACGAAAAGCAACCGGCTCTTTATCCCCGGCCAAGGTACTCATTCACTGTGCACGAAAAGCAACCGGCTCTTTATCCCCGGCCGAGGTACTCATTCCCTGTGTACGAAAAGCAACAGTCTCTTCATCCCCGGCCGAGGGTACTCATTCCCTGTGTACGAAAAGCAACCGGCTCTTAATCCCCGGCCGAGGTACTCATTCCCTGTGTACGAAAAGCAACAGTCTCTTTATCCCCGGCCGAGGTACTCATTCCCTGTGTACGAAAAGCAACCGGCTCTTCATCCCCGGCCGAGGTACTCATTCACTGTGCACGAAAAGCAACAGTCTCTTCATCCCCGACCGAGGTACTCATTCCCTGTGTACGAAAAGCAACCGGCTCTTTATCCCCGGCCGAGGTACTTATTCCCTGTGCACGAAAAGCAACAGTCTCTTTATCCCCGGCCGAGGTACTCATTCCCTGTGTACGAAAAGCAACCGGCTCTTCATCCCCGGCCAAGGTACTCATTCACTGTATTCGAAAAGCAACAGTCTCTTCATCCCCGACCGAGGTACTCATTCCCTGTGTACGAAAAGCAACCGGCTCTTCATCCCCGGCCGAGGTACTCATTCACTGTGCACGAAAAGCAACAGTCTCTTTATCCCCGACCGAGGTACTCATTCACTGTGCACGAAAAGCAACAGTCTCTTTATCCCCGACCGAGGTACTCATTCCCTGTGTACGAAAAGCAACCGGCTCTTCATCCCCGGCCGAGGTACTCATTCACTGTGCACGAAAAGCAACAGTCTCTTTATCCCCGACCGAGGTACTCATTCCCTGTGTACGAAAAGCAACCGGCTCTTCATCCCCGGCCGAGGTACTCATTCCCTGTGTACGAAAAGCAACCGGCTCTTTATCCCCGGCCGAGGTACTCATTCCCTGTGTACGAAAAGCAACCGGCTTTTTATCCCCGGCCGAGGTACTCATTCACTGTGCACGAAAAGCAACCGGCTCTTCATCCCCGGCCGAGGTACTCATTCCCTGTGTACGAAAAGCAACCGGCTCCTTATCCCCGGCCGAGGTACTTATTCCCTGTGTACGAAAAGCAACCGGCTCTTCATCCCCGGCCGAGGTACTCATTCACTGTGCACAAAAAGCAACAGTCTCTTTATCCCCGACCGAGGTACTCATTCACTGTGCACGAAAAGCAACAGTCTCTTTATCCCCGACCGAGGTACTCATTCCCTGTGTACGAGAAGCAACCGGCTCTTCATCCCCGGCCGAGGTACTCATTCACTGTGCACGAAAAGCAACCGGCTCTTTATCCCCGACCGAGGTACTCATTCCCTGTGTACGAAAAGCCACCGGCTCTTCATCCCCGGCCGAGGTACTCATTCCCTGTGTACGAAAAGCAACCGGCTCTTTATCCCCGGCCGAGGTACTCATTCCCTGTGTACGAAAAGCAACCGGCTCTTTATCCCCGGCCGAGGTACTCATTCACTGTGCACGAAAAGCAACCGGCTCTTCATCCCCGGCCGAGGTACTCATTCCCTGTGTACGAAAAGCAACCGGCTCTTCATCCCCGGCCGAGGTACTCATTCCCTGTGTACGAAAAGCAACCGGCTCTTTATCCCCGGCCGAGGTACTCATTCCCTGTGTACGAAAAGCAACCGGCTCTTTATCCCCGGCCGAGGTACTCATTCACTGTGCACGAAAAGCAACCGGCTCTTTATCCCCGGCCGAGGTACTCATTCACTGTGCACGAAAAGCAACCGGCTCTTTATCCCCGACCAAGGTACTCATTCCCTGTGTACGAAAAGCATCAGTCTCTTTATCCCCGGCCAAGGTACTCATTCACTGTGTACGAAAAGCAACAGTCTCTTTATCCCCGGCCAAGGTACTCATTCACTGTGCACGAAAAGCAACCGGCTCTTTATCCCCGGCCGAGGTACTCATTCCCTGTGTACGAAAAGCAACAGTCTCTTTATCCCCGGCCGAGGTACTCATTCCCTGTGTAAGCAAACCGCTCTTCAATCCTACCACGGCCGAGGTACTCACATCCTTGCCGTACGAAATAACATAAAACTGCAATATATACATACCGCTTCCGTGATTCCGATACCGTTTCATTGAATTGTATATTACAGCTGGATATCAATGTATGTATAACTTAAAAATACTTTTATACAGGCTAAGTCGGCTTTATATTTTGTATAAATAATGTCAGTGATATTTTTTTTCAGTTTTCTATAACTTTAAGCAGTTTGTCATTCGCTTATGTTCATATTTATAAATGTGCTGTTACGTCATTATGTAAACGATATTTGTAGAAAATATTATATAATTAAATATAAAGCAGACTTAAAATACTGCGACTTTAAAGTTGTGTTACACATAAGATGACATTTTTGTGGTTTTCCTATTGTCATGTTTGTTTTGTAAGTGGGGTAAATAGTAAATATGTTTACAAAATGAGCCAATATTTTCTTCCTCCTAATAATAAACAGGCTTGTATTATTCGTTCTACTAGAGTATTTAAAATGTACGTAATGGCGAAATTAGCAATGTAAGCTAACAATGAGCGCGACGTCTGATGCTGATGTTAATTACAATTGATGGAAATGAGCAGTGCAACAAACTACATTTATTATTTTTATTTAAATTAGCACAATGATCATACTTTTCTAAGTTATTTTTTTTCTATGATAGCTCATGTATTCATAAAATCTTGAAACGGCGGCTATGATAAACAAAAAAGCTATTCCGCAATTCTGCTTGTACACAACTCTCGGCAGAATAGAATGAATCAACGTCTAATGCCTGCATCGACCTAATTTTGCCATTCAATTACCACAGCAGTCCCTTTCACAATAATAGAATTGACGGTTGTAATAATTATCACTCGGTAATGGATGTAAAGCATAAAATGGCCTGGAGTCAGCTGCTAATTGTCTGTATTGTTTCACATGCAATGAGCAACAAATCACGGAGGAATACAGCAGGGAAGCACTTGTGTACGTCGATTAGGCAGTGAACTTGACACGTGCAGGGGATAATGAATTGGTTTAAGGAACATGGCAACAATAGTGAACTGATTGCATAAATTGATGTTGGTGCTGGAGAGAATAAAATGGAAAATGCAAGCCTCATTGAAGTTACAATACAATGAAGTGTTGAAGTAAAACATGCAGTGCAAACCCATGTCATACACTTACAACGTTACTTGTAATACCAGTATGTTACGTATCAAAGTGTATAACAATACTTAAGGGCAATAGTCAGTAGATAACAAGGTAGGCCTTTCTTGAATTTACAAAGGACGGCGTTTTAAATATAAGAACTTGGCTCGTTTGAAAAGACCACTCCATTTGTAAAACACGTTTTTCGACAGAAAAAAAAATATTAAAATGACGACCATCGTTTGGCGGGACGGCGGGAGGATAGGTGGTTTCAGTGAAGTATCTGTAGTCAGGATTGAGATAAATTATCAAATCAAATCGCAACAGAACCATTTCTACCTAAATTTCAACTTGAACTTACTCGCATTACGTATGATCTCTAACACACAAAAATTATCAACAAACCATGTCCTTATTGATTTGAAAACAGAAAACTGACGTTTATTATGATTTCTACAATTACCCAAATAAACACGGAAGCCGTTATTTATTACAACACTTAATAATTTCATTCAGGAAATCCAATATCCAATAAGTAATTCATGGAAACGGTAAAATAAAAAATTCATATACCTACACAGAGACAAAGGCGACATTCCGCTAACAAAGCCGCTAATGTCGTTTCTGGTGGTTGTCTAACTCCAGTAACAAGGTTAAGGCATGATGTCTGCAAGGTGGGTATTCAGTATAGACATCGTCTGGGGACAGTTTCTCTGCTTTCACGCTCATGTTTTGAGTGACTACATTTTGCGTAGATAGTATAGTCAACACCTTACAGTAAACTATAATATATAAATATATAATAACATGGCTAGGTCTATGGTTCACAACATATATATGTATTAAGAACATCACATTTAAGCTTGGGTAAAATCAAGAAATCTTTCTGCGAGTGAACCGGATTAACGTGCTGTATTTTCATTTGTATTAGTAAAATAAACTTGTTGGACAAGCGATATTCTGCTTTTTTACCTATTTCAATTTATTTAAACGATACATAATAATAATAACAAAAAAAAAATAAAAAAATAAATAATAATAATAATAATAATTCATGCAAGTACTTATGAATTGGTAATGAATACATCTAAAGAAAGGAGTCCCATATAATATAAACGTATAAACTCATACCTCAATCAACAAGTACAGAAATTAAAATGCAGGTACAATTATTGTAAATGGAAAATAAATTGAAAACACCAATGTATTAGTATAGGTCATATGTTCATGTTTTATTATTTTTGATTATAGTCTTTTTTCAAAAGGGCCGAGACAATACAATGCCTATAGACACATAATATATCTGTCATTAGTATCATACCCCTAAACTGACATTTGTATATATATATATATATATATATATATATATATATATATATATATATATATATATATATATATATATATATATATATATATATATATGTTTTTTAAATCCCATTATATAAGTATAATTATTGTCTATGTTGTATTTGACTTGCGCTTGTTACAATGTTTTGTAAATAGATAAACACGTTTAATAGGTAAATAAGAAAAGGTCCTATCAAAATTTTCACAGATATTTAAACTTTATCTACCTGCAGAAGTGTTAGGCAGACAAGGTAACTAAATGTGACAAAAACACAGAGACGAGACATAACACACAAAAAGAAAAACCATCAGTTACCGCCTTGGAACGGTCAGTCGGCAAAAGGGCCAACTGGGGTGCTTAAACCTGGTTTGTGGAGCGCTCCAACCTCGCACTTCCTGAAGGTTTTTCTATCAAACAAACAGTGTAAATAAAAATATCCCGTCAAAGTGAAACAACTAACAGTAGGCACCTGCATCGGGAGTTAAAACAGATATAATGAACTTATGTACTTACATGATAACTAGTAATAAAATAACATATGTACAGTATGTACAGTAGATAAAAGCCTCGGCAACCAAAAAATTCCAAATGAGAGAGTAGTTTCAAATAATTGCCAATACATTAATTTAATAAAATTATACGCACATTTTTCGTTATTTGGAAATCGACATCTTTCTCGCCGATGTCTCAATACATGTTCGTTTGTCACTTGTAAGTACTCAACATATTAAATGTATTACATCGGTAAAATTCTCGGCTGAAGTTATCGATTCGACATTTGTCTTAGTCTCGCATAACAGTGGAAACAATTAAATCGGGTGCTTTCACTTACTAGGAGTCGCACGTGACTTTTAAATGTATTGCTCGAGTCGGAATTAATTCCCACCTGTAGCAAAGGTCATTAATAAAGCAAAGAGAACACTTGTACATTCATTTTATCGTTATAAGTGAATGATCAATAAACAACAGCATATGTTAGGGTTTCACCGGGCCGTATTTCAAAGCAGCTCAAAACGCGATTATGGATGTATGACACCCAAGGTGCCTTTTGTACTTGTATTCTGTTGTCCCCTGCTACACTGATAAGTTATTCCTCGCCAGTGTCAACACTCGGAATACATCGATCATTTTCCCGAAAATGAAGCCTTCTACGACACCACCGAACAGTTGCGCATTACTGAACTTTGTTTGGGAACACGCGCTATTTCATAGAAGGACCTTCTTTTCTGCACGAGCGTTGCAAGCAACTTAAATAGTATTTCATGTTATAAGATGCGACTTATCTGATCAAATAACGCTAGTCGACTGCTTCTTAATTGAAATCTTTTCGCTATACTCAGATAATAAGTACAAATGAAGATAATTGACACAGTATACACTGCCCTGAAAAAGAATATAACATAACTTTAATGGCACACACAGAAATATATTAAAAGAATAAATAGCATAAAACTGAAGCTATTGCATTTATTAAAAATTATTGCCTTATAAAACACACTAAACATAATCTGAGGCATCGTAGAAGACGATGTTGCGTGTTGTTTGCCTGTCCTATGTATATAATATTGTTCGGAAACACAAGTTAGTTTTAATTGCAAAATATAATTTAAGCACAACATATAAATTTACACTACAATAAAATGTTTTCTACATTCACACTGTTGGTGAAACTTGACAAGTTTGATTAAAAAGCAACATTATTCTGGTAAAATATTACAACCATACGGATGCTGAATAAAACACTACTACTAAGTTCTAATACAACAGTAATATGTTTGAAAAAAACAACAACATTGATATATATTTCAGCATCCCTTCAACTTTATGTTTAAATATATCCTAAAACTATGTTTAAGTCAATTGGATGCTTCTCTTAAAATAAACATAACTTCCATGATTAAGTAAACCAATGGTATATTCTTATGTAGTACCATTTGTTATGTTAGAAAGATAGAAAGATAGAAAGATATATATATATATATATATATATATATATATATATATATATATATATATATATATATATATATATATATATATATATATATATATATATATATATATATATATATATATATATATATATATATTGGTTAGTAGGTAGGTAGATAGGAAGCTATTTAGGTAGGTAGCTAGGTGGGTAGTTATATGGGTAAGAAGCTATATGGGTAGGCAGCTAGGAAGCTAGCTAGCTGGCTAGGTAGGTAGGTATCTACGTAGGTAGATAACTAGGTAGGTAGCTATGTAGGTAGGTAGCAAGAGAGCTAGGTAGGAAGCTAGGTAGGTAGATGGGTAGGTAGGTAGGTAGGTAGATAGGTTGGTAGGTAGGTAGGTAGGTAGGGAGCGAGGTAAGTAGGTAGGGAGGGAGGTAGGTAGGTAGGTAGGTAGGGAGGGAGGGAGGGAGGGAGGGAGGGAGGGAGGTACAGCACTTTTTCCCAGGGAAAGTTACACTTTTGTACAGGTATATGGATAACAAAACAACTATGTTTAATACAAATTGTTAGAAAAAATCAAACTTTATAAGGTGAGTAAACAGAATCAGTATCAGAAAGTACAACAAAATTACCAAGTTTAGAAAACAGAATATAAACCTATCCGCTTATTGACATTTTCAAACATGTACCAAACTAACACACAGTTGTGTTACTTCAATTTTATATGTTCATATAGAAATGCCTTGTCTTAATAAAATCTGCGATATTTCAAGGCTTCATCATATACTATCAAATAACTTCCACTTAACCTCTAAATTAGAAAAGATAGCATTGAGCATGCAGAATTAAAATCAGTTTCATAGATAAACCATTTACTGGCTGGATTAACCATTCAGCATATTAACCTACAACAAATACAACCCTTAAGAGTGTCCAGTCATTAAAGGATGAAGATACATATATCATCATGTTATAATCTTAGGATTCACAAAGTATTATTTGTTTAACGGTAACAAGTTATTCATTGTTTAATATGATCAATATAGTTACTCTTTAGTCGTTAGGAATATTAAAGTTGACGAGGTTCATTATTTTTTTACAATTCAATCGCAAAAAATATTAAAGTATCCATTATTTCGACACATTGTGACTTTCATGCAACTATTGGGAAACGTCATAGAAACAGCGACCTACCCCATCGGCCGTTTCACGTAGGTACTGCTTGATCGGCTAGCGATAATCTATACACGTTCCCAACAAAGTGGGAGTCCGAGCCGTATAAATGCCATGGTCCCTGCCATTCAGTGGCAAAACTTCGGAAACACGCGACCAGATAACTACTGAAACTTTCATCTACCGTTCAGGCACCGCAACAAGTCTTCTTGTACGGGGTTATCATTGCTTCTTTGGGGTTTCTTCTTGGAATTCTGTTTTGTTATTTCGTTTTTCAATTTCTTATCTACTCTAAACTGCTTTTGCAGTTGTCGAGAAAAAAAAGTAATCGGAATTCTGTTATGGAAATAGAATTTAATCATTTGCTTGAAGAGTATTTCTGTTAAGGTTAGAGGTTATTTTGATTAAGGCTGGAGAGTACTTATGAGATAGTTCTAACGTTTTGCTTTTGTTTAAAGGGGATTTTAAGGAAAAATAATTTAACTTGTATCTTTCGACCAGGAAACAACAACAACATCTCCACCACAACAACAAACACCATGTCTGCCATCATGAAACAAATGTGCGCCGTCGTTTTAGTGATAGTTGCTGTAAAATGTGCAGAGGTAAGTCGTTTGGCATTGTATCTGTATTGTAATGTCTTTCCTTTTCAGGTATTCCTTTTTATGGTGTTAATTTAACTAATTTGAGTAAGTTTTTTTTGCGTCAAATCGATTACAAGACAAAACCGACCTGATGTATATGTTATAAGTCTGTACAACTTGCATTCTCTTTTTCTTCTCCCAGATACTTTAATAAGGCTTAAATGGATTACATCTAACTCCTAGTAAATGGATATAAGTAAAAATATAGTTGATCAAAGTTACATACGTACATAAAAATAAACTTTTTGATAGTTCATTTCCCAATATCTTAAAAAACAATTTTTATTGTATTTCCGTAAGTAGACGTCATTTTAATTCATTTGCCAAAACAAGATGTTTTATTACAATCTTGCAATTCTGTTGTTTCTATTCCAAGTTAAAATTGTTCTTAAATCTGTACAATTGTAATTATATAATCATTTTTGAAATCTCCCCAAACTTCATTGTTCGACTTTATTTAATTTTGCCCATTATTATAATTTGAATACAAGTAAAGTAGTTACAACACCTGGGTTATTATTACAGATCTGTTTGTAAATTGCATAAAAAGCCACATTTCTAGCTAGAATTTCTTTACCATTTGTCTTAATAAAGCAGCTAAAAGTATCATGCTAATTAAATATTAATTCAGTAAACACAAGTTCACTTTTTACAAAAGGAGAAAGATAAGTGACTAAATTAATTTATTTCCATTGATAAATCTAAAAGAATGAATGTAAGTCTTTTCTTACGAACATGTTACAATTTCTAATGAAGAAGATGTAATGACTTTGTTAGATATTCAAACATAAATTTACTTTTAAGGAAAGAATTTCATTTGTTCACAATGTATTCTATTAAAAATGCGTTTAATATGCATGTTATTGTGTTAGTTCGCTTGTATTTAGTTACAAACAACTGCCTATGTGTACACATAGTGACCAGCTATAAAAGTATATTATTGCAAACGTCAATAATTTTATCTATTTTTGTTGAATTATGAAAACTAACGAACCTTATTTTATTGCCTTGGTTATCTTTCACATTTGAGTGTTTTCTACGTGTGCTGTGTACTTGGAATGTTTATTATACAACTGTCCTAATTACTTTTATTAGTTTATCGTCAATTGACTGGAGCGTTTTAGGGTTTTATTGCTACTGTCGATGTTATTCCCAACTAATTTATCTACATAGTACCGGTAATCTGTCATAAGTCACATATGGTTACACATTGTCTTCGTTCAGAAAAGATGGTATTTACGTGCATCCATATTTTACAACATTTTTATTGCCTTTTCATACAGGCATTGTATATTTTTTATACAAGTGTGTGTTATATCGCAATGTGCAGGTTTTTTTGCTAAAATAAATATGTTCAGAATCCGGACAGTGGCGATAGAGTAGTTAGATTGACGTGGAAAGCTAGTTCAATCCCATCGATAATTAGAGCTAATAACGTGGACCTATATAAACACTTCATAAACTGTGTAAATACACGTTTTTTTTTTATAAATATATGTTTTATATTTAAAGTTTGTTGAAGTTATCGCAATTTTGTTTTCAAATTATTTTAGTAATTGGCGGTTTATGGTTGATGTCCAAAGAATCATGTGCATTTGCATGACTTGTTATAAAGAGATTGAATAGTAAGCTTTCATTACGCCATTATTTCCTATTTACTAACTCAACATTAACATTACAATTGGCTTTTTATTAAGCTTAGTCAATATCACGATCTACAAATATAGAGTATACCCATCTGAATAATCTGGACATTGCAAAGATAAATATTAAGTAAAACAATATGAAGATAAGCACTCAAGATAATAAATGATTTACAAAAAATTACAATGCTAGTTTTTGTTCTGCTGTTCTTGTGTAGTTCTGTATAACGTTATGCGCACGTAACGTCGTTCCTTAAAATACTCTCACGAGAGCATTTAATTTAAGTATCAAAGACAAAATACAAAGGAAACCGCACTTTTCAGACGACTAGGAGACGATATAAAAACATTATATTATGTACAATAGATTGATTAAATATTTAAACACAGTCCTATAATTTACGACCGCCAATGCTATACAGTTTATTAGCGGCACTAATGTCGAGTTGTCGAGGCTTAGAGAGATATAAGACCCACTTCCTAATGATATATAGCGGGAACATATCAGGAAACACATGTCCAAATTCTGCTTGTTCGCCACATAAACCAGCATCACGTCAATAGAGTAAGACAATATCTTTTTCACGGCATTGCAATGATTAAACAATAACAACAACAACAAATGCTGACATTCATATCCTGTATCCCATAATAAAGTACAAGTTGTAGTGTTTACTCCTTTTGTTACAACAATGCTATTATTTCTCAGTGGGACTGATAGTTTAGGTTACGGACTCAGTGAGATAATTAATTAAAGAAGCTGCGCTATAGAAAATACCCAGTGACTCTTGTATCATTTCTTCCATTCTATTGAACGATTTACATGTCTGTATTACCATGCCCGCCTCATTGAAAATGTGCCGCCTTTCTTCGTACTTTGGTGTTATGGTCTAACGGTCGCCATGTGAATGCAGAGGTGTTCACAAACAACATCCCTAGCGCTACAAATAGTATGTTGTTTTATAATGGCGTCCATGCGGAGTTTTGGTGGGAAGACAACGGACGGACCTAACTTCAAATAAACGGTGTGTACTCATTTATCAACAATACCATTTTATTAAATAACCAATATAACAAAAGTTGCAAAAAGCTGTGATTTTTCATAAAGTATTTTTCGGGTATCAAGATCTTATAGTGATAACATGATGAAATGTATATTTACTCGAACTAAACTAGTTCATACTAATTCAACACGTTTTTATTTTTAAATGTCATACTTGTGCTGCAAGTAATGTCTTAACAGTGAATTTCCAAACACAGCTATTCTATCGTAGAGACATACGATTATACAGAGTTTCAAATGGTTACGAAAATAACAAAACAAGTTAAAATAGTAACGATGTTTGATTACTTTCACTTCTTTGCTCTTTTTTCTTTTTTTTTTATATGTTCCAGAAAGCGAATACGTATCTTTACTCAAGGTTATTGTTGAATCACCTTTGGAAGTGTGGTATTTTTTAGTTTCGTTAATGTTTAGCACCATTATTTACACGTTTTTCTCCAGTTTTAACATGTAGAAATAATAGACTGCACACAACCCCTCTTGATGACCTCCACGAATACACTTTCCACTCCTAGTTCCAAAGAAAGTAGTAAATGTATTTTTGTTTCATCGCCGTGTTTTGGCTCCTCTCCTTATGTCTTGCTAGTCAGAATGATTGTATTCTAGGGTGAAAAATATTAATTAACAATCATAACGCCTGTTAAAATGACAATTATTATTAAAGTTCATGATTTAGTTGAGTTGCTAAAAGGGCAGAGATATATTCATTACTTACCATCACTTCTAGCGTTATTTATCATGACACGATATTTACACGAAACAGAAAAGAATTTGGGTTAAATAGAAAGTAGCAGTATCAGTTGAAGAAGTGGTAGTAGTAGTTCTAATAGTAGTTGTTGTTATTGTTGTAATAGAAGAAGTACTTATAGTAGTAATTTTAGTTGAAGTAGTAGTAGCAGCAGCAGCTGCAGATGCAGTATTAATAGAAGTAGTAGTCGTAGTAGTAGTAGAAGTAGTAGTAGTAGTAATAGTAGTAGTAGTAGTAGTAGTAGTAGTAGTAGTAGTAGTAGTAGTAGTAGAAGTTGTAGTAGTAGTAGTAGATGTAGTAGTAGTAATAGTAGTAATAGTAGTAGTAGTAGTAGAAGTAGTAGTAGCAGTAGTCAAATACAATGTGTTCTTATCATCGCTATATAGTAGTATGAGTAACAGTAGTAGAGGATTGGCATTGTCGCTACAAAAACACGGCTTTCTACTTATGGAAGAGGGATCTAGTTGTCAGTTAGTTGACATCGCTATACCCAGTCATATAGTGGATCATCCGAGTTGTTTAATAGGCAATTGACACGGTGTTCGTGTGTCAGGGAAGAGAGCGATAATGAAAAAGCTATTGTCTGCTAATCAAATACGTGATCAGACCCACAGTATAACGGGGATGAACACCAATAAGATCTCGGCTAAGAAACAGTTACAATGAAGCTATGCGAGAGGTAGAGCTGAACAGATTATAACTGGCACATGTATTCCAATTTCAACATAAAACGGGGAAAAAACCTTAAATGAATGTATGCTAAATATGCTGTTTTATTTTAAGGTTAGCCTTAGACAAACAATAAAGCCGAGTTAAACACGTAAGGATGTTTATTGATTATTATCAACAGACACATATAATATCATTCTAAACAGAGAATCATTGTAGAATTTATAAGGCATGTCCTTAAATATCTGCCTGGAATCTCTTATGTGTGGAACTGGATTGAAAATACACATTCAGTCCCTTTGTTCTACTTTTAAAGGCAGCGCAGTATAGAAGTAAGAAGCAACGTAGAAATAAAAACAAGAGTAAAAGACAAAATAAACTTAAGAAGCAAAATAGGCGTAAGTAGCATGGAAATAAGAAGTAAAACTGAAGTAATAACCCTTTCAGGGGTCAATTCGTGTCATCGTCACTGAGCCATTATGTTGCTAAATTTGTCGCTATTAATCGTACGTAGAAACGCTGGTAGAATTACAAAGAACAAAACTTGATATGTGCAGGATACGACAGACAATAAGGGAAAATAGATGATATCATCAGTCATCGAAACATTGGTTTACATCAATCAAAAAAGTGGTCTAAAGAATGGCTAAACAAGACATATTGACTTTTTTATCTAGTATCATGTTATAGTCTGTCGTTTATCAAGGACCAAAAATTACAAGCATACTGACGAACAATAAATAATACAAGCAGATAGGCACCTTGTATATAGAGACGATTGGCAAGGACGACCTTACAGTGGATGATACGTGCTGCAAGCACACGTTATGGCACTAGATGATAAGAAACACGTTATGGCCTGACTATAAAACACTGACATAAATTAACAATGACAAAATCACATAGATAATACTGTATAAAATTTACGACCAGAACTAAAACGAAGTTTACGTTTATGTATTTTTATTATTTAATGCACAATGCCATCGGGCCATTCAATACAGAGTAGTATAAAGTATTCGCTATAGGTTCAATGGCGATATATCAGTATTAGCAGGAATACACGGTCAGTTCAATGGCGATATATCAGTATCAGCAGGTATACACGTTCCGTTCAATGGCGATAAATCAGTATTAGCAGGTATACACGTTCCGTTCAATGGCGATAAATCAGTATTAGCAGGTATACACGTTCAGTTCGATGGCGATATATCAGTATCAGCAGGTATACACGTTCAGTTCAATGGCGATATATCAGTATCAGCAGGTATACACGTTCAGTTCAGTGGAGATATCAGTATCAGCAGGTATACACGTTCAGTTCAGTGGAGATATCAGTATCAGCAGGTATACACGTTCAGTTCAATGGCAATATATCAGTATCAGCAGGTATACACGGTCAGTTCAATGGCAATATATCAGTATCAGCAGGTATACACGGTCAGTTCAATGGCAATATATCAGTATCAGCAGGTATACACGGTCAGTTCAATGGCGATATATCAGTATCAGCAGGTATACACGGTCAGTTCAATGGCAATATATCAGTATCAGCAGGTATACACGGTCAGTTCAATGGCGATATATCAGTATCAGCAGGTATACACGTTCAGTTCAGTGGAGATATCAGTATCAGCAGGTATACACGTTCAGTTCAGTGGAGATATCAGTATCAGCAGGTATACACGTTCAGTTCAATGGCAATATATCAGTATTAGCAGGTATACACGTTCAGTTCAATGGCAATATATCAGTATCAGCAGGTATACACGGTCAGTTCAATAGCGATATATCAGTATCAGCAGGTATACACGTTCAGTTCAATGGCAATATATCAGTATTAACGGGTATGCACGTTAAGTTCAGTGGCTATATCAATATTAGAACGTATACACGTTCAGTGCAATCGCGAATTATCAGTATCAGCAGGTATACACGGTCAGTTCAATGGCGATATATCAATATTAGAACGTATACACGTTCAGTGCAATCGCGAATTATCAGTATTAGCAGGAATACACGGTCAGTTCAATGGCGATATATCAGTATTAGTGGGTAGCACGTTCAGTTTAGTGGCGATATATCAGTATTAACGGGTATGCACGTTAAGTTCAGTGGCTATATCAATATTAGAACGTATACACGTTCAGCGCAATCGCGAAGTATCAGTATCAGCAGGTATACACGGTCAGTTCAATGGCGATAAATCAGTATCAGCAGGTATACACGTTCAGTTCAATGGCGATAAATCAGTATTAGCAGGTATACACGGTCAGTTCAATGGCGATAAATCAGTATTAGCAGGTATACACGGTCAGTTCAATGGCGATATATTAGTATTAGTGGGTAGCACGTTCAGTTCAAAGGCGATATATCAGTATTAGTGGGTAGCACGTTCAGTTTAGCGGCGATATATCAGTATTAGTGGGTAGCACGTTCAGTTCAAAGGCGATGTATCAGTATAAACAGGTATACAGTTTCAGTTCAATGTCGATGTATATTTATTTTCTTGTTTATTATATGTTAGTTATATTAAAATGGTAACCAACTAATAAAGCCACAATTAACAATATCATAACTATACGTAAATATTTATTATATGAACAGTCTATTTTAATGTCCATCGTTTTAAAGTACAGTGTTTTCCAAATGTAAGATTAAGGCGTTGAGTGATATTAGGGTTAATAATGGCACAGCAATATACAAAACACCTTATTGAAGAAAACTATTTTAAATATACAAATAACTGACCACCCTCTCATATTTTCTTTTTCATATAATTATGAACTCCTTTGGTCTGCTTGTGATTTTATAGTTCTGTTTTAAATGCCCACCTAAATTTGGCACATGTAATACTGTATTTTTATTGTATAATCGTCATATATGGATTCAAGTTTGAATGTTACATTGTCTTATTTAATACTACACTCAAAGATTTACCGTTACATGGTTATAATAACGTACCCACTATACAAATGTTATTTTCATTGGGTATTTCGCTAAGACCTGATGGCAGGAATGTTTAAACCTATTACCGTTAATCAGGATGTTTGGGGATATGTAGAGACATGACAACAATTCAGAACGATATCCGTGTCTTCTTCTATAAAGCCGCCACTTTCCCTGGATGTTTCAAGTGTCTGAAATGTCCCTGCAAGATGTGTTAAAGTCAATTTAAGTTCAATAGTGAATCTCCAGAGAAAGTGCCATGGATAATTTTACTTCCTCACTTACAGACGCAAAATCACACATATGGAGTGGCATCGAATAGAATCCCTTTCAGTCTAGCAAACCATATTCTGTCCAGAAGGCGCCACGAGATCAGAGAGGGAGGGTCCAGCAGACCAATATTTTCTGTGTGGAGAGTTGCGTTTTAGCTCTCATTTCCAAGTATAGTAGTTACCATTATAAACTTATTTAGGTTTTATTGCGTCTTGCAAAATTGATGGCCACTTGGCTCTATATTACCTGAAAAGAAATCAGTTTTTTACGCATCACTGCTAAGCACGAATTGCTCAGGCAAATGATAAAGGTCCAGATCAGCTCTGCAATTTTTACTGTAAAGTGTAAAGACACTGGCCAATATGTCTAGCAACTTTGTTATGTAGACGTAAGAAGATGGTCAAAACAAGCGTGCGTTGTTTTTATCTTAGTAACAAAATCTAGAACGATAAAGGCCAAGTGATGCACAATAAAGGCCAAGTGATGCACGCTAAAGGCCAAGTGATGCACGATAAAGGCCAAGTGATGCAGAATCCTTGGTGACCTGTTCACAAATATGTTATTTTTAAAAAGCAACACATTATCGGTTAAAACATTTCACATTTGTTCGAATTATAGGACTTTTCCTAATGAAAGGTTAAATATAACATTTCTAAAAGAACTGTAAACTGTTTTGTGAAATTCGTATTCAATTTTTCTGTCGTTTCAACACGATTTTCAAACTTACGTGGCTCTACGAGCAATATGAAGGGACCTTGGTCTGCTCCATAATCTCTCTTTCTATACCTTGTTTTAGTCGATGACAATTGCCTGGAAATACTTTGAACCAAGAGATAATCATCATAGATACCGTAGTAATAGATTGTTCCAATGGTGGCATAAAGTAGCCAGACAGCAGTTAAGTGTATGTACAATGAACTACACGACCCATACATTTAATTATTTTATCAAGTTCGAGCTAATCAGTGATTTGATTTTAACTGATGTATTCCAATGCATAGCCATATACTGCTTCTTGCGATGTTTGGAGCTATACTTTTCAATTTGCTAAAATCGTGGAAAGCCGCCGAGACGCTTTCCATTCTATTAGTCCCAACATAATGCCATTTTTAAACGACATCATGTTCACCATCAGGTGTAAAATTTAACTAGATAGTATGTTATTAATATATTATATTTAAATCAGTGTCCTCTTCGTGCAAAAAAAATGGAAATTGTCTCATCGGTGGCCTAGTCGTGTAATACAAAAACATTTTCAACAGCATCCAACTCATTAAATAGTTGTAGCAGCAGTGTTAATTATGTTTTGAAGTCTAATATACTACTCGTAAGATCATTGCTATGGCCTCATATTGCTGCCATAACTGATACCACTAAACCTATCGAGACATGGTGTGGGTCATATTGCTGCCTTAACTGATACCAGTAAACCTATCGAGACATGGTGTGGGTCATATTGCTGCCTTAACTGATACCAGTAAACCTATCGAGACGTGGTGTGGGTCATATTGCTGCCTTAACTGATACCAGTAAACCTATCGAGACGTGGTGTGGGTCATATTGCTGCCTTAACTGATACCAGTAAACCTATCGAGATGTGGTGTGGGTCATATTGCTGCCTTAACTGATACCAGTAAACCTATCGACACGTGGTGTGGGTCATATTGCTGCCTTAACTGATACCAGTAAACCTATCGAGACGTGGTGTGGGTCATATTGCTGCCTTAACTGATACCAGTAAACCTATCGAGACGTGGTGTGGGTCATATTGCTGCCTTAACTGATACCACTAAACCTATCGAGACGTGGTGTGGGTCATATTGCTGCCTTAACTGATACCAGTAAACCTATCGAGACGTGATGTGGGTCATATTGCTGCCTTAACTGATACCAGTAAACCTATCGAGACGTGGTGTGGTCTCATATTGCTGCCTTAACTGATACCAGTAAACCTATCGAGACGTGATGTGGGTCATATTGCTGCCTTAACTGATACCAGTAAACCTATCGAGACGTGGTGTGGTCTCATATTGCTGCCTTAACTGATACCAGTAAACCTATCGAGACGTGATGTGGGTCATATTGCTGCCTTAACTGATACCAGTAAACCTATCGAGACGTGGTGTGGGTCATATTGCTGCCTTAACTGATACCACTAAACCTATCGAGACGTGATGTGGGTCATATTGCTGCCTTAACTGATACCAGTAAACCTATCGAGACATGGTGTGGGTCATATTGCTGCCTTAACTGATACCACTAAACCTATCGAGACGTGATGTGGGTCATATTGCTGCCTTAACTGATACCACTAAACCTATCGAGACGTGATGTTGGTCATATTGCTGCCTTAACTGATACCACTAAACCTATCGAGACGTGGTGTGGGTCATATTGCTGCCTTAACTGATACCACTAAACCTATCGAGACGTGGTGTGGTCTCATATTGCTGCCTTAACTGATACCAGTAAACCTATCGAGACGTGGTGTGGGTCATATTGCTGCCTTAACTGATACCACTAAACCTATCGAGACGTGATGTGGGTCATATTGCTGCCTTAACTGATACCAGTAAACCTATCGAGACGTGGTGTGGGTCATATTGCTGCCTTAACTGATACCAGTAAACCTATCGAGACGTGGTGTGGGTCATATTGCTGCCTTAACTGATACCAGTAAACCTATCGAGACGTGGTGTGGGTCATATTGCTGCCTTAACTGATACCACTAAACCTATCGAGATGTGGTGTGGGTCATATTGCTGCCTTAACTGATACCAGTAAACCTATCGAGACGTGGTGTGGGTCATATTGCTGCCTTAATTGATACCACTAAACCTATCGAGACGTGATGTGGGTCATATTGCTGCCTTAACTGATACCAGTAAACCTATCGAGACGTGGTGTGGGTCATATTGCTGCCTTAACTGATACCACTAAACCTATCGAGACGTGATGTGGGTCATATTGCTGCCTTAACTGATACCACTAAACCTATCGAGACATGGTGTGGGTCATATTGCTGCCTTAACTGATACCAGTAAACCTATCGAGACATGGTGTGGGTCATATTGCTGCCTTAACTGATACCAGTTAACCTATCGAGACGTGGTGTGGGTCATATTGCTGCCTTAACTGATACCACTAAACCTATCGAGACGTGATGTGGGTCATATTGCTGCCTTAACTGATACCACTAAACCTATCGAGACGTGATGTGGGTCATATTGCTGCCTTAACTGATACCACTAAACCTATCGAGATGTGGTGTGGGTCATATTGCTGCCTTAACTGATACCACTAAACCTATCGAGATGTGATATGGGTCATATTGCTGCCTTAACTGATACCAGTAAACCTATCGAGACATGGTGTGGGTCATATTGCTGCCTTAACTGATACCAGTAAACCTATCGAGACGTGGTGTGGGTCATATTGCTGCCTTAACTGATACCAGTAAACCTATCGAGACGTGATATGGGTCATATTGCTGCCTTAACTGATACCACTAAACCTATCGAGACGTGATGTGGGTCATATTGCTGCCTTAACTGATACCACTAAACCTATCGAGACGTGGTGTGGTCTCATATTGCTGCCTTAACTGATACCAGTAAACCTATCGAGACGTGGTGTGGGTCATATTGCTGCCTTAACTGATACCAGTAAACCTATCGAGACATGGTGTGGGTCATATTGCTGCCTTAACTGATACCACTAAACCTATCGAGACGTGGTGTGGCCTCATATTGCTTGCAACTATTGTTGTCGATTAGTCTATTAGGAAATTAGTGACATGTACATTATTGTTTTACAGAACCTTGTGTTCTTCAGGGCTATCCCACTCACGGAGAGAACCAATACCTTATGGTCGTTCATTTTCTTAGTATTGAGTTTTATCCAGAGGCAAGCATCTAACATCATGTCTGGTGATCGAACCCGGACCATTGTGCCGTGCACAATGCTTTTTATCACACGAGGAGGAAGCTCCTGAAACCCTCTACCAAATAACTCCAGTCCCCTGCAGCACGGCGTCACGTGATCTGTGATCTACTTAACGTTGCAACTTTTGCTAACAAACCCATTGCTGGTTAATTACAACACGTTCTGTCTGAACAGGGAACAAATAAGAAATGTCCGTCTTTTATTACGCAAACAAAATTTCATTACTAAGTTTACGAACAATACGTTGAACATAAAATATGCTGTGTCATATGTCCCAATGTTTGATGTTAGTTACATACGTGCCAAAATGCATGTGTGAAATTAAATTGATTGATGTTATTTAAAAATTCAAAAATCCACATAAACAATGTTGAAATGTATGTTTTACGTGTTATTGGATTTTGGAAGTAGTTTTTATAAGAAAGTAATCTAATCATACTGAAAGTCAAACCGTCTCAAAATATCAGCATATCTACGATATATTCTATATTTTATTACCAATTGCATAGAAGCTATTTATATGAATATTAAATTAAGTAAATGCAGTTCATTAAGTAAAACAGAAAATATTTACTTTTATTATTTAACATATAAAAGGACATGTAAAGAAAACAAATGATATAGTTTTGAGTTGTATTTCCGGGTCTACCAAGTTATAGCTACTGAAGTTATATTTAAGTTAACGATTCAACACATGTTATAAATTATATTTCTTTAAACGGGACACTAACTTTATTTTATCCATGTAGTGTTTGACTGATATTCTCTATCAGTTATCCTGGCAGATGTTTGGGCTGGGTGTGGTATCCTGGCAGATGTTTGGGCAGGGTGTGGTATCCTGGCAGATGTTTGGGCTTGCTTTCAGTGAAAGCAACACGTTATTGGTCAACAGAGAAAGTTGTATAGGAATGTTGCAAAAGTCTTTTTTATTAGAACAGAAGTCTAACCTTGTTTAGAAATATTATAAATTTTTAATATCCTATTGACTGCAATCAATGCGAGGTTGATATTACGAAAGCCCACACAAATACTTCCCTCTCTGACATGGTCTGGACCCTAACCTTTCCTACATCAAATCAATTTACAAACCACAGACATGTTTAACCCTATAGGTGGATATTTTGGTTATCAATACGACAAGTAAAATATATCGTTGGATCAATTATGCCTCAGGGTTATTTTTGTTACAAGTCAAATATTTAACACGTTGTCGTGAATAAGGAAAAGCTTGCCATGGGATGCTCTGGCAAATATTGAAACCATGCTTCAATGGTAGCCATATACGTGTTACTGGCATAATTATTGCTCCTGGTTCGAGAGCTGTGCGGAAATTAAACAAAGACTTTTCGATTAAACGTCGATTAACCAATGTTTATTCTCAACTTAATCATGGTGTTGTCAATATGGTCTGTTCATAGCGACAAGTAAGTTCGTGTTCGTTTCTATGTACAAGGAATACGCCTTCAATTTCTTGATGCAGAATCTTTTATTGTTTTACATCTGCAGAGATGACAAAGAAATATTTTTACATTCGGTTAATTACATTATCTGTGAGTAAAAAAGCTAGATGGAAGCTGAATTTTGACACGTACTGGCATATTTTAGAAACGAATATTAGTTTTGAAAATACATGCGGGCGTTTTAATTTGTGAAGAAAACATAAGTTTGACATGTTTGGATGGTATGAGATAATTGGATGTTATGGTGATTAGTCATTATTTGGCTAGATTTGTACCCAGTTTAAAGTCTTACTTACAATTTCAGGCAAAGGTAAAAGTATAATGATTTACGTACAAATAGTATAAGCCCTGATAAGAAAAATCTTCCAAGGAGATCACTTTAATCTGGGTCTAAACTATTTTTATGAGACTAGCAGTCTTAGAGTAAATGTATGGTCGCTGGTGCCTCTTTATGAGCATGTGTATTGTCTATGATCATTATAAAAAATATAAGTGGTAGGTCTTTGATTAACAGTTCTTCTCCATTGAGCGAATAGAATAATAGAAAAAGGATGTGGACTGGCTTAACATTTGTTATTGGCACGTTCTTTTGAAATGAGGGCTAATGATAGTACAACACGATGCTGTAAAGCATTGTTCTATAACTAGGGCGCTGAATATTAAAACAAACACGATATAGTGCGCTTGAAAAACAAATCAATGTTTTACATCGGAAAGTATCAATCTTGTTTGGATATTCTTCTATCAGAATTCCTATGTTCGACTGCACTCATAAATGTGACACTATCATTTATGCTATCAAGTTTTCGTTCGTGTATTTCGTTTTTGTTGTTGTTCCTTTCATTAATTACATTTAACTGTTTTCAAACTTAAACGTTTGGCTAAGAGTTGGTATAGAACACCTTTCTGTTATTTATTGTTTGGAATGACCAGCGAAAAGATAGTCGCGTAAATTAACCAATTCAAGTCTCCTAACTTCGACTCATTAGAGAGCTGCAGATTATTATCATTTTAAGGCATAGCAACAGTAACTAATTACAGCCGGACGGTACGTTTTATTCTATCGCATTAATGGTGCAATTACTATGTTATGGTTGTCAGGCTGTCAGTTAAACGTGTTACAAGAGATCGACTAACCTCTTAGGTTGATCTAGTCAAACAGTCTGGGATATTAGACAACCGTTAATCATATTGCTTTGTCATAATCTTCTGGTAAATTCACGTAACGAGATAATGGAGAGGCAAAAACACAAACGGAATGGTAAAATATGGCCATAGAAACTAAAAGGGAAATGTTGTTAATGGAAGTATTAACAAATCACCAGTTCTAAAGTATATTTATAGCATATTTTGCACAAAGTTTACACTCTATAGTGTTAAAAAGTATCGCGTTCTTGAATAAATAGATCACAATTAAAAAGCTGTTCTACTTAATGCATATAGCAATTATTATAAATATTCTGTTGTTATGTGTATTTTAATTTTAATGACATTAAATTAGAACCAATCTAAACGATAAGTCATTTAGAATTTTTTATGGGAATAGTTTTTGTCTAAGTTATCCTCATGTTTTCGCTATATTTGTAAGCTTTCCCAAGTTTCTAATTATATCAAGTATTTTACTGTAAACAATCATAAACAGTCTACTTATAATATACAACATACTAAACATTTTAATGATTGGCATATTCCGGGCATCGAGTAAAGCTGTGTTTTAACATAATATTCAACTCAACGTCATTCCCTAAATGTATGTATTAATAGGAAAGTGGATGTTACCTTTACTTAGAGACATACGCTTATTCTTTTCTGTACTCATAAAGATATACACTTTGACAAGAGTTAGGCTTTACCAATTAAGGTGCAGAAAAAAATGCAAAAAGATGACAATATTTTCTAGTACAAAAATAGAGTTGTATTTTGAATGATATTCTATCTTTGACCTTTCAATGTGATAAGATTTGTGAATATAATAACACTATGTGAATTGATCGGGGTCTCGCAATTTCCATGCCATACTTGATAAGGTATATATAAATAATACACCTCCCTCGATACTATTTAGATTGTTGACTACTCAAAAAACCTATCACGTACACCAGTATAACAAGTACACAGTATTTTGTTTCACAAAACGTAGATACAACTTGTGTTCTCTTCCACTTTTATGTCTTTCTATTCCTTGCTGATATGTGGAACAAACAGGTCATAATGTATTCCATTTCATTAAAGCTTTTCATTATTCCAACACTAGAAACACAGCTAATGTAAGTGCCAATGCTTACTTTATAAAATGGAAAAAAGATGGACGCAGGTCGGACTTAAATTGTTATATAATAAACGTTCTATAAATCTTACCTCCAATACGAAACTCGAGGCCCTATGAGTACTGCAACATCTATTAAAACGTGGAAAGACACAAGACAAAGGTATTCACATGCTAGTCAAATGAAAAAAAAACAAGAAAAAATGTTGAGACATTTCATTTCAAACCCAACAGTGACCGCCTTGGAATCATGCATATTTCCATGTTGAACATTACAGACTACTAGCTAGATAAAAATGCAGGAGTGCCTGTCATTCAGGAAACTCGATTCATTTTTCCTGATCCAGAATTCGTATTTAGAGCATCAAGGTCATGGTGGATGTAGCATTTTGGAAGGAAGTCTGTTTATAAACACATCATGACAGCGCTCATTTCCGGAGTCGGGTCCTTCCGGGATTATTTTGGGAATGTCTCGGATCAAGTTAGCCTCGGGAAGGAGGTCATTGAGTTTATGGAAAGAACAGAACAATGATTATGGCTATTTGTTTGCACTATTATCAGTTGCCAATTCTTTATAAATAAGAAAGCAGAAATAATAGTATTTGGCAGATTCTGCTAAATTTTTAAGAATGATATGAATACTAAGGATTTGTATGTAGTGATATTTAATCTGTTTTAGTATATTATTACAGAAAACACGTTTCTCAAACCTTTGATAAAGAGTGTTTAAGTCAAATTATTCAAAATGTCATATATAAGCATTGCAAGAAACCTGTTTAGTTGTGCCTCACTGTTGATAAGACCTTCAATCCTCTGGATGACGTAGACATTGATGGTAGGTTCGATTCGAAAACAAACCAGCAAGGCAAATCGACAGTAGTCGTCAAGACCTTTACACACATCAGCATTTATGAAGGAAAAATAACACTATCGGGATTTTATACTTTTGATTAATTAATAATTTTGTTGTTGTTGTTTTTGTATTTGCCTTGGCTTTTTGAGATTCACATCTCAGTTAAAATGAGTTAGAAATTTCATTAATATTGACTAGATTTTTTTTTTCATGTGGCCAATTTGAATTGGCAATTAAAAACAATTGTTTGTCAATATCCACTCATCAACCGTTTTCAAGCTGTGTGAATTGCGGCATAAATTGTTCTTGATGTAGTCATCCTATTCCCGAATCAGTGCTTCTATCACGTTTATTGCTTCGATGCCTGGTCTGCCGGGTTTCACTCCTAGTGGAAAGTGTGTGGCGTCTTACACAATCTAAAGTGGTGTTTCTCTGATGACTTTATGGCGAACCATGAGGGCACGATGGTACAATGATACCTCTTTTATTTAGTCTTCAGGGCCTTTGATCGGCAATTTATAAGGATTGGAAATGAAGATTTCGGAAGATTGTAAATGTTTGAAAGGTTAGCTAATTAGGAGCCAATCGATTTTCTCTCTGTATAGCCATGTGTCTCTTTTTGAGAAATTCTTTGTTGAGAGATTGTGTGTTTTTTAAACAAAAGAAGTTCATATTTAAGATGCAAGTCTGCATTCTGCATTTAGAAACATATCTTTTTTAATCTTGTTTAACACAATCTATACAATTGGTACCTTTTGGAAATAACCTTTCAGATTTTCACAGATTTATATGAAAGTCTTCTGGGGGTAAGTGCGCTGTTTACAAAACACCATTTAAGCGATTTAAAACGAATGTACAACTGTGAATTAAATCTTGCTTGATAAATGGTTATCAAAATACTTTATTTGAACTATCGAGAACTCCGTGTATATATCTAATACTTTCTTTTACCAACATAGTTATAAGTATATAAAGCCAATATTGCAGTTATCCTCAATAGTTTGTTTTTCTGTAAGAAGTAAAAAGATTGATCCCTAGAACGCACTTAACATATTTTATGTAGTTGTTATGCCAATACGTCTCGTTTAGGCAATTAATGCTAATAAACATAGAAGAAATCAAATAATTAGTGCCCCTTTGATTTCTCTGCTTACCGTGAGATAAAAAGGTCTGAGCAAATATCGGTGATCCGGATCAAAAGGTAGTCGGTGTCTAGTTTCTGAGAGCGTTGGAGAATGTTTTCTTTGTTTACAAATTAAGCACTGGATATGTAGTTGCAAATACAGAAATACTTTGAAGCTACTTAATTAATGTGATAACAAATGCAAGATGTGATTTCTGGTACCCTATGGCAGAATTAACGAAAGCGGCAGCGTTCTTCGAGATAATCGGATTTCTATTACAGCCTCTGTCTAAGACAGACACTGCTTCATCGTTGTTATGCCAAGACACCTTCTGTCGTGACAAGATTGGGTGAATAGAGACACTAATCAAATGACCAGAGTGTAAGCCACACAGTTGGACCACAGCAGGATTTCCGATAGAAAAGTTCCATACATCAGCACAGGTGTTGCTTTATGACTTTAAAATGAATTGTGCTCCAAACGGTACACTATGCTGACATTGTACTTAAATTCAATAAATAAAAATATTTTCCTTTTAGGGCATGTTGAACATTACTAGAAGCTTTTAGGTGACTAATGATAAAAGACGTATGAAATGTTGCTTTTTTTACTTGTTACTGTAAACAGAAGATGTTTTAAAATAGCATAGATGTATTTGTGCAATGCATTCTTTAAAATCTGACAAAACATTTCTTTCTATGAAAGTGGCAGCATTTTTCTATGGGCTCTTCTTGAGTATGCATTTGGTGCTACGTCATTGCAAAAAACAACAACAACAAAATTGTTGATAGTCTAATGCAATATTGGTTTCCTTTAATATAAAAATTTATCTTACTAATTTTTTACCAAAAGACACAACATAAAATATCAAATAATATTAAATAATAGTCTAAAAGTCAATGTGTCATTTCATATTAATTATCTTTATGGAATTTGAAATCTTGTCATGTTTATACTAAAGTATACTTTTGTATAAACATTGAAACCCAGACCTTTGGGCACTTTATAGGCAGCAAAAAAGAAAGGACAAAATGCTGTATGTACAATTAGGAAATACGTTGTTACCATAAAGTAAGCAACAGCACACTTAACAGCTATTGTTAGTTTCTTTTTGTCAAATATGTTTGAAATAAATACCAAAATGACTTCAGTATTAGCACAATGTGTCTTATCATCTTAACTGAACCAAGTGGCAAGATTTCACAAAGTACCAATGTGGCAGTCTTATTCCAATTCACACTCTGACTAACATTGATCGTGCTTCATTAGTTAATAGCCTATACCCATTTGTAATTGCTAGCTCATACCATACATGCATAGGTAACATCGATAAATGACGACTGGGCAGCAAACTGGCCAGGTCCAGATCATCGGAAGTTATTGAGCTGGATCAAGATTATTTTCTGAAGCATTACCAACTCGTGATTACTAATGAATGCAAGCTAACATCTGAGTGTTGCATACATGCAACTTTACAACTATCACAAGAACTCAAGGGATTCGTTTTCGTTATGATGCTAATATACCTTTAAAAAGTAAAAACTAATGTTTCATCAGCTGAATAAATGGCATCAACCTGTGTTGTGTGTGTGTGTGTGTGTGTGTGTGTGTGTGTGTGTTGGCTCGCGTGGGTGTGTTTACAGGGTTAAACCCCAACATTTGTTCGGTGTTTTCTTGCACTGTCAATAGCTTTACGCCTCACTCATGACCAAAATGTATCTGTGTGGTGTTTACATCAAACAAAACCTGAAACTCTTCGAGGTGTGCCGTCCACTAGAAAATAAACTATAGAAATCAGTCAAGCAATCCTGTATTATTTCCGAAGTTTGATTAATGCTCCAGACCTCTTTAGAACGTTCAAAAATATTTGCGGTTGACAGGTTTTGAAGTACAGGTGTTAAAACACTTTCAAGGCCACTGCCTAAAATGATTGAAGAACACAACAATGGGATTCCATGTGTTCCTTATTTGATCTAAAAAACTCATAGCCAGTCAGATGCAAATATTCCCTAATGTATCCAAAAGCTCTTAGCACCGTCATTTTGTACACTTTTATGATTGAATCTTAAAACCTTTAGATCTGTCATTTTGTATGTGTTTTCATATTTGTCAAACTGTCTGTTTGACAGAATTATTCCGAATTGCAAAATAAATGAATAATTGAACATGGGCTGAAAATAATGGAAACAAAGTATATAAGCGCCTAGATCGGACACATTCACTATGAATGTAAAATGAGCTTATTTCTAGCGGACTTCTCTTTTCCATACCTTTTATTTTTAAGATGAATTTCAGTCGCTATAAGGAAAAGTTAGAAAGCGCGGACGAAATAGGGAATGTTGCATTAAACGCGTGAATGATAAGATTAAGATCTAATAAAGCTATAAAATGTTTAATTGTTCCGCTTCCTTGTTCCAGAACTATAGAAAACAGTGCGGCATTTCATTCATTTATCTGTGCGTCCATTGTTAAGAGAAAGAGAGAGAGAGTTGTGTTTAACAGCTGCAGCGAAATGCCAACTTCCTGTATATTATGGGGACCTTTTAAGAAAACCCATTAACTTGTGATAGCCGATCACAACTATTCAGTTGCAAAACGGTTTCCAGTAGTTCTTAGTGACCCATTTTGCTGTTGTTATAAATCAATTGACCAAGTCTTGTAGCCGTTGCCTGTTGCTTAGATAGTGCCTCTTTGATACTTTACGACGTTCGATCTCTCTCTATACGGACGTAGCTGTATGCTTTGTTGCGGGCAATAGCCATTCATTGCACTATTATAAGTACTTAAGTTTTCACGATCAAACCCAAACTCTTCGCCTCGTAATAGGTATATGTAGCTATTGATGTATTCCTTTTACATGATATAACTTGCTTTTGTTTGTGACACTGTTACATATTAACTGTAATTGTCTATAAACTATAATGAACACGCGCAATATTTGGATCAAAGATAGGACGCCACTTTCGACGAAATCCATTCCCACATGAACTAAATAGCCTTTTAATAATTTATGAAAGTGATTTATTCTTAATTAAAAAAAATGATAATGAATCAAATAATTTTGTACTTGAGAAGGCTTTAGCCAGGTATGTACTATTTTTAGCGCTTGCATACCTATTCCTGTGCTTATTTAAACTGCCAGTAAATTATACCATTTCCTCTTAGTATAATGGTGCAGGGATCTTATGAGATGTTTAGATAGACAGTGTTACTTGATTTAAGCACACAAATAGCATAAAGTTATAGTGAATAGTTCAATCTTGTTTAGTTTATTTATCTCGAGTTACATCTGTTATAGTTAGAGGTCTTTATATAAGAATATCTAAACAAAGATAGGAGTATCCTCAATAAATAAATCCATCCTTTATATCTGTATTTTACTTGAAGGTCGTATTTAAGGTTTCGTTTTAAAATAAATGCTTTGTAAGGCGGCATTCCATATTTCCATAAAAACAACTTATAAATCACTTTTACAAATCTCATCACCGTCATATAGTGTAGGATATGTTTATTTTCACAAATCAAATTTTCCATTAGGGAATCAATACAGGTTTATATATCAAATATGACTTGCAGACAATTGCACGCAAGTAGTCAACGTGTGACCTTAGAATGGTCAGTCTCCGGGGGGGCAGTGGTCAGTAATGAGTTAGTTGATAGCACGAGCTACTAAACAGTCCCAGGTTGCGACTGGCGGGTCCTTGGGGATCCTTGAATGGTCGTCAATTCATTACTGGTCCCAAATCCAGATTGCTTGATTCCCTATGAATGGCAAGCGATTAACTAATGAATATTTTAAGTGATAGTTCACGAAGAACAATAGCGTTGCATCAAGATGGAATGGCGTCTTTCTTAAAACTGACAATTCGTTACTTACAGCTTTTTGGATATGTACCTCGAATACATGATTATGTTTGTTAAGTTTTGTTTAACAATGAGGTACATCCAGCCTTACAACGTCCTATATAGCATGGCTATATACATGCACAATACTCCTTAAACGTCGAAAATATGTCTTTGAGAGGGCTTTCGGTTGACCTGCGGTGTGCCGGTGGTTCTGGCCGTGGCATTTGGCTTGAGTCTTCCTCCACCAGCAGAGACTGGACGTCGCTATAACGACCATACCTTTGTTGCTACGATGTATTAAAAACATCATTCTTCCTAATAAGGCATTCGTGTACCTTTTATCGCAATGTTCGATGATCATGACATATAACGCATCTGTTTTAAAACAATAATTGCAAATTCAAAAATACAAAAAATTAACAAACGTATTAGTATTTATGACCTGATACGTCTGCAATCTTACAAGCGGCTTTGCAAGACATTCAGGTGCTGGCAAATACTATTTTACTAAGAAGATGTTACCATGTCGGATATAAAAATGCATACTACTACAAGACAACCGTTGATAGCAAACAATATTCGGTGCACACCACTTTTTTCTCTTAACGTAGGTTGTCATACGCAAGCAAATGGTGAAAGACGTAAGCCACGTCAAACTAACAAGACCATACGTTATTCAAATTGGAAAAGCCACCCTGGGGCCCATAATGTTTTACCGCGGTAATTGAAATGTCTTCTACATTCTCACCCCTTTATCTGATCTACGAAGCAAGAGCCCAAGGTTTACACGTGTTGTCTCTCAGCATGTGTTATAACATTTACCAAATATTGCAAGCACGGCAAATGTGTCTGACAATGCTGTTATCCCCAGTACTTGCTGCATTTGTTAATAAGCGGTACAAGCGTTTATTATTTGCTAACAGCTTCATGCAGATGTCACAACAGTTTTATACAAAAACCCAGCAGCATATAGTACAGATCCTGGTGGGACAAATACTGCTGGAGCCTGCTGATCAGCATCTGGATCATCATTTTCTTTATATTCACGATTCTTTCGTGTCAGTGGGCAGAGAGATAAACGAGATAACACAAAAGGGAATCGCCATCTCGTGGGAACCCACAGAGCTCGTATATCTCGACACGTAAGGAAGTAAATATGTCTGGGTGTATCTGGTTTATACCGTCCTAGTGGTTATAAATTGTTTCATGGCTTTTTAGATGTACAGGATAGATGCAAGCGTTATATTCTTGAATATGCTTTTTAAAATGCGAACCATTTAAGGAAACTGAATAGAAAACGGTAATATTACTGATGATAATGGCTCAAAAATATTATCTATTTATAATGATGATGATTATGATTATGACGATGATGATGATGATGATGATGATGGTGATGATGATGATGATAATGATGATGGAAATAACGATTAAAATATCGACAATCTATGACGATGGCGATGACTTTGTTAGTGAAAGTGTAAATTCTGGTGAGACGCAGCAATTAAATATATGTATATAATAAATATAAAGGACATAATATTTCTATGTCGTGTGCATTTACTAAATCAACAGAACATACTATCTCATCCTAAATAGGAGACTTATTCCCCCAAATAACCCTGCAATATTGTGAGAAAATACCGTATTTTGATTTGTTGTTTTTGTGGCGCAAGGGTTTCACCATTTGTAATAAATCGGATCAAATTTTGCTTAGTTTCCCTAAAGGCGTATAATGTCAACTCAGTATTGTTTAATATTATGAAATTTACTTCACCAAAACGACTTGGGGAATAAACCATGATGTTCTCCAAACACAAAAATGCGAGAAAAGCCCTTTAAATACTTATTTACACCATCTATAAAACAGAACAGTGTACCATGCCAATTTCCCACGACTCGTTCTAGGCTACAAAGGTCGATGAATTGTTTTCAGGCCCTACAGTATTTTTTTTTCTTGACCGCATAAGATTTGTGTTCCTCAAACTTATCTTTTATTATGCATGGCAAGTATATTGTCCAGCAATTTAAAGCGCATATTATTTCCTTTAAAAAGAAAATATTGGCATATTTCGTACAGATGTTTTATATAATAATGGGCATAAGAAAATAACAAAAGAACAAAACATAAACACGGAATTGTGTTTATTGAGTAACTCTTAATCGATAAATAATGTGTTTGCAGAAGATTAACATTTAAAATGCTATGCTCACTTACTCCTTACAAATGACCATTATTTCGAATATTGTGCATTTAAATATCTTGATTATCTTATGCACTAAAACTATTTTAGTGTCTTATCATTAGAAAAGCAGGCAGATTTCTATTTATTAGATTGGGTAGTGTATATTCTCCAGGTGTGTACAGAAATTATATTTTGCAAAGTGATTTTTAAAATGCCACGGCCGGGTTTAATGAGTCTGCCTCAAGACAGAAGACACGCAATGATGTCTGCTGATAAACAATTACACTTAATTCAATGGACATATGGCAAGAGTCTAGGAAATCCCATGGGCTATTTCAGGATATATGTTTGGATTGTCTTGACATGCCGTAAAACAATGATATAAAAGTGCCCATAAAAAGTAAATTGGCACCAAGACATATTTATATAGCTCTCTAGTCATGAAGACGGGATTGTGATACACAGTCTCGTGACAGTCGTAGGAAAGTATTTTAATTGGTTGGCAAATGAAGACCATAAGACGGGAATGAAGAAGCTCTGTTATCTTTCAATGGTACAGTTATCGTGGTGTTATAGGCAGGCTTCGATAAAAGTCTTTCTTAGAAAGGCAATACAATTTCTCATTTAAGCCTAATCACTTACCTCGATGTTTTGCTCACATCCAAGTGCATAATTTTTTGTAATTAACATTAATTATCAAAACACAAACTCGCCACATAACGCTACATAACACAACACAACGTTCAAAATGTGCTGGCAAAGGTCAGCTAGCACTTCGTTTTTTTCAGGCAGAAGACAAGAAAATGTTTTACTTAAACATACACTAGAAATATTTTAATGTCGCACCTGAAAATATTTAACCTTTTTAAAGATGACTTTTGACGTATTACTATGTACCGTGTACATTTAACAATGATAGACATCACCACTTGTTTTGATACTCGCTTCACGAAACTGACAAATAATGATTTAATTCATGGACACTAATATTTATTTTACATTGATTTTACACTACACAAATATTGATAACTACCTATTCTCAAACGGTGTTTTATTGCATGCATCAATTTATTATGGACATGTAGTTGTGCATGCTTTAATAATTATCCTTTATTTTAAAATAACACATGTGTGAATTATATAAATGGAATAAAGCCAATTTATATCACACAAAGGACAATACGGACACACTTAAAATAGATATAGTAAACAAACAGCATTGTTTATTGTATTTTATTTAAATTTTATTGACCAATGATTTAAATATTTTTTTCCATTTCTATTTATTATTGAACTCTGTTTGACAATGTCTATGGTTTTCCCCACAGAGTTATTCAATAGCTGTCGTACCCGACCCGGCAGATTCACCGGTAATCTTGCATGTTCCCTTCCGTAATATATTCCGATATACTAAAAGTGACCTTGTATGGAATGAATATAAATATATGTTATGATATATCTACCATAATATATAAATATTTATATACATATTATATTTTATAAGACTGATTATATTCCAACAGGGAATGTCCGAAGTGTAATAAGGAAATAGGAATGGCCTGTTCATGAAATTATGAATTAGTGATAGAGTAAATATGAAGTTTAACTTTAGAGTAAATATGAAGTTTAACTTTAGAGTAAATATGAAGTTTAACTTTGACACACATATGCAATTGTATCCAATAATTAGACTAGATTAATATTATGATGTAAAATAATTATGAATTATTAATTGAAGTTGACAGATTGACTTGACAACATAAAATCCATTAAAATTTGGAAAGTTTACGTATGTATCTGGAAGTCGTACATTTAATTTTAAAAGTTTCTTTATACTTTATATTGAATACATGTACATGTGCATTTTCAAATACTAATGCCTAAAGAGATACATTGGATTATCAGTAAAACAGTTTTGTTCTTAAATATACTGTTGCTTGCCTATACATACGTGTCAATTGTTAATGTTAATACGTATGCGTGTATTTACTTTTCTACCGAATATATCAATTATCAATTATCATCTATCTATAGTCCTATCTGTCTCTCCTTTTCGCCCCTCTTCCCTCGCCCCATCTCTTTGTCATTCTTTCTCTTTCTCCCTCTCTCTTTCTCTCTCTCTCTCTCTCTTTCTCTCTCTCATACCAATGCCATTTTTGCGATTTCGTTCGCCCTTTTCTCCCCTATTTTATATCTCTTTTACTCTACCCCTTTCTCTCTTCGGTATCTTATATATCCGTTTTCACTCTAAGTGTCCAATATTACTATTATGTTCTTTTCTGTTTATGACATAGTCCCAACTTTACCATATTATATATCCCATCTTTTGATTAGTCCCTTAACCAAGGTTTGGTCATAAACGTCATTGTGCAGCAATTTTAGGTTCGTTCAACCATTGTTAACTCCGTTCTTATGCCTTGGAAACAAGAGAAAAGTTGTCATAACTCCTTTTTAAATATATTATTCTTTAGTAACTGTGCGACAGATTTGACAACGTTCTCTGTAGATACATGTGATTATTTAAATATCCAAACTGTCGAAGTTTCTCGGAATAATTGACATGTTCCTAGGAACGACTTAATGGAAAACAACACTACCATGACATGAAACCAATTATTGTGTTTCTCGCCTAGAAAAAAAGTACTTTAAATCATCATAGCGTTGTAAAGTCGTGTTCTACCAATATGTCTTGTCAACATCCTGTTTAGATATTTCCTACTACCACAACAAGTTTATACTTAATTACTATCATTTTATTATAAAAAATGGTGCTCGGGTCTATGTGTTGGTCTTAAACAAAGGATTAAATATTTGTTCAGACAACATACACATTGCATTACAATCACAATATCAATCGAATAATGCTATCAGAATGAAGGCATCTTAATCTCAGTTAAACGCAAATGATTTTATTAAGACAATTTAGTTTCCCAACATGACCTATTCATTATCCGTACGAGTTCAATGTTTTGAAGTATAGACTGTCTGTGTATAGAGTCTGTAACACTGTGAAATTAATTAGTTTCATCGACCGTTCCATTTGGCAAAAAGAACAGGATTGCCATCAGCCCATCAGCTCGCGATGGGATTTATATAATACTTACTAATTAACACCGGCTGATTGTGATGATTTACTTTCATGAAAGCATGACAAAAGTCTACCCAATAGGTTGATACTGGATTGGGAGTTGAATAACGTACGAACCTGTTACCACCACCTGGGTTCAGGACTCAATCAGACGTACCCTTTTCATGTGAGAAGGCCTCCAACTTACCTGCGGTACATTACTCGTGTATGAATACAATGAATATCTGTCTTGTGTTTCTAGGGATATTAGGTGAACGTCGCTATTATGACTTTAATTGTGTCGTTGCGATTGTTCATTAAATATAAAATTAAAACACAGTAATGGTTCCTTTACTTTCCTTAGGACGTGTATGACGAAATACTTTCTCTGGAATCTTGGGTTCAAGGTTCATCACAGGTCAGCCTCCTTAACAAATTTCATTACATATTTACATTTTTTCACTCATCAACATATTTTTTCTCAAATAAATATTTTTACTTGAATAATATCGATGATTCCATGTATAATAATATTCTAGTTAGGAAGCACACATCAAATTAATACATTTTTTTGCCATTTAAGTTCAAATGTAATGAAAATCAGTAAAAATGTTTTCAAAACTCTCTGTCTAGTTAAGTACCCATAAATTCAAATGTTGTTTTTTATTTATATTTTAATACTCGTCGCACCTAGTCTACTTATTTATCTTTGTCCATTATAAGGTTACTACTGTACGATTATTCTTTATCCCCTTCTAGGCAGAAACTCTCATTACTGCTTCTATAGACAAGCGACAGGATCAAATGGTGGGTGATCTCTCTTGTGTTTCACGTCTGTCTATTGCTTATGGAAATATAAATGTATTCAAAAACATTTAAATTTACAGAAACGGTTAAAAACTTTGATTGTACGTTGATTGTACGTATGGCGGTCTTACATGTATTTCTTAGGTGTCTTCTTTTCTCGCAATAACAATAAAAGTAACCTCGTATGTCTTTTTATTCTTAAATCCACTTTAATCGTGCTGATGAAGTGAGTATGAGTAACAAAAGGACTCGTAGTTTACAGTTTACAGTTTACGTGTATCCGTTTAATTCTTGTTATGTTGGCACTTATTGATTATTAACGTTAATACATGTACCCCTGTTCTTGGTTCAAGCTACAATGGCACATAATCGCAATAAACACTTGATTAGATTCACTGATATTAAAAGAACATAATTAACATGTTCATGTTCATGTTCAAAGTCAGTTGTGACTTTTCTTAACCAGCCAATGTCTCATTGTTTCCTTTTGAAGGACTACCTCCAAAAATATATATTTCGTGCCCCTCGTCCTGGGAAGTGAGCTGCCATGGTAATCAGTTGTGGCCTTGATGCTTGTCGATGTGAAATCATTGGAGTTTCGATAAGAAACTTGTTGGTGGGAGATCTATCACACATAGTTTCCTAATTATAATTAACAAATGTTTTAGATGAAAGGGATTAATGAGTGAATGCATTTATGACACAGTTTGTCACACACGTAATTACATTTTACCAGAGGTACGCAATAAATCACTGTCATTGAAACAGCTATATATTAGTTTGCAATTTGATAGCAAATGTAAAGTTCTGCTTATTAAACCAAATATGGGTATAATTTTAATTTCATATGTGTATTATAAGTTTATATACACATGTGAGTTATTTGTTCAATTGCACGGGGTTTGTATTTCTAATTTTTCCAGTGATTCCACATTCAATATGTCGATAGCGTGTTCCCACTTTAAAGTGCAGTTATTGCAAGAGTAAATTTAGGTTTCACAAAACATTTCTTGTAAGAGGTTCATGTTTTCCTACGATATTTTGTATAAGATTTATCATCATATTATACATTTTTATTGATATAAAGAGTTTATAGTAATAATAATCTATATGTAATGAATGTTTTCGTATCATTAATTAAAAGTCTATTACAAGTGAAGTTTTTACTATGAATAACATGAACAATATTCCGACAATGACAATTACTAATTTAGCAAGACAATCATTATTTTTTTATCTTAAAAATGTTTGAACTCTCTTTAAACAAACGTAATGAAACATTTGTCCGTGAACCTATTTAAAAAAAATGTATTTTTATTTCTGTTTCCTCCTTCCTAACACCTGAAAATCATTTTATTTGGATATTCGAACTTCTATTGATTTAAATACTACTTTGAAATGTTAGACTCCAACTTTGAACTGTTCAAACCAACACAGTGCTTCACCTTTTCACCCGTTTTCGCCAGTTGGATTTTGAAGGGATTTTCGATCTGTTACCGAGAATACATCCTAATTTCAGAATATGTGTATTTCATTTATCAGTTTTAGGTTAAGTGTTTGTTGGCCTCAATTGACAAAGTGTTTTTGGAATCATTTAACAAGAGTAAGATAATAAAAGAATGTATTTAGCTTTTTTAAAAAATATGTTTATATTGCTTTTGGTTTATACCTTCTTTCAATATTGTTTGCAGTTTCGTTCCCTTTTCATATTCTTAGTTTCGTCTTGTTGTTCTTTTGTTCTTTTGGTATTTACTTATTTTCCCACTGTTTCTACGATTTTAATAGAAAAATATTATAACGAACAAATATTGATTTTTCCTAATATATAATATAATTATAATGTTCTTTTTAAGTTTTTATTTTTTATTTTTATGATATATTAAATTGTGTTCTTAATATGTTTATTTTCGCATAATGCTTGGAATATATCTTGCTAAAAGTTAATTCACCGATTTGCATATGACCAATAGTTTCTCATATGTATGTCATTCGTTATGTTTATTTACCTATTTTTCTTGCAGACTTATTTACATTATACTGGACTTGGGAAAAGGAAATATATGTGAAGACTATTTGATTCTACATTCTTAAATGTTTACTTGTGATAAATAGATCGAATGACATTGCCACTTTCTGTGTGGCGTAGTGAGCAGAGGTACAAAAGGTTGTTTCGTATCGTAAAAATACCAAGTGACCCAACCTGTTTCATAAAACTGTTATCAATTGTGTCTAGGCTGATTGTTAAACTAATGTATGCCTTTAAGTGTATTGCTTATCAGTTGTGGAATTATTTAAGTATTGTATTATTAAAATCCAAAACTTTTATCAACAGTTCATTTATTATTTTGTTAGTGTATATGAATTCATTTTCTTTAGTTAAATAAACAGCTCAATTTTATTTGAATCGTTTTACTTTTTTGTTTTTGTTTTGCTATTTCAACATTATCAGGAAAAGGTGATTTCATAAGTGTGCTAAATAACTTTTGTTATTAAATGTAGGTGAGTGTTAGTTTACATTATTAAACATTATCTGTTCTGTATCTATCGAAAAATTCGTGTGACTTTTTCAAGTGACTTACCCACTCTTACCATTACCTCCCTATTTGAAAACAATGTGTGTTTTCATTACAAAGGTATTCAGAAACTTGTTTAATGATCATTAAGGGAGCATCATATATCTGTCCATCGTCGTCCAGTTCATTTTCTCCAAATTTCTGTTATTTATTACCTGTTTATGGACGCTGTTATTTACGCTTTTTGGTGAAGGGCGTTTACACTGCATTAGAGACCATTTTTTATTAAAAGTGATTTATTACCACTTTTAAATTTGAAATACGAGATTGTCTGTGTATATGTGTATTGGATCCAACGTTACAATGACCGTATATATTGACATGTAATAACTATATAGAAATGAAGTCGATATACATTGCTACAACATAAATCGCCTGCGTCGTTACACTGTAACCCGCCTACGTCGTTTTTGATATTCGCTTATTTGTCCGGTGCTTTACATCGGTTATTTTGTTCCAGAATGTTCCAATGGAAGCAGACAAACGTATGGTACGCTTACTGCATGCTAGTATAACAATAAATATAACATATTATAACTGTCTGCATATACAGTGTATCTATATATACCAGTCCAGGTGAAACGTAAGTGCCAATGTGCATTGCATATTAACTGTATTTATAAGGAAAAAGTTTGTTTTTTTTCATACATATGCTTTTGGTAAATTCAAGAAATATACTATCTGTGCAAGGTATTGTTCTAAATTTATAACAATGTTACTTCATGTTTAAAAAAATTAATAAAATTACAGGTTATCTATTAATTTTCAACTTTTCAAAATATCAACGTATAACCATATACCAAAATAATCACGTTATTGTATGTGTTGTGTAACCATGTACAAACTAATCAAGATTATCTAATCGTCGTTTAAGAAAATTATAACTCTATAGTGTGCTGTACATTATACGTATAACACATATATATTATGTTTAAGTCGTTACCATACTATGTATGTTATTTTGTTTTGCCCGAATCTTGTTTTGTATATGATGCATTGTTCATGTTGCAGTTCTTTCATGTGTTTGTTTGTTTTATGTCTTTATCAATGGGCGACCATAGCCGGATTGTTAGAATCATAGACTTTTAAACACCCCAGTTCTCGATGTTTTTTATTTATTGGGGCAATTACATGTATGTTGAGAAAACTCCGTAAAATTCCTCCACCAACAGATGTACATCGCAATTAACAAACCAAACCAAACTTTTCTTTTTAATTGACGATTGGGGGAATTAATGTCGTTACTGACACATATTCTCTTTATTAGAAGATATTGCGCGTGAGTTATATTTGTGCCCATCTTCACTTTCATTTAAATGTTCATGTCGCTGTACCATAGTTTAACTCGTTCATATTATTTACAACTAGAATAAAACGTCTTATTATTTGACAACGACACCAAAGATAACTAGACTAATGGGATGAGATTTCTGGCATCAACACTTATATTTTCTGGCCAATATACCCTAAGCGGGCTAAAGATTTCGTTTGAGAAAGACAATTGCATTCTCGTCTGCCGGAAACATTTGATTCTTTCGAATATATTAGGCACTCCATTTTGCAGTAGACCACAAACTTTTATGTATGTATCGTACTTGTCTGTTTTTATATTTTAATTTGTATACCTTGTGTACTTAACTTATTATCAAGTAAGTATCTATATCCAGTATACAATATTCAATATATACATGTAAACATATAACACGTACAATTAACTGTTATCTGTAAAATATAAAAATTATATGTACTTCATAAAGTTATATATGTACTCTATATTCATCGTCTTGCGAATGCATTTTGTGCGCCAACAAACTTTACTGCTACATGCCTGTTTTTAATAATACGGATATTACAAATATTATTCGAATAAATATTGCTAATTGAAATAAATTTGCATTTTTCTTGCTGTCTCGTTAAAAGAAGGACATGTAAAGGTGTGATGTAATTATGTATATATAAAGTAATACTTAAGTTTTCTAGCAGATAATTATTTAAAACTCATGGTTTTAACATTCTTATTTATGCTTTAAACACCTCAACATAAAATTTGCAGTGTATTGAGTATGATTCTGCCAGAAACACTTATATGTTCTGATGTTTTATTATACTTGTATGACACCGACAGGGCTCCCTCCTTCGCTATGGAAAACGATCGGTATGTTTCGTTTTACAACTTACATTAGTACACTAAAATCCCTTTTAAAGAAAAGCGACTTTACTATGTTTTGCAAAAGGCGATTTCGGTGTTAATATTTAACCTTTTATTCCAATATTGCCAGTATACAGGTAGGTGGAATTAAGGGTTCTTGTTATTGTAAAATATGGGAAAATTGCGGTAGGTCGAAATCTCTCCTGCGGCAAAGTCTTCCAGCTTACCACCTGTACTACAGTAGATATATGGTATCTAGGCCTCCATCTGTGGTCCTCTTTTCATACCGATAGGTGGTCCATATCATGGCCATCATTGTATCTGCCCCTTTACATACAAAACTAACTTCACGTTTAGCAAAACAAAACACGTGTCATAAAATGTAACTGAAGTACAATACCGTTTTAACTAACTGGCGAATTGCAATCTACCGTATATCAATTTGGACTTCGATCCTTAAAACATTGCAAAATGTATATTTAAAAAAGTCCAGGCCATCACACGTGGTTATGATGAAGTTATTTCTTAGTATTTATTTGTATGCAATAATTGTATGTCCAATAAGTAAGCAATCATATCCAGCTTTGTAAATGTATTGCCTTTCAGTTTTGAACATAGCTAACAAAGCAAACAAATGCTTTTTTTAAACACTGAAAAAATATTCAAATATGATCTTCAAATGTAATCTAATTTCTGTTCCTAAAATCATAAAAAATAAATTAGATTAGGCCTCTAACAAATCTCCATATTATAGTCTACTTACTCGGAAGATAGTAGAGATCTATATCCTACACTGGAAATAGAGCATCGTAATTAGATTATTAACGAAATAATAAATAATTCAATTATATTCGTTCAACTTAACGACCCATAAAATGCTTTTGAAAATGTCTTATCAGTCAATATAAATCTCTAACTCAAAATATTTAATAATGACAAATAAACACTTGCTGATTGCAATTTCGTCAGAAAAAAAAGTGCTTTATATTTACGATGATTCTTTAAAAGAAGAAAAAGAAAAGTTACCATAATGATTATAAAGTTACAGTGGCAACTGTGGTATACTAGTGATTATTTTTCTGTAATAGATGAAGATGGATACTAAAGCCAAATTACTATTTTATTTGAATTGGAACTTGACTGTTTACGTATCAATAATGAGAGAACTGTGCAAACACTTTTCTTTCTATTCTTTTAGAAAACTGTCAAATTACTATATAGTAGCAATAGTATTATTAAATCCGAAAGTACATATATCAGTAAGGTTTATCACTACTTGGAACAGAATATATACTATCTGAATACGCTTCCTAAAATTATGATTATCATCTTAATTAAATTCTACTTTGAAATTATGATGTCATGGGTACAATAAAATTCCAGATGTTGCAATCAAAGTGAAAAAATCCACAGGTTACTCGAATTTCATCATTATTTTGTTTGAATTTAAGTTCTACATTTAAGAGTGAAATGGTTACAAATGTAGTCAACAGATTGCAAATTTATTCGAGTAGTATTTCGACATGTTAAATATCATGAAAAGAAAATTATTTAGCCCATGAATATAAATGATAGATTTGTATTGGATAAAAATATAAGCATTTGCTATGATTAATATCTCGTGTACGAGAATATTATTGGAACATCCATACAAAACATAATAAACTGTAAACTGGAATCTAAGATCACTACTAAGTTAAATCTAAATACGAAATACTGCATGTAAATAGAACACTTCTACACATTCAAGTGTAAAGAAACTAAAACAACTTTATTAGCACAAGCATTTACCTTCTCTATAAATTTTAAGACGTACAAGTCACGATTATGAAGAAAAGATATTGATATGTCTAAAATGTGATAAAAGTGGCAAAACAATTTGCACATTAACAATTTGCAGGGATTTTTACGCATTGGCAGAGACGGCAATCTGAATAGAAACTCAGCTCAGGTAAATAAAATTTATTTTTATTTTGTCTCCTTTCTAGTTCACCATCTTGTCTGTTACGTTTTTCATTAGTAAAGCAACTATAATCATGCATAGCAAATCTTACAAAAACAACTTCTATAACTACTACTATTATTACTCCTACTACTAGAACACAACCATTACCATGACAATGAGACATGCGCATATCAATGTTACTCTTATAATTAGAATCCTTTATTAAAACCTTGTTTAGTAATTTAAAAGATTGTAACTTTACTAATAACATGAATGATCTTAAAAAGTTAAATTGTCCAACACATAATGCCTTTCAGGGATTCCTCAGAATCGGTCGTTCTGAAGGTCTGAGAACGAACGATCAGGTAGTACAACATATTTTTTAAACCTTATGTTCTACCATTGAAACAGCAATAAACAACTTTGACTCAATATCTAGTACTTCAAAAATAAACTGGCAATGAGTAGTGTTAATTATTGGGTGAAATTCTATTTGAAAACCGACCGCAATAGTTGATTTTTAAAAATGACTTTTAAACGAAACACGTTTATTGACATTAAACAAATGACATCAGTTAACACTATTTTACACATGCTTGGTTATTCCAGCTGATATGTTTTAACCACACAAACATACTGTAATAAATGTGTCCCTATGCGCTTTTATTTATTGTGGTTATTTAAATATGAAATAATTTTCAGGGATTTCTTCGTATAGGAAGAGGCGATAATGCTTTCGATCGAAGCGCTAGAGAGGTATAAAACTATAAATGTTTTCACTGTATGCCTTAGGGTTGTCGACGAGTTTGCTCGTTTTCTTTGAATGACCTAATAATGCACATGTTTAAATTGCAATACATTAAGTCAGTCTTAGTAGACGTCATTTAAATAAACGGGGATAAATGTCCTAAAGGTCCTATAAAAATGGATGTTCTTTACACTCTCTGACACAGGGACTTGAAATCGGACGTAGATCAATGTCAGTCAAACTGAAATTAAATTGACATAAAACAAAATGTATTAGTTCAGCATAGGTCACGAATATTGTTAGTAATAACATTTATGTGTAATTAAACAATATCAAAGTCTCGCCGCAAAGGAAGAGCCTAGACTATCTGATGGATATATTATAGAAAGCAGTTTATTAATCTCATTGACACAGATAAGTAAAGCTCCCACGAATATTTTTCTTTATAATAATCTCTATATAAAATATTTATATTAGTATATATACTCTAAATTTCAGATTCAATATTGATTATAACTCTATTTTCATGACACAACTATTGGACACATTTCAGAGTTTCCTGAGAATTGGACGAGGTGAAGCTCACAATGGAGATGACCGACAGGTATTTTAATCAGAACAGTAGAGGTTCCATACAAATCTTTTCTATGAAACAATTTTATGATAATATTAAATTATTAGAATTGTGAGAGATTATGTATACACTGATTGAATATGTAAGCTGAAACACTGATAATCAGACTGTATTATCAAATCTCAATGGAACGACCTAGCTTAATATTAGGTTAACAGGTTTGATAGGGACGGTAAGCCCATTTAACAAGAGTTCAATCCTACAAAAGTGTAATTAAAGATAAACTGCGACACTTTGAAGCTATAGCACATTTGAAGTAAACGTTTTAAACATTCTGACGATAACTAGTAGAAGGTTATAAGATAAGCGCATGTTGTATATAAGCGTTTACGCTTATTTACGTACAGATAAATTCTGAAGTATTGTCTGTTTAATTCCGCAAATATAATACATTTTTCTTAGAAAATAAAAGAAGTCCAAAACTTACCTCAAAAAGTGCTTAAAACAAAGAGATAAATAGCATTGTGCATGTTGTATGCTTCAACTCTTAAACACACGTTTTAACTTGCAGGGATTTTTAAGAATTGGCCGGTCTTATGGCCTGGACAACTTTGAAGGCAATGGACTTGAGGTACTTATTTATGTATTGTGTTAACAGAACATCCATAGTCATTTCATTACTTAAGCCTCATTGTTATGGGTTACTTTTGTCCGAATTAATGTAGTATATCACAAGTTTACATATTACATGAGTCACATGTTATATTGTACCCACAAATACAGTAAAATTACAAAGCCAAAACATCAGACAAAATGAGTCGCACGTTATATTATGCTCAAACATACAGTAAAGCTACAGGGCCAAGACATCAGACATAACATGGCACACGTCGTATTGTACCCACAAATACATTAAATTACAGGGCAAAGACATCAGACATAACATGGCACACGTCGTATTGTACCCACAAAAAACATTAAAATTACAGGACCAAGATATCAGACATAACATGGCACACGTCGTATTGTACCCACAAATACATTAAAATTACAAGACCAAGACATCAGACATAACATGGCACACGTCGTATTGTACCCACAAATACATTAAAATACAGGACCAAGACATCAGACATAACATGGCACACGTCGTATTGTACCCACAAATACATTAAATTACAGGGCAAAGACATCAGACATAACATGGCACACGTCGTATTGTACCCACAAATACATTAAAATACAGGACCAAGACATCAGACATAACATGGCACACGTCGTATTGTACCCACAAATACATTAAAATTACAGGACCAAGATATCAGACATAACATGGCTCACGTCGTATTGTACCCACAAATACATTAAAATTACAGGATTAAGACATCAGACATAACAAGGCACACGTCGTATTGTGCCCACAAATACATTAAAATTACAGGATTAAGACATCAGACATAACAAGGCACACGTCGTATTGTACCCACAAATACATTAAAATACAGGACCAAGACATCAGACATAGCATGGCACACGTCGTATTGTACCCACAAATACATTAAAATACAGGACCAAGACATCAGACATAACATGGCACACGTCGTATTGTACCCACAAATACATTAAAATTACAGGACCAAGATATCAGACATAATATGGCACACGTCGTATTGTACCCACAAATACATTAAAATACAGGACCAAGACATCAGACATAACATGGCACACGTCGTATTGTACCCACAAATACATTAAAATACAGGACCAAGACATCAGACATAACATGACACACGTCGTATTGTACCCACAAATACATTAAAATTACAGGAACAAGACATCAGACATAACATGGCACACGTCGTATTGTACCCACAAATACATTAAAATACAGGACCAAGACATCAGACATAACATGACACACGTCGTATTGTACCCACAAATACATTGAAATACAGGACCAAGACATCAGACATAACATGGCTCACGTCGTATTGTACCCACAAATACATTAAAATACAGGACCAAGACATCAGACATAACATGGCACACGTCGTATTGTACTCACACATACATTAAAATACAGGACCAAGACATCAGACATAACATGGCACACGTCGTATTGTACCCACAAATACATTAAAATACAGGACCAAGGCATCAGACATAACATGGCACACGTCGTATTGTACCCACAAATACATTAAAATACAGGACCAAGACATCAGACATAACATGGCACACGTCGTATTGTACCAAAAATACATTAAAATACAGGACCAAGACATCAGACATAGCATGGCACACGTCGTATTGTACCCACAAATACATTAAAATTACAGGACCAAGACATCAGACATAACATGGCACACGTCGTATTGTACCCACAAATACATTAAAATACAGGACCAAGACATCAGACATAGCATGGCACACGTCGTATTGTACCCACAAATACATTAAAATTACAGGGCCAAGACATCAGACATAACATGGCACACGTCGTATTGTACCCACAAATACATTAAAATTACAGGACCAAGACATCAGACATAACATGGCACACGTCGTATTGTACCCACAAATACATCAAAATTACAGGACAAAGACATCAGACATAACATGGCACACGTCGTATTGTACCCACAAATACATTAAAATACAGGACCAAGACATCAGACATAACATGGCACACGTCGTATTGTACCCACAAATACATTAAAATACAGGACCAAGACATCAGACATAACATGGCACACGTCGTATTGTACCCACAAATACATTAAAATACAGGACCAAGACATCAGACCTAACATGGCACACGTCGTATTGTACCCACAAATACATTAAAATTACAGGACCAAGACATCAGATATAACATTCCACTCGTTATATTGTGCACACAAAAATCTGGTACAAAATGTTTTGTGTTATGAAAGCAGAACGCGTGTTAACAGAAAGTATCGTATTTAGTTGTTGTGAACAGTGAACACGAATACAATAACTTTACACAAAAGCCCTTTGGTCAAGAGTAAGAGTATGTGTGCTATATATTATTAAGTAATAACCATCTCCAAATAAGGAAAAAATCGTGTTGTAGAACATTGAGCACTAAACTCAAAACAAATGAAGCAGAGATACATATAGATATACAAGCAGTTAAGAATTACATCACGTGGACATAGCTTATTCCTCTATAATTTGTGATTCACAAGTTTAAATTAATAAACTCGTATTATCATTTAATTTCTGTATTTTCTTCTTACAGCCCTGGCTTCAATTGACCGGACAAGTTCCCATCGAGATGTCTCCTTAAATATCACTAGTCACCCATGGATCATTGGACAATACAAATGGTGTCTCACCTATACCTGACATGGGAGATTAGAGGGATTCATACTTTGGTTTAAAAATAAATCCAACCTTTTTGTGGTGGGGGAGGGTGGAGGTACTAAAGAAGGTCATATTCATTGCCTTTATTTAAAAAAAAACACACACACATAATGAGTATTTCTGCAAACAACTGCATGGAAGGCTAGTTTTGGGTTTAGAGAACAGTAGCAAACAGTGCAGATACTGATCGGAGAGCTCCCAGCGATCTAGCTCTACGTATTTGTGTATGCCTTATATATAAGCAAGAAAAGCGTTAAAAACGATTTGGGCTTACTCCACCGACCCATGATTGCTATTAGCTAAGTTTACTAAGTATATTGCCATTTTTGTATTAGGTAGTTTTTGTGAAAGGTATAGGTGAGGTGCTTTAGACAGTTTTTTTTTCAATATCTTTACTACTGTATTGTGTTGTTTTGTTTATTGTTTATGTATAACAAGACTAATGTATTAAACTCATAACAGAATTTCGTTTAACATTTATTTGAATTTTTATCCCAACAGCGATCAGAGAAGAATAAATGGATCTGAATAAATATAACAGCTGTCTTGACAAGATTTAATGGTATATGTATATGGTATCGATTTGATTATGTCAACAGCATTTTATAGGTAACTTTATTGTGTTTTAAAAGTACTGTTAGACATTGTCTGGTATAAATTGTTATTCCTTGTAGAAGTTTAAGTACGTTCACATTTGTTTGCTTATATGTTTGGTACGATTGTGAAATATGCATCTGTTATTGCTGGACACTGAATTTTTGGGCAAACGTATATAAGTTCATAAATAAAATGTAGGAATCAGACTATATAACACGTCTAAATGCAGACTATCCGTTTGGAGGAACCTATTTCAAACGATGTCTCTTGGTGAAGCTGTGAAAATTCATTGAACAGTTAAAAAGACAAAACAGTTTGTGTGATCATTTTTAATTTATAGTATGTTGAACTTGTTGTACACTTTATTGGTCTCAGTAAAATTGGTAATTTAGATTTAGTTCTTACGAAGTAACCACACATGCACTAAATGTAAGTAAACAACCATCGCCAGCTATCTTATTGATCAAACAGTCCTGTAATTAACGTATACATCTTCTGCCAAAGAAAAATAGTGTTGCATCTATACTGCATTCCTATCGTAGCGATGCATTATATTGCCTTTAGTGGTTGGGAAAAAAACAATTCCTCAATATATCGAGGTCTGTTTTCCTTACATGCAATCCTAATGATCTTGATGTACTGAGAAAATTTTAGAATCAATTACATGCATCCCATGTCAACAGACATCATTTGTTTGGTTATATTATTTTATAAAGCCGCTGTTCTTCAATACAAAAATTAAGACTCGTGCATTAGACAGTTACCACACGTTGGGTTGTCGGGGTGTTACATACTTGATTTTCTCCTAACTAGACTACTGAAGGCTATAATTCTCCAATTGCCAGAGCGAATATTATGCTGCATTAATTACGTTGAGTTTTACAGAATAGATCGTTTCTGGGTAAATTATTGAAGACATTCCATTCTGCCAACAGTGCTTTTTCCGAGTGTACTTGGGTATAGAAATTGTATGTTTAACGAGCTTTAATCACATTGAATTGCAGTTGGCATTGCAAATAGGACCGACTCTTCATTTACTCAGTGTAGCAAAGAGCAATTAACACCGACCAATGTATAGGAATATTTTCTTTTATCCAGCAGCTTTATGTCAGCATCAATGTACAATGTCAGTGAAACCGAAAACGTTCATTGACTTATTGGTTTGTACCACTGCTTAATTTAATTGGATATCATTTTCTACGATTGAATGAATAGTGAAATATAGCACTTCTTTTAGATATTGGCTGTTACTGTTTACATACAACCAAAACTCACTATGCCTGTAACACGAATATGGCGTCGAATTGAATTTCAAAATTGATCCCAACTCTTTTTTTATTAGATCGGATGGCCTAAACTTAGTAAAATAGCACGAGTAAAAATATAAGTTTTAGGCTTATTGTTATGTTAAATTATATTTATTTTTGTTTTAAAAGCACCATTCATCTTTGACGGTCGTATAGAGGCTTTACTATAACGAGTGTTACGATAAAGTGTATCTGCCGAATGAACCGTAAGATAGTTACAGTGCTATCGACTGAGAATTAACTAAGACTGAGCCCATGGCCAACGACACAAATTGTATCATTTTAACAAAGGACAATATGAACATGCAGTACAGAAAATACTGAAAACGAAGCAAACAGTCAGAATTATACAAGCATGAAAATGTGAGTTGATGTAAATGTAAGACACCTATGTTGTATTAACACTCATCGCTTTTACAGCCTTCTTTCATTATTTTTATTCTACCACTGACATACGTAAATAATTCTATTGGAGGCCTGGGCGGTTATTGTCCGTATTTGACACAATAGTGTTTGTAATTGTACACGTATCATTATGCATGGTATTTTAACCCTGCATACTTGGCGAAATTTCGACAATATTTGGTTGGAGGACGTCATCTTACATGGACACTTTTCGAATATGTTAACTTAAAAGGAAAGCAAAAAGCTGTTTTTAATTGACTTGCAATGTAGCAACAATTTCTAAGGATGGTCGAGGGGGACATATGATTAATTTAACAGATTTCAAGCAATCAGAACGCGGCAGGCAAAATGAGTTTTGAGACGTAGCAACAGTAACTAGTGGATATTGGAATAGCACTTCGTAAGCCCACGTCAAGAGCGATGTTGACCAACAAAGCACAAGTGATGATGACGTGAGTGAACGCATGCGAAAATTACTTCCGAAACCCATATACTCTGACTGTTAACTATCTCGTATACTCTATACTTTATGTATCCCGTGTATTCATATTTAATTATACCAATCCTACAGCATGGCGTTAGGCGACATTTACCGTGTTTACATATTTCTTGAAGATTATAATCTTGAAATGGGTGCTTTGCAGGTGTGGTGGCGGTGCTTTATCCTTAATGTTCTTTAATGTCTCTCTCCTATCTATATATTCGGATAGTAACCTTGATTGTCATTATCAAACAGTATGTGCATTGACTGTATGTTTCTGTCCTTTCTATTGTGCTTTTTCTTATATAGTTTGTAACATTTTAATGTAATTGTGACATTAATGAAACTAGCTAAGTATCCGTCTGTCTGTATGTCTAAATCTCATGTCGTATAATCTTTGTAAAAATATTAACAAGCTAGCTTTCGTTTGTTCAATATGTTTTTTCTCTAATATGATGTGATCTTTGCTACTAGTATAAAAGAAAATACTTTTAATAACAAAATATTGCTTTGCGTGCGCATGCATATGAATGGAAGCCTTTTCCGTATACATGCCTAAAATGAATGCGTTTGTATCTTACTCAAATATGTGTCAGTCAATAAGGCAAGATTACATTTTGATTAGAAACTATCATACAATAAGCATAATCCTAGAACCTCTTTTTCCTGCAAAATGCCAGGAGAACGCTTTTTCCTGTAAAATGCATCGTCTATACTAAAACTTACAGTGGCGTAAAATAATAAAAGCTTAACATTAGGGCCATAAATAAAATTAGCCAGTTCCCATACATGTATGTTAATTAATAGTGACCTTGTTACTATTTGTCTTGATTCAACGTCCACTTGTGATAAATTCCCATCGATTATACCGCTTAAAATATTGTACTTGAAAATGCAAACAACGTGCAAATGTACTGGACATGAAAGTTTGTTCTTTAGGTTTATCGTCTACCAACAGTATTTCTGACAAGAATGTATTGAAATCAATAGTGATTCTGGTAAGCAAGACAGACTACTTGGAGTCTAGGTGATGGGTGTTGAACTTTTACTATTTTTGTAAGCTTACTTCTGCTATCGTCAAACAAACGCCATTCAGAAAATATTTTCTTCCTCTAGAAAATACTTTGTTAAGTTATATTGACATCCATTGTTTAATAAATACTTCCAAATAATTGTGCAAGAATGAATGACTTATTTTTATCGTTGTTCGAAAAGCATTTTCTTTTAAAGCTGCTTTTCTTCAAAATAGTACTCAATGTTATCTCATTTGCAATTATTGGTCACACATTTACAGAAAGTTGATTTCTGAATGGCTATTTCCTACCAAAATACTTTTCTTCTATATATATACACTTGTGCATGTTTTGTGTCTTTTGTTTGACTTGTAGCAAATCTATCCTTATTATTGTCAACACTGAATATTCATTAAACGTAAACGTTTTAAAGCACAAAGAAACTGTTAACTTTGATTTCAATCTTCATAGAAAGATTATCTAAACCTTTGAATTGAGTTGGTTATGTTTTTATAGTCTCGTCTTATTTTTCTTATAAATTAAAACTTTATATTCTATTATCTAATTTGCAACGATACATGTGTCATGTGTCATGTTTAGTGTTTTAAGATGAATTATGTTATTGTTTTAATTAGGCAGTTTACATTGTATGTTTTCTTTCAGGGATATTTCGCCTTTCCACGACAAGGCAGAGCTATGGTAAGTTTATCGACTGTCTTTTTTATATTGCAAGTGCTGTTTTAAACGAAAAATGTTTGTGATGCTTACTTGTGCCGAAAGGGTTACACATCATTTAATTATCTTTATCTAGTGCTAGTTCAAATTTTAATGAAATTTGCAATTCCAATGGACGATGTAAGGTTTTAATTGTGTTAAAAAGTTATATTGAAGATTTATTAATTACCAAATGTTATTATGTTGAGTTATTTGATAAGTCATTAACTCACATAATTTTTTTATTTTATAATTTTAGTTCGTCAAAATATAGCTACAATGCTTCGTTTAATTCTTGATGCAGTCTATAACATCGACACCATGGAAACAAACATTAAAGGCATTCAAAATGGCCTTCTAGTGAGATCACAGCTGGACACTTGATTAGTTTATTATAAACAAATGTGTCATAGGGAAAATAATTAGTCACAATTGATGCACATTGACTCACTGCACTGCCATTGGTCGGTATCGCTCAGATCTCCACCTCTTTCATGATACCACTGCACATTAAGGCTGTGTACAGCCTGCCAGACTACCCACCCTACTTCCTTCCGCCAAACCATTCACTTATAATTGTGATCATGGTGCAAAGCCATTTGCCAATGCCTTAAACAATTAAAATAACTCCATGCATTTTGGACATTAAATGTGTTAGTGCAATACCGATTGTATTATACTGAAATTTATTCAACAAACCTACATGAACATTGCAAGCACCATGTTAGACTTTTCTTCCATCTACCTATCGCCATCCAGAGTTTCTATTTCCCTCGGATGGGTCGGTCCGGCGACGACAGTGTGGCTTCTGATCACTGCTGCCGAGAGGGTGTGCGAAGCCTGTTCGCTGTGGACAAGGACGTCATCCAGCTGTGTCCACAGGATCAAACCTGCTGCCAGGGACTCGAGGAGAAAACAGCACTGTACAAAAACGTCGTCATCACTGAGTGTGCTGCAACCGTGAGTGCATTTAGTCTTAGCCTGCTCATGTTTTGTGCGACTAATAGTTAAATTTTAGTTGTTGTTATATAACTACATTCAAACTTAAACAACGTCATTAGATACCTGACAGCAAGTTTATCATACAGTCAACAACTGGAGCTGATTGATCTAGACTTGCTGAAGCCTTGTCAATACGTGCTTAGTAGGCAGGAAGTCAATATGCGAAAAGAGGTTGTAAGACATTACAATTCCAATTTAAGGTGTAGATACTCTAACAAAGGATTTATGACCTCAGTAAATTTCGGCAGAAATAGAATACTGTCGGATATTTGATGTGCGAGTCAATAGCATGATATTACTATGACAGATTGTAGTTGATGTCTAAATGTATTAATTGATTTATGATTAACATATAAGCGCAGCAATTAAACGACGTCCAGCTTTTTGGTGGTGATACCCCAGACAAATGACAAATGACTGTGTAGAATGGGGTTTTCTCTAATGTCATAGATTATAAAGAAGGTGTTATATTTAGGCCTGCACTTGTTCAAGAAGAAAATGGTCAGAAATTTCTCAGGCCGAAATATATATTAAGATTGGTTGTTTGACAAGCAATAAGAATATATATGACTAAGTCCTATGAGCATTGCAACATATACAAAAAATTGAAAAGGCACAGGACCAAGATATTCACATGCAAGCCATATGCAAAAGTAAAAACAAATCTGTGATGAGTCATTTAACAAAAAGGGCAAACCCGACAGTTACCGCCTTGGAACGGTCAGTCGACAATATTGACCGACTGGGGTGCTGAAACTTCTTTCACTTCATCGGTCCCTCGCCGCATGGGTTTGAAACCCGGTCGGGAAAAATCTGTCTAGTGTCGAAACTAGTTTTACATTTTTCTGGGGTATTACTTAACCCACCAATTACTTGGCGCCAATTTGCTGACCATAATTAAGTCATTGAAAAATACGTCAAAACAAAACCAAATAAGCACATATCTTCCAGCAGGATTCAGGTATGGACAAGCTGCGAGAATTGATGGCCGATCAGCACTAAGGCATGGACAACATGTCAAGCGTCATGGTGGTCCACCGTCGATACCATTCCATTCCCTATGCATGGTCATCATCGCTATATTGTGTGGCAGTCTGATTACTCGCTCCACGCAGTTTGCTTTTATTTTGTCCCGTAGTTGTTTTCAAATTTGAATATGAAAGTTATCAAAATGATCTTTCTTTAGTCTCGTCAAAACGATTCAATGTAAATTTTCATTGACAATCTTAAAAAGAATAAGATCGGAACAGCGGTGGGCTTTATACAATTATGATTTTAAATTTATGTTATTTAAATTGTGCGGTTATTTAGAAAATGTCACACGTTCTCTTATACTTTAACAAACAATGAAGAAATGACCTTTTGGCGTTTACTACTCAAAGTGTTCCATTCAAACTCCTTACGTGTCTTGCCAGTAACGGTATAGTAAATAACACATTCTAGAATAGAACGATTTTTAAATACAGCAGTGAAAAGGCGTTGTGCTCAGTGAGTAATATACAATTATATCATAAAATATAACTAAATATTTATGGAACGTATAATATGCAAAATTCAATTAAAATGCACAAAAAACGTTTCATACTGACGCCATATTGACACGTTCTCACTTTAATTTGGGGTTATAGTACATCTCAAAGTGTTCAATGCAAAGTTTCTTCTAGTCTTGCCAGTAACGAATTATTAAATATGCTCAAGAAAATGGGTTTCAGAATAAAACAAAATTTGCGATTTTGTTTAAAATCCAGCAGGCAAAGCTTTGCCTTTTAGGATCATTGACTGACTGACATACAATAATATAATGAAAATATTACTAAATTTATTAAACATTTATTAAACATAAAAGGTTTCAATTTAAATTTAAATACAAGAATAACGGTTCATATTTTCTCACCTTATTTGCGGTTTTAGACATCTAAAAGTACAAGGATACAAGTAAATAGAATCAAATAGATACATTCGTATACGTATGACCGTGTTGCATAAATAACAATCAATTACCTCTAATACACGTACAGTGTAAATATGTGGCTACATTTATTTGAAATGTCCGAAAAAGTTTAACTTGTTTTGCCAATGTCAGTTGCTAACAGAACGACAGCATCAACCCTATCACATGAATTGAAAAAAGCTATTTCCTTTTAAGAAATATCACAACTAGAAGGCAATATTAAATGTGTGTTAAGTCGTAGTTAATGCATTCAGAAAGAGACACAATTCTTATGGTTAAACGTTTAGCATTCTGCGTTCCCTTGTGATATTTGTGCTTTACGAAAAATGGAACCGATTTGCTTTCTTTCCATTTCTTACATTAGCTTTACACCTCAACAACATGTGCTTCTTTTTGTCTGTCAAAGAGAAAAACGACGTGTTTTGAAAAGCATTATGTTAAAAATTGTTTATCAATATAAATGGTAATTGAAATAAAGTTTTTAAAAGCTCTTTACAGTGTTTTATTTGTATATGTATATCCCAAAATACACTTTATTACACTAGTTATATGTACCTGTATTAACTTTGATGTCGTTCTTCCCATCAGCGTTTTGAGTAGGTATGTCTTTCTTACAATGAAGGGATGGTTTTGTTGTGTTTATCTTCTACCTGTGTTTTATGGGGTGTTTTTGCAATTGTTGGTTTAGACTATGCCCAGTGTTCTGTTCGAAATAGCGGTTGAGATAACCTTGGCAACCGGGGAGCCTTGACTCAGGAATGGCGGTAAGTGTGTCATTCGCCCAGTAAAATGGATTGATGTTGTCACGGTTACGCATGAAATATGTAAATGTAAGGTAAATATACCTACGATATCGTGGGTATGCCCTGGAATGCAAACAAGAGCTTGTAGTCAATTAGTTAGTTGATGCGCATCCTAAAAAGAATTGGCCATGAATCCCATACTCTGCAAATTAAGGTAAACGATTTAGAAATGAAAAATGTTATTTATTATTTTTAGCTGTAAAATATGTATCCAATGATTTATCTTAATAAGGAACAATTTTCAGGACATTTAAGTATCTGCTTCTAAACGGCCTGTGGGTTAAAGTATAATCTTAGTGTAGTATCTTTCAAACTCATTATCTTCAGTTTGTTTGACTCCGCTTATCTTAAACTAGATACTTTGTTTAGGATCTGTTCCCTTGTTAAATTGTATCTTTACTGCTATATATTAAGATGTATTTAAAGCACCTCTACATACAAAATGTATTCTAAGAATGTGTCTTTTAAGAATGTGTCGATTTTAGAAATAAATAAACAGAGCTATGGATCTTTGGATTAATTGCTGTTGATATGTTTGTTGTTTTGTATTCATGTGCTGAATAAGGACCATATTGATAATGTAAAAGGAACATATGCCATATTTTATTGTGGTTGTTATATAGTCGTTTTGTCTTAAATGCAATAAATATAGTCTGAAAAACAGATGCATGTCAATTTTTGAAATAATCCCTCTATATTCTCATTTGATTTCGTAGACGTTTCAATTAGATGTAGATATAAATTTTCGCATTACATCTCACTGCATGATGGCCTTTTAGTAATAAACACTTAAAGAACCAAACCTCGAAATTGACAGCTTTGTAGTCATGATTTAAACAACGCCATACACTTTGTAAGTGTAAAGTACTTGCGATGTGTGTGTACCTTCTAATTTGTGTGTGTATAGTATATGTAGTTGTCATTTATGCATGCTACCATTTAGATTTAACATATCGTAGTGTTTTCTACTGGCAAATACCGCTAGAAATCTCTTTTTGTAATACATGCTCTTATCTTAACGCACAGAATGTTTTTATTTAAAGCACTATCTTTTTAATCTTTATATGTTTATTTTATTTCTTCTGTAAGGTCGTTCACTCTTGACTGCACTCTTTTTTAAGTTAAACTTTGGCAAAGCCTTTCTATATTAAAGAAAGCAGAAAAGATAATATTCCTTTTTACTAAATACAGTACGTTTCTTCATGTTTCAGGGATATTTTGCCTTTCCGAGGAACGGCCGAGTAAGTACATCAATCCATATGTCATATTTTAATGATTTCCTTTTTTTCGCATGATTCATTCATCCTTTAAAAACGATTTGCTGTTTCACTAAGTTGTAGTTAACATTCAAACCCATGCTAAGCTAAATCATATATGTATTCAAAGGTTTGTAATTTATTTTATATCTTCAAAAATATTATCGTAATTTTCGTAAGGTGGAAACCAAATTCAACCGAGAGCAACTTCCTATTTATATTTAAGGCGTAACAGTTGCTGCGGGTAATTAAAAAGTCTTGGTCATTGAAAATTTAATAAAATTAAATTTATATTTTCCCATTAATGATGGGATCAGTATTATAGTAATCGACGGCATTAAAGCATGAATGATTGGAACCGGCAATTTTTAACCGTAGGTAGATTCCAGCTGACTGCAGTCTTTTAAAATGAAACAGACATTTGTCTGGAGTCTTCCTCCCTAGAACGTGTTCGTTGCTTTATAAACCACAATTGGATCGCTGATAAGTTGAATAAACATAAATACTGGAGTTTATTTCAAACTGTCTTTATCTGTTGGAGCAGAACTTTGTATTTCCACGCATGGGTCGTTCCGGAGGATCGGATTCAGACGACATCAAGTGCTGTCCAGAGGGCGTAAAGGGTGTGTTTAGTCTTGGAATGGGCGTGGTCAATGTCTGCAATACCGGCGATTCCTGCTGCTATGGTTACACGGAGGCCATCAACGTGTACAAAGACGTGCTACTCATAGAATGTGTAGCGGTAAGTGATTTGTGCAATATGTTTTATGTAATAAATTTAATTGACATAAGTAGCTGAATACCGTTACCGTGTAAATGATCCACTAAGTTCTTTGTCAGGAGTATATTTTAACCTTTCATCGTGTTGTAGTGACAAATATCTAGGAGGGTATAACGGAGAGGATAAAAATTCGAAGGGTAATTCGAACTGTTCTGTCCCATTTTCTTGCCTTGATCACTTTGAGAGAGAAAAACGAGAGAGAATACTTCCTCATTAGTTTCTGTCCCAAATTTTTCTTTAGCTTCGTTGACTTTTAAACTGACGTTTACTTGCCAAATTATATTATTTTCAAAAAGCACGTAACACGTAAACGACAATCATAGTAACCATAAGCACAATGACCCAATAAGTAATGTCCATAACAATATCTTCTAATATTTAATAGTGAGCTTTTGATAATACCGTTTATAAACTGATTTCATAAATATCAATTTACAAAACTTCCATTTGTTTAACCAGGGCCAAGCGACGACGCAGGAGGATTCCGAATATACAGGGCGAAGGAAATGACGTCATTAAGAGCGGCCTTGTTTCGAACCGATGATTGTTTCTTGATTAGTATTTACTTATTTATTGAAGCATTATAACACGAGTTTGCATTTGTTTTTGATTTTCTAAGCAAAGCTTAGAACTTTCGACCTACTATTTTTCTTTATTATTTGTTAATTTTTAACTGTTTTCTGGATTTTTATTTCCGTTTTATTTTTGCATGAGTGACGAGTATTATCCTCTATCATTATAACAGTATAGTAACATGCGCACTATATTTTATAGTAATCGTTCTTTGTGTGTCATTTAAAAAAATAAAAAAAATAGCAAAACCTTTAAACTAAAACGCAACGTGCTTTCGTCATTGAACACACTTGAAAACCATATAAGAAGCGGCCAATTATTCTTAACTTATATTGCGGTAAAAATTGCACATCTGTCTTCAGTAACTTTAAGCATATTAAATGAAAGGCACATGTCATTTTGAAAGAAAAGAAAAATGAAAATAGAAGGATCAACCACTGAAGCTTATCGGAGAGGGTTCAGCATGTTAACTACTAGGCCATCGAGACAGATATGAAATATATGATGTTTCCTGAATATACTTTTGTAATTCGTTTAGCAAATAAATTGATATACATACGAAAAGGCCGATTTAAACCGTTCATAATTTCATAATTAGGTTTCAATTAATTAAATACATCTATTACGTTGGTTAGCCATTTTTCAATTTACTCTTATTTGAGAATAGTGACTGAATATCGGATGGGACATATAACGCTGTACTACATGCTCCTGCGCAATGTACATGTTAGAAACTGGTACATAATTCTGAGATTGAGACATTGAATTGATTTTCAATCTAAGCACTATTAATGTCGCTGTGTCAGTGTAAAGTTTGACTTAATTCAGATTCGAAAAACAACATGTTGAACCACAGAACTTATTTTAAAAATCAAACTTAATTTAAACAATATTCTTTACAGGACCTTATTATATAATGTAATAAATGTGAATATGTGTTTATTATACTATTTTAACTTCAGTAAACATGTACGATTCAAAATATTTTACCTGTATGCCATGTGACATATCACTGAAAGAATAAAAATACTTCAAGGAAAGAGGGTTTTTTATCTTTGTTCTCCATATAAGCTGTGCGAATACCGAAATGTAATATCAAAAATGCAAGATTTATAAATAAATTACACCTCGATTTCGAGCTGTATATATCGCCGCTTACATTCACAGTATTTTGTGCCATTTTACAGCAATGACACCACAATCTCCGTAAGATCAACAAGTACTTGCAGTATCCATGGGGTCAAACTTTTCTAGGGTATACATGTATGAGTGATTTGCCATTTTATGAACAAAGACGACAATGGTAACAAAACTGATACAATCATGCATATATTGGAGCCAACTCAGAACTTAATTCAAGAAAACAAGCATTTAATAGTAATAAAAGTAAATATTAAGTCCGAAAGTCCACCTATCAAGAGGGTTAACCCGTAAGCTACTACATTTTAATAACATGTACTCATTGGTAGGTATTTTATTTTAGTTACACTCGAAAGTAAGAAGACTGTATGATAGAAAACGAGCAACTAATAGTGCATATCCTGATATAGGTCCAATCAAATCTCGGCTGTTACATTCAAGTCAGGTCCCATACAAATAGGTAGCCACAAATTTAGACATTAATTTGTTAGATAATTGGTAGGAAAGTTAGGAATAAAATTCTACAAAGGCGGGAAATTATAGCTAATTAATTTAATAAGTGGAAGTTTTACTTCAACCTCGGACGCACACTTTCATCATTTGAGTAAATTAAGGTAACAATTCGCCTACCAAAACGGAAACTTTATGGTCCCCCCGAAAGTGCACGTAAACATGCTAATCTGAACATCATGGATCCGTGGAACTACAATGGAAAACACAATATAACAGTATCGAATGAGCCCTTTTTGTGTTTGACCGACTAGACTAATATATATTATTTAACCTGTTTTTGTCATTTTTCATAAGTATTATGAAAGTCATTTGACGAACGCTAGAAGTTAGTGATCTCTAAGCAGAAGACAGACTGAATAATTAATCTGTTGCTATCTGTTGATAGCTCTCCTAAGAGAGCTCCTTTAATTATCTATAGCCTGGTTAGCACACATTGGTCAGACTTAGGCAAATAGCGTAGATCCTGACAAGTCAAGTCCCACTGAAAGCTGTTGAAACAAGTTATGTACTATTGTACTATACATCTACATGTCAGGACAGATACAGATGTAATAAGATGACTTAGAAAAACTATGTGCTATTATTATAACCTAGCATGATAAGAGTTTCTTTTCTAAGGCAGACAGTGCGGTCTGATGTCAGAGCGTCTCTTTGGCCATGATGGATGGATCCTGGATCATTTCCAGGAAGCAAAACCGTTGACATTGCAATAGACGGCTCTTCTTTGGACTTTATATTTTTAAATCTAACAAAGAAACTCAGCTGTCATTTAGGTTCAATCGAATTAAAGTACGTTTGGAGTTGCCTTGTAAATTATATTATTTTTTGCAATCGCTTTTGCTGATCAATTTATAAACAAAAACAACAATGACGATAATAAAAGACAAACGTAAAGCACATAAAAGAAGATGTTGACAAAACTCCTTTTTTGAAAGCTTTGTCTCGTCTGACCTCAACACGGTTTGATATTAACTGTTTTATATAGTTATTATTGTATGGCAACTATTTTATGGAGACACTTCCTCCAATAGTATCTACACATTGGACTAAAAAATAACAAATATTCAGTACATAACAGAACAATAAATGATTATACACAAAAATGTCATATGTGCAATCATTTATTTTCTCGACACATTTTAGCAAGAAATGGTTATGAAGGAGCGAGGTTTATATGTTTAAAAGGGATTTTTAAACACTCGTCTTAAACCATGTTCTCGTCTCTATATATGTGGATTTAATTCAGCGTACTAACACAAGAACTTAAAATAGAACTTCAGCTCAGTGTCAGTAAACAACCGGAAATTAAATCTACACAAGTTTTCAAAGATGCTGGAAAATAGTATTAATGTATTTTAAATCTTAGTGTGTAACATTATTACCTACCTAGCCTTCATACCATACATAGATTAGCCTAAATGGCACATATATACATGGATCACATCTTTTGGTCATATACTAAATAGGTATGACAACTAGTGCATGCATATATACGCGTGGTCAGAACAACACAGCCGACAGAACAATACAGGCAACCGACGAGAATAGAGCACGGCCGACCGACAAAGTAAGACGCTCGACCTCCGGCCTGATGTATGTCAGATGTATATGTACTGCCACTATTCATCATGAGCCTATATATTAAACTATGTAAGCTTCAAATGAGACTTTGAAATGTGTTTAGATCCCCACATTATGTTACAATTGTAAAGGAAGAGTAGGACTATCTAAAACAAGCCATACTTGAAGTCGTTTACTAAACTCATTAATTATAATAAGTTATGTATTATACATTTAAATTTAATACAAATCTCTATATTGTATATACAATCGCAGAGTTCAGTTCATGTGTTGAACTAAGTCTTGAATATACCGAAGTTTGCACAACATTCTATGACCACAAACATTGGTAACATTTCAGAGTTTTCTACGAATTAGATTTCAATAACAATGGAAAAGGAAATAACCGACAGCTTTGTAAATCAGAACAGATCATGTTTCATAAACTGTTATTAACCAATACCAGAAAAAGTTGATGCACACGCCAAAGTCGCAGGACAAAATGTAAAAAAAAAAATTTGTTAACACAACATTCAATAAAAGAAAATAATTTCGCAATGCAGTTGTATATATGAGCCTTTCACATGTTATGACCAACAATCCTATACCTCGGATCAACATTTACATGATTAATTAACAGAACAACTTATTTAGTTTATATATACAGGTCCTTTTTAACAAATAAATCATCATCTAACTCAACCATTCATAAGATATTAATACACAATCATTTACCCTATAATGCTTAAGAAAATTTCCCGAACTCTATGCCTGTCTTTGTTGGTCATTTTTGGTCATTACAATGTTAATTCGTACCGATATTGTTTCATATATATGCTCACTTACTTTGTATTTATTTATTCAAGTAAGTTGGCTCATTTAAGTTGTTATTACTGGTCATTAAATTTAGACACATGTAAAACCATATAAAAAATGTATTCCTCTGTTATCCACAGCACATCCATTTCAGTAGGAAACAAATTTAACTAGGTTTCTATCTGTAAATTCATATTTGGCATATTTGACTTTAGCATTAACCTTTAAAAAAACGATCGCTTCTTAAAGCTGTGGCGTCAACCCAAAGACATTTCCCAAACCAACTATAAATATGGGGGTCGCCGTTCTCGGCGATTCAGTAATGGCAAGATCGAACAAGCGGAACAGCAAGAAATATAATATACACAGTTTGAACAAATCCTATGATGAAGTAACACTTACAATCAGATTGTTTTGGCCAATTTGAGAGAACGTCATAATTTATGATGAGGTACTCAGGTTTGATCATGACGTTAAGCCCATTTAAAAATCATACATTCGTAGTCAATAAGGTGTAGAGTCACATTCAGTGTCTTATGACAGCTTTGTATTCGACATTCACTTTTTAGGGGAAAAATATTATTTTACGCTATTCTGATGTTATTCCTAAGAAGTTGCGTGTGTTACAATAATACCTTTGTTGGTATATAAGTGTAAAATGAATCGAAATCAACATTGTTTGCACATAAATATCAAATGAATAAACACAAAAGTTTAGTTGTGTTGATGTGGCATCTTAATTCTAATATTTTATTCCCAAACATGAGTGAGCAATAGACTTAATATGCAATGTTGTTCTAAGACATTTGACAATTTTATCAGCTACATAAATGACAATAAACGCCATCCGCGTAGTTAACCGCCCTTTTTAGCTATATGATGAATAGTCTTGAAAACTTACATTTTGATGATATTTTTAAATCTCAGACTTGAGAATTCTTGTAGATATGGCAACTTTAGCATATCTTTTGTAAAATGTCAATCGTAACACGGAGTTACTACAGAGTACCATATTCCCTGCTCTTTGTTTGACTCGATGGATCCTATTTAACAGTATATAGCCTTTTCATGTAGCTTTATAAAGAGTTTACGTTTATAATATGCACAATACAAAATCTACGTAATGTGAAAATACCACGGGGAAGGATAACATTGTTAGAGACTCACCAACAAAGCACGGCAGATCCTTATCAGTCAGAATAAAGAAAGTATTTACACTGCAAAATAAATACAATGTTTATATATATATAGTGTGTGCCAAGTAGTACATACACAGTGGTTCTGCATATAGGGGTCTTACATATATAACGCAATAATATAGAGGCGCCGAGTAGATAATGTCACGTGTTAGCCAGAAAACTTGAATCTGGGGGAGGTCTTCAATTTTACTTGCTTTTTTGCGATACTGACGAAACATCCGGGTCTTCCACTACCAAACAAGCTAGACCACGCTATATGGACATTGGCTGTGTTCTTAATAAACAATGACACTCAGAAAAGTTTTACTTATAACACTGTGCGGAAAATTAGTAGAAGTAAATTAGACAAACGCATATTGTACGTTAGCGTTAACGCTTAAAAACTGATGTTGTGAAATCTGAAATTGACGTCTGTAATATCCGTTATTGAATAAAGCATTCTATTAGAAAAAAGATGAGGAAAACCATATAAAATTTATCTTTGCCAGTGCTGAGTGAAACAAATGAGAAAATAACAATATATAGCTTACTAAAGCAGATAAAAGGTCAATATCATTGAGCATTGTGTCTGCTTAAACATTTAAAACATGTTATACCATGCAGTAATTTCTAAACATCGGCCGATCGGACAACAAGGAAGCAGTTGTAAACTATTTACCGCATACCCATACCCATTACATTTATGGTTAACTATTAAATATGTCTTTATCCAGCTGTCAGGTCGAACCGCTGCATTTATCACGATTAAAGATCGTTCGATTCCCTACATTTACCACGTATGATGATATGATATCAGAAGAGTTTTACAGATAAGATTATTTAATGTACATTATTAGGCAATCCTTTACCAAAACTCCTATTTCTGAATGTATTTGTGTTATAAACACTGAATGTTTAACTAGCTTTAACCACATTGTTGTGCAGTTGGCGTTGCAAATAACCCCAGTGTAGCAGAGAGCATTCAACACCGACTAAAGTCTACTCACATTCTTTTATAGATTAATTTTCTTTTGTCCGGAAGTTTTTTGTTTGCATTAATGTACAATGTCAGAGAAACCAAAAACGTTCATTGACCTATTGGTGTGTACCAACCTTTTAAATTGGATATGCGATAAAACAAAATGTGAAATCTAGCACTACTTTTAGATATTGGCTGCTACTGTTAACATACAATCAAAATCCACACACCTTCAACGCGAATATGGCGTCGGATTGAATTTCAAAATTGATCCAGGTTCGTTTTATTAGATCGGGATGACCTAAGTGATTTAAAATAGCACGAGTAGAGTATCTTTTTTGGTCAAAAAAATTCAAGATTATTGTTATGTTTAATTAAAACGTTTTGTAATCTATGTTGCCATTTATCCTATAAGGTTTGTTGCGTGTATTACCTTTGATGGAAATTGGACTTTGGTTCCTCAATTCCATCTTCATGTGAACTGGATGCAACAACCATTTACTCATCACTGATCATTATTTCTTGATTCAACAAGTTACTCTCTCTCTCTCTCTCCCTCTCTCTCTCTCTCTCTCTCTCTCTCTCTCTCTCTCTCTCTCTCTCTCTTTCTCTCTCTAAAACACTATGTGTGCATTATTCTTCAATGACGTCACAACCTTCGTCACACCTTATCAAAGAAAAGATCAGCGCTTGAACATTTTTATTGACCGTTTGAGAAACCCACTAGGAAGTGCTCTGTTAGAGCTCTGTAAAACCGGTTTAAGCACCCCAGTCGGTCCATATTGTCGACTGACTGTACCAATGCGGTAACTGTCAGGCTTGCTCAATTAGTTAAATGACTCATAGATTTGTTCTTACTTTTACGTTTGGCTTGCATGTGAATACCTCTGTCCTGTGCCTTTTCAAATGTTGGTATATGTTGCAATGCTCACCTGACTTTGTCATATAGTCTTATTAAAGGGGAAACCTTTTAGAAAGAGGTCATTTTAGAGGTTTTACTATAACTATCCTTTATATAAAGTGTATCTGCCGAAAGTACCATAAGATAGTTACAGTGCTATCAAATGAGAAATCTTGCTTAATAAGTCTACTATTAACTAAGTATGTTGAGCCTATGGCCAACGACATAAATTGAATCATTTTTAACGAAAGACAATATGAAAATGCAATGAAGACTTAAAACGAAATGAACATCATAATAACACTAACACGACAGTTTGAGTCGTTGTAAATGTTAGAACCCTAGTTTTAATTTAACCTACATTGCATCAATTTTCTTTCGTATGTTTCTTTACTTTTGTCTTTATTTTAACTGGGATACGTTTCTGGTAGGGATGTAAATCGAAAGCTAAAACGATATTCGAATATTCCTTAAGTGTATTCGAATCATATTCGAATATTTGGAGAGATTTTGTGGCACATAACAAGATAATTTGTCATTACGTTTAGTGTTTTATAGTTTTAAAGTATTTTATTTCTGCGATAATTGACATTACTAGCTTTACTTAATGCAGAAGCGGCGGTAGTTTTATGGTTTTAGCATAGCTTTTGATTTTAAAACGACAGTTTCATCCTTTGAAATACATACTGCATTATTTTCAATCCGCCACTTTCTTGTTTATAGTGACAGACAGGAAGTGTTGTTTCTTTACTCGGTCAGCGGTAATTTGCAAGAGATGACGGTCAATGAAGAATGCTAGTAAATGTGTTAACAATAAGTATTATTATGCACATTTAAACTCGTATGACAAAACTATACAATGACAAATCAATGTTAAGGTGACCTGCAAAGCCCCGTATTATGTACGCATTGACAAATAGACAGATTAAACTTGGGTGTTTTATTCGTACAATAATATTTACAGTTTAAAGACCTGTAGCATAAGTGATGATGTCTTTGTATTACATTTAACTTGTTAAATTAAAGGAGCTGCTTTAATCTTCTTTTAGTGTAAACGTATCGATTTAGAAAGACCATAAAAACATAAAGTAATTACAAGTAAAGTTTGTTTGAGAGTGATCTAGTTATGTTTTCTAAAAATTAAAGAAGTTCTAGTGGACTGTTTTTTTTAAAAAAGTATAGCCTAATATAATGTTGTGCATCTATTACACTCGATTCCGACCGAAGCTGTCTAGAGCCAATCTTATGTAATAAGTGTAGCTTATTGCCCCATCATTTAACTGACATGTCTGTTTATTGTATGTTGGCAACTGTTTCCACAGCTCTATGAGTGATGTGACTTGGTCTAGGTGAGATGGGGGCCATAAAAGGGGCCTGTTCGCGGTGAAGGGATTTCATGCTGTTTACCAGATGGACAATTTATGACATGGCAACACCCTTTCTCTACAAGAGCGAGAACTATCACTTATTGCCAGGGTCTTAAATCGTTCGGAAACAATACGATCAATTTAAGCATTATTATTCCAATTTGAATCAAAATTAACAAAAGTGAATAAATATGATAAAATATTCGAATCCCAAGATCTCTTTTCATATACAGGTTTGATATTCAAATATTCGAATATTCGTTTACATAGCTAGATTATAGAGTATAGATCTTTTAAGTGCGTATTGTCTTCGTTATTTGACACATGTTTGGGATAATTCTTGTATCATAATGCATGATTAGTTAACCCTGCATACGTGGAGGATTTCCGACAATATTTAGTTGAGGAGCATCATCTCGCAATTCATGTTTTCAAATACATTAATTCTATATACATATTTTAATTAATTAATATGTTAAATATTGCTGTATTCTGCGCCGTATGATCTATCAAGTGTCGTTGTGCCGTAAAACCCAAAATACAAAAAGATAAGTTGGATTTGAATAACAACAGAAAGCTGTTTTATTTGACCTGCGGTGTAGCAACAATTTCCAAAGACGTTCGGTAGGGACTATACATGTAATTAATTTACCTGATTTCAAGCAGTCAGAACGAGGTAAGCAATTGATGTTTTTATACGTAGCAACAGTAACTAGGAACATACAGTGGTACGTTGTAAGTCCACATCAAAAGCAGTGTTGACCAACAAAGCAAAAGTGTTGATGACATGAGTTTACGCATGTGCAGAATTATCACTTCCGAAAACCCATATACTCTTACTATTAACTTTCACATGTACTTTATACTTTATGTATCCCGTGTATTCATATTTAATAATACCAATCCTAAAGCATGGCGTTAGGCGACATTTACCGTGTTTACATATTTCTTGAAAATTATAATCTCGATATGGACGCTTTGCCGGTGCTATGCCAGAATAAACTTGGCGGTGTTTTATCCTCTTTCTTCTTTTTTTCTTTTCCTAAATCCTGTATATATTTATATACCTACATACTGATAATAAGGTATATTGTTATTATCAAAGAATATGTGCGGTGACTGTAAGTTTTTTCTTCATTCTTTGTGCTTTTTCATTCTTTGTGCTTTTTCTTATATAGTTTTTAACAATTTTAAGCAATCGTGTCTTTCTAGCTAGCATCTGTCTATATGTATGTGTATTATACAAATTCATATTCAATGTTTGTAAAACCATTTATCAAGCTAGCTTGCGCTGGTTCAATATGCTTTTCCTCCAATAAGAAGTGATTTTGGCTGCTAAAAGTAAAGAAAAACTGTTTAATTACATAATATTGATTTACGCGTGCATGCCTATCAAAGGATATTTTCGTATACATGTGTAAAGGAAAGTTCTTTGTATATCTTACATAAAAATCGTGTCCGTCTAAAATGTCAAACATAAATTTCTGATAGCAAGAATCATATAATTATAGGATTATCCAGGATTTTTTATTACTTACATCGTCTATAATAAACCGCTCATTTGTGTAAAGAACAGCTGAACAAAGGGACCATGAGTGAAATTAGCAATTATCAAAACATATCAGTTCAATTAATCCTCGCTATTAAAGGGCAATGACGAGTTATTTCTCTTGAGTAAACTCGACTGTGATCGATTCCACTGATTTTACCGCTTAAAGACATGTACGGAAAAATGCACACTGTCCAACACAGTGCTAAAGTACCAAGACATGAAAGTTTGTTTGATGGGTTTATCGTCTCACAACAATATTCTTGAAATGAAAGTATTGAAATCATTTATCATTCTGGTAATCAAGACAGTCACTACTGGCTCGGTCGAGGTGATAGATGTTGAACGTTAACTATTTATGTATACTGTACTTCTGGTATCGTCTAACACAGGTCATTCAGACAGTACTTCCTTCCTCGAGAAAATACTTCCTATAGTAAAACTAACATCCATTGTTTAAAATATACTTCAAAACAAGTTTACAAGAAAATACTTCCTACAGTAAAACTAACATTCATTGTTTAAAATATAATTCAAAACAAGTTTACAAGAAAATACTTCCTATAGTAAAATTAACGTTCATTGTCTAAAATATAATTCAAAACAAGATTACAAGAAAATACTTCCTATAGTAAAACTAACATTCATTGTCTAAAATATAATTCAAAACAAGTTTACAATAAAATACTTCCTACAGTAAAACTAACATCCATTGTTTAAAATATAATTTAAAGCAAGTTTACAATAAAATACTTCCTTCAGGAAAACTAGCATCGATTGTTTAAAATATTATTCAAAACAAGTTTACAAGAAAATACTTCCTATAGTAAAATTAACATTCATTGTTTAAAATATAATTCAAAACAAGTTTACAAGAAAATACTTCCTATAGTAAAACTAACATCCATTGTTTAAAATATAATTCAAAACAAGTTTACAAGAAAATACTTCCTATAGTAAAACTAACATTCATTGTCTAAAATATAATTCAAAACAAGTTTACAATAAAATACTTCCTACAGTAAAACTAACATCCATTGTTTAAAATATAATTTATAGCAAGTTTACGATAAAATACTTCCTACAGTAAAATTGACATTCATTGTTTAAAATATACTTCAAAACAAGTTTACAAGAACTTTATTCTTGGGCAGGTTAAATGGCTCATCGTCAAAGACTCTTTATTACTGTTTACAACCATTTTGGTCGTTTCTTTTTAAAGATGTGTAGTCTTCACAGTGTCGTCTTATTCGAAATTTATTGTCACACATTTAAAGACAGTTTGTTTCTGACTGACTATTTCCAAATTACTACTCTGCAGTCTATAATAAACCTGTGCATGTCATTGTGTGTTTTGTTTTACTTTTACCAAACGTAATCTTATTTTTGTCAACACTGAATATTCATTAAACGTAAACGTTTTACAGCACAAAGAAATGTTAACTTTGATTTCAATCTGCCTAAAAAGATTATCTAAACCTTTGAATTGAGTTGGTTATGCTTTTATAGTCCCATCTTATTTTTCATATATAGTTAAAACTTTATATTCTATTATCTAATTTGCAACGATACATGTGTCATGTAAACCTTTCATGTTTAGTGTTTATGGATCCTAGACGAATTATGTTTTATGAAACAGTTAACATAGTATGGTATATTTCAGGGATATTTCGCTTTTGAATGTATTGACCTACTAGTTTGCTTGATTATTTGCTGAGGTTTTTATTTTCTTCTGGATATTTATTTCCGTTTTTTTTTTCAATGAGAAACGAGTATAATCTTCTGTGGTTGTAATGTTATTTATGCGGACCATGTTTATCAGTAATACTAAATAGCACAATTTCAAAATATTTAAACTCAAAAGCATCGTGGTTTCGTCATTGAAAAGAACACAGCGGTCATCTATCCTAAACATATATTGCGGTAAAAACACATATCAGTTTTCAGTACCTTGTAAGATTGATCTCATTAAATGGTCTTTTGTCCGACATAATGTACTTTGGTATGGCTCTTAGTATTCAAATACAGAATGACACGACAATATTTTAGTCAAAAAAAAACAACAACACAATTAAAGACAATATCATTTTAACAGATAAAAAAGAGAAAAATCATGAAACCATCCAGCTGTGTCGTAAGGGTTCAGCCCGTTAATCACGAAGACATCGAAAAAGACACGTAATATGTGAAGTTTGTAAATTTACTTTTGTCATTAATTTAGCAATTTAATTGAAATAAATACGCAAAGGCCGTGTTGTCACTGGTTAAAACACTTTTCATGATTAAATTTCAATGTATTAATTCAGTAATTAACTAATTTATTTATTTATTTATTTATGCACTTATTCACTTATTTATGACAATTTACAAGTATCACTAGATTCAATTTCAGAACCAAAGCTTGTTAATTCAGAAAAACTGTTTTAGAAAACCAAACATCACTTAAACAATATTATTTACACTTTTTCGTTGTAACAATTATCTTATAAATAAAAATGGACGTTGTTTTATATACTACTTACACTTCCTTAAATATGTATGATTCTAAGTATATGACTTTTATGCCATTATGCCTTGTTACATGTCACTGGAAAAATAAAATAAAGTTCAGGAACATAGAGTTGTTTAAAAGTCTATATCCATACCTGAAAGAAATTCTAAAATTTAAGAAATGTAAGATGTACATCAGTTAAACATTAAAGTTGAACTTGTATGTGCCTTACAACAATAATTCGAGTCAACTGTCCACAGCATTAAAGAAAGACTATAAGCAATTTATATAGGTAACATTTTGATTAAATGAATTATAGAGTTTCAATTTGACAATTCATTAAAATGTGTTTAACACATATGAGTAACTTTAGTGGACTTGAATAAATTTTATAATCTTTAGTAAAAGATTAAGCATAGACAAATTTTCCTAAATTATCTTTTAAACTTTCTTGTATTGACAGAAATCTTGTAAATCCAGGAAAATCATATTTTAGGATTTATATATTTTATAGATATGCATATAACAATACAGTGTAATCGACTCAATTTACACGTGAAATTTTAAATAATTCAGTTAATTAATTTCAATTATATCAAAGATGTTATGTATTAACATTGTCCATTAACGAAACATTGGCTTTTTTTAATTATCCTATCAAGAACCATTTTATGAATAGGCTTTATGTAATAATAGTTTGATTCCATGTAATCATAGTTTGATGATAACTTAAAGTTGTCTACTGAATAATTATTTTAATGTTTTCACTTTTAAACTAATTTTTAAATGCCTCTTTATACGAAGTGACCATTGACTGAATTCAGTATCAAAACACTGATATTTACTAGTATCTGAATCCATTTACACTATACTGACATAGCTCCGTCGTTTTATTTAAAATGTTTATTTAAATTTCAACTGTATTTAAGTATTACTTCATAAATAAATAATATATTCGACAGCAGATGTCTTGCAGAAGGTATTCTTTGGTAATCATTCTGTCTGGATTTAATCTCTTACGCCATTATTTTTATACTTATATTGTTCGTATATGGATAGGTCAATATAATGATTCTGTGCATTTTCAAATATATACAAAATGCGGCAGATAATAGTTGTGTCTATTTCATTTCCACAGAAAAGCAAAAATACACGCTAAACAATTAAAAAAAGAAATATGAAGATAGATAAAACAAGTAAAGTTAACAGTCCGATATAACGTACTTGCACATTGTCATTTCAATCCTTCAAGTAAACATGTTTACAAACTTTGTTTTAACAAGCAGGCAAACAAAAGCTACAAAAATGACAATCACTATGACAAGATCCAATCAGCAATGTAACAGGTTGAAAGTTTGAATAACCACCAGACACGTGTGAGTGGAAAGCTGTAATACGCACATCCGGTGTGAGTACATGGTTGTAAAACGCACTTCCGGCGTGAGTACAGGGTTGTAATACGCACTTCAGGCGTGAGTACAGGGTTGTAATATGCACATCCGGTGTGAGTACATGGTTGTAATACGCACTTCCGGTGTGAGTACATGGTTGTAATACGCACTTCCAGTGTGAGTACATGGTTGTAATACGCACTTCCGGTGTGAGTACAGGGTTGTAATACGCACATCCGTTGTGAGTACAGGGTTGTAATACGATTTTCACCCGTGAGTACAGGTCTGTTATACGCAATACCCGTGTGGATACAAGGTTGTAATACGCACCTTCGGTGTGAGTGCAGGGCTATAATACGCACCTTTTGTGTAAGTACAGTGCCGCAATACGCGTTTACACCGTGAGTACGCACCTTCCGGTGTGTGTACAGGGCTGTAAAACGCACTTCCCGCATGAGTACTGGGCTATAATACGCACATTCCGGTGTGTGTACAGAGTGTAATACGCACTTCCCGCTTGAGTACTGGGCTGTAATACGCAATACACGTATGGGTACAGGGCTGTTATACGCACTTCCCGTTGCATTTGCAAGTAAATTTGTTGTGATCGGAAATACGAAAATATTATAAGATTATATGAGCGTTGTAACGTATATTTAAAATTAGAAAAATCGTAAGACAACGGTTTTCACATACCAACCAACTTTAAAACAGACAACAACGATTAAATTGTCGCCATCTTAACATTGAAAACATTCAAGGAAAGATCAGTTTGGTTCTCTTATCATTAAAATATAGCCAGACATACTACATTTAATAATAAAGGCTTGTTTGGCGGACCATTTCTTACAATAAAAGCTATAGTAGCGATAAAACTATTATATTACTTTAAATCCATAAAAAGAGTCATCTAATAAACAATCATATCCACTCTGATAACCCCTTGACCTTTAATTTGTAATACAAGCGAAAAATGCTTTTACAAGACTTTTGCCAGCAATATTAATAGTATATACAGATTTGCTTTATTGCTTGGCAATTTATATGAAGAATTTAAGGCAATTAACCGTTAATAAAGGGGGTCAGTAAACATGTCTTCTTTTAAGTTTAACATGCTGACTCAGGCGATGAACGTTTTCTATATAGGGCAACGAAAATGCTACTTAATTAGATTATTAACGAAATCATGGCCAAGTTAGTTAAATTATTTTCACATAACTGGTTATTTAAGCTCGACCCATTGCAGTTTGATTTCCTGGGAGAATTTTTAGTGATTTATTTAAATTTCCAGCTAATATATTTAACAATTTTATTTTTTAAATGATAGATCTATTCTTCAATAATTGCATAATGTAATTTCATTGAACTTACGGTGATATTTAAATGAAAAAAAATAGAATGACAAGTTAGACTAACGGTGAGAGAATGGCTTAATCTAATTCTTTTCTGAAGTATATAAGGGACTACCACTGTATAATTTTCTCAAAAGGACCCAAAAGCGATATAGAGAAAAAATGGTAAAGTTAACAAATCTAGCCCAACCATGCATCTAATGGAGCCAACTTAAAACTTAATGTATTTAAGAATACCAACACCTTTCTGGCTTGTAGTTATAGTACAAATGAACTTCACCTGGCAGGAGGGGATAACCCCTAAGCTGTGACACTTGATAATAACATGCACTCATTGTGAGATCTTTACTTTACGACATATTTGAATGTAAGAAGACAGTAAACTTGAAAACCAGCAATAAAATAGTGCATATCTGGTGTAAATGCCTGGTGAACTGTCTGATTTGATCTGGGTTTACATGATTTTCAAAAGCTTCATCAATTTAGGCTGGTCAACTTCACAGTTAAACAATGTCTGATTTGTTTTACATCATGCGTTGTTATAAGCAATTAAATTAATACATATTTAAGCATCGGCTTTATTAATTTGTCATATTAAATAATGTTAATCGATAATTAAATATATTCTGTCCAATGAAGTCTAATCTGCTACACCCATGTCAGGACGAATCGAAATATGCTGCTTCGCTTTCGGGCATTCACTTGCAAATTAATTTGGTAAGTGGAAGTTTTATTTCAACATCGGACGCATAATTTCATCATCAGAGCAAATTAATCTATCAATTCGCCTACATTCCAAAACGGAAGCTTTGAAGTCTCCCCAAAGTGCACTTAAACATGCTAATCTGAACATCACGGACCAGTGAACTACAGTGAATCCGAGCACACAAAATATCAGTATTAAATGTGCCCATTCTTTCTTTCTAATATAACGTGTTTGATCGGCCATACTCATACATTATATAAAATAAAAGCAGATAGTCAATTTCGTCATTTTTACATAAGTGTCCTAACAACTGAATTGCTCAACACATCAATATATTACACAGTTGTGTTGGGGCTATACATACAGGCCTCTGTCACATATTGGAACAATATGTACAATCCATGACAGAATGTACACTGAAATGACGCTATATTCTTTAGTTTATGCCAAAATAATGCATCACAAATAAATCATATGCATAAATACAAGTATATAATTATATAAGAAAAGTACATACTTGATTGGCACGATGAATTCAATAAAATAGAAAAAACACAAATATGTACACAGGTAATAACAACGGCAACTCGACATTCTCTCTATACTGTTTAAAACTTAAACTTGAATTAAGCATTATTTTACAGGCATTCGCAAAGAAAAGTCCAAAATCAATGCATACGTAGTTAAGAGAAAGTTTTATATATATATAATTTAAGTTGTGAGATTTACATTTTCGTACAGTCCATGTAACGTTTATATGTGGATTGACTGAGTGATTTATGAATTGATGCATTGTTTTATTTCTTTTTTGGTCAATGGATTTATTTATTTATCCAATCATCGATTCTAAAAACATTCATTCATTTATAAATTTATTGTTTGGTTTTAATCATAATTATACACACACACACACACACACACACACACACACACACACACACACACACACACACACACACACACACACACACACACACACACACACACACACACACACACACACACACACACACACACACACACACACACATATATATATATATATATATATATATATATATATATATATATATATATATATATATATATATATATATATATATATGAATGAATGTTTTTAGAATATATATATACATATGTATATGATAAAGTGTGAAAATGTGTATTGTGTATAACTAAGCATTACGACAAATCAAAATATCTATATCAAAATTTGAGGCGGCACATGAAAATATTCACATTCTAGTCTAATGAAAACCCTCCAAAACATGAAACGAGACATTACATATTAAACAGCAGACACAACAGTTACCGCCTTGAAACTGATGGGAATATTTTAACGAGTTTAGCATAACGTAAACCAGAACCAAAGACAAGATTGGGGTTATAATTATTGATCAATTCCTTAACCAGAATGATGCTGGCAGAGTGCATGAAAAAAATTAAAGTTCGAGGGTATCAGTGAAATTAGGAAGTTGTATGTTCATTTGACGAACGGTAGAAGTAAGTGATCTCTAAAGAGAAGACAGACTGAATAATTAATATGTTGATATCTCTCCTAAGAGAGCGCCTCAAATTGTCTATAGCCTGCTTTGCACACATTGATCAGGCTTAGGCAAATAGCGTAGATCCTGACAAGTCCCACTGAAAGCTGTTGGAACAATTTATGTACTATTGTACTATGGAGTTCCTAGCTATATCTCAAGACAGATACAGCTGTAAGATGATTACTTAGAAAAAGTATGCGTTATTAACAAAACCTAGCATGATAAGGGTTTCTTTTCTAAGACAGACAGTGCGGTCTGATGTCAGGGTGTCTCTTTGGCCATGATTGATGGATCCTGGATCATTTCCAGGAATTGAACCATTGACATTTCAAATATAAGGTTCCTATTTGAACTTTGGATTAAGTCTGTGCAGTTGCTTTAGGTGATAGAAAACTGACAAAAATCTGTATATAAAAGCTAGCTAAATGTGTATCTTCGCGTGATCTTAACATGATTTAATATTAACTGTCCCTTATATAGTTATCACTGTATTGCATCCATTTGTTATGGTACACATTCCTCCAATAGTATCTGCACATTTACAAGAAAAGTGGAAATGTTCAGAATACAACAGAACAGCATCAATGCTTGACTAAAAACTTCATAAGTGCATTACGTTCTTGACACATTTTAGCAAATAATGATTCCTATGTTTAGAATGGATTTAAGTAGTTCTGAAACCATGTTATTGACAAAATACACGTGGACTAACTTCATCTCTCCAACACAGGAGTAAACAACCAGAAATTAACTCTACAAATTATTCAACAATGCTTGAAAACATGGTGTTGTATCAACCTATGTCAAAATTAATTGTATATATTCACACCCTAAAAGTGATTAAACCATATCGAAGACATATAGCAAATGTCTCAGTATATCTCAAATACAGTTTTCTTGAAGTAGTTTAATAACCTCGTTAACAAAGATAAGTTCAAACAAAGTATACATATTAATTTTGTAAAGACAAATATATTTAATAATACAATCTCGGGGTTTTATTTATATATTCTGCTTGAGTATAGCCGTGTTTGCACAACATGCTTTGATACAAATATTGAATACATTTCAGAGTTTCCTGAGAATTGGACGAGGTGAAACTCAAGAATGGAAACGACCGACAGGTTATTACATCAGAACAGTAGAGGGTCCATACAGGCTGTTTCTAAAAACCAATATTTTGACAATATCGAATCATCGAAACTGCTCGAAACTTATTTGTTTATTAATCGGAACTTATTTGAACAAAGCCTATATTCTGGAAACACGGACAATCAAGTTGTATTGTCAAATTTCGAAATCGACCTGACTTGAAATCAGGTTAGTGGGTTTGATTGTGTCGTTAAACTCAATTAAAAAGCATACATTTGTACAAACTTTACTTTCAACATTGACCGTCCTTTGAAGTTGTGTAATATCTGATGTAAAGTTGATTATTTATAGCAACTAAAAGTAGATATCGTATTCAGCTAGATAGAGTTAATTTCGTGTGATAGTTTTGAAAGTGCTATTATTTTTTTTTATTTTAAGAAAAAGAATTGCAAAAATGTGATAAACATAAGCATTTTCCAAAAAAGCCGTACTGGGGGCGGTGGGTCTGGGGAGCATGTTCCTCTAGAAACTTTTGAAATGTAGCAGCAAAGTATAACCTTCTGCTGCATTTCAGATGCTGCTAGAAACTTTTTAAAGAGTCCAAACTGTTTTTATTCTCGGTAATCTATAATCATTGTATTTCTTCCATGGGATGAGGGAAGATGTCAAATTGAGCGAGAACCACGGGTATGAATAGTGTTATGGAGTCTGGGAGCATGCTCCAGCAGGAAGTGTGTTCACTTCTAAATGCCAAATGTACATTCCAGGTACTTGAGAGACCTATATAGAAAGAACCTTTTACACAAATAGTTTAATGTCGATGCATTTATATACATTTTAGGCGTAAATACGTGCTTACTTGTCTTATCTGTAACACCAGTAAAATATATATGCGACACGACAATAATACTACTAGAGCCACAGTTAGATGTGACACACAATACAATGTTTTAAAATAATTCCTTAATGGAAGGAATTTTTGACAATCGTGGGGGGGGGGTGAGGTTGTCCGGATATGATATTAATATAGAAATAAACAAAATGTCAATATTTTTTGCAAATGAACACCTATTTGGGTTTAGTGGCATCTGTATTCTTTAATTTTATTTTCCAAATGGATCGAAAAAACATCAAGGGCGAACTTGTTAAGACACGTTTCCATTTCATGCATAAAATTAATCCCACCCGCCTTTTGAACGAGCCTGTTTTCAGCTATTACCATTGATGATACACACGCAAACGTGAACTTGAAAATCAAAGAACAATTTTATGGTACTTTCTTAAAAGCTGATTTGTGTGACGATCCAATAAAAATATAACCTTGGAATGGCGACTCTAAATGATCGTTTTTTTCACGGAGTTCCCAAAGAATAGCATATGCCCTGTTTGATGCTAGACTGGATGTAGCCTATTCAAAAGTGTATATAGACTTTTTCATGTAATCCTTATGAAGATGCTACGTTTAATCGAAGCAATACATAATCATGCATAGCCACATTACCGAAGTTACCTGCAGAGTGGTGTTACGGGTATAACTTCAATATTAAAGGGGCGTCTATGGCCGAGTGTCACACTCGAATTATGTGACACTCATTTACTGGAAAATGTTCATGTGCAATGTCTGACTTGTGGTGCCAAGAGGTTCTGTTAAGACATGTTCTCGTGAATCCTCAATCCAAGATGCTGGACAGCGTTGTAATGGCAAACATTTATAGCAAAGACAAACAATAATTTCTCGCTTATGATGGATAAGCGATAACGCACGCTCAGCAGGTTATAAGACAAATGTAAGTTTAAAGATACTGAAAAATATGTTATGCGGGTTTGTTATTTGCGCTATAAAAATGGATACTCTTAGAAATAAATAAAGAAGCCATTATCAAACCTTTGCCAATGTAACAATAGTAAATGAAGCATAAACAATCTCTAGCTTACTGAAATAGCTATAAGATGAACATCATTAAGCATTTGGTATTCTTGAAAACACATGTTGTGCATGGAGTTTTAAGCATCCACCGTCTTATGTCCTGGACAGCCATGAATCTAGTGGCCTGGAGGTATCTATCCGTTGATAAATGTTGTCGGAATAACCATAGTTCTTCTGGAATTATTTTAAAAAGTGGAAAGTAGCTAGTATAATGTTTTATGGGTTAAGCTCAAATGTTAATGTCAATGGAACCAGGGTTGCTGATTTAACCTAAACTGTTGAATTAATTAAGTTAAAATGTTTATATCACTGGAGCCAGGGCCGCTGCATTAAGATCATAGGTTTATATCCCTGGACTGAAATATACATAGCCCAGGGCCCTGAATTAAGTTAAACGGTTGAATTAAGCTCAAGTATATGTCCCTAAACCCAGAGCCGCTGATTTAAGATAAACTGTTGAATTAAGTCATGATGTTTATGTCCCTTTACCAAGGGTCGATGAGTTAAGCTAAACCGATGAATTTAACTGAAATGCATATGTCCATGGTGTTGAAATTAGTTCAAATGTTTTTGTCCCTTAGATAGGAGCTCATGCTTGGATGTAATCTCACCGACCTGTCAATCCCGACTTATTTCAAAAGTATTGTTGAAGAGTTTGTTCTATTTTGGAATTAAAATTTGTCTTAACTTGGAGCGTATTCTGTCGGAGATGGTGGAGTCTATATGTGGCGAACGTTTATAGAAAGTTCGCATGTATGAGAGGTACCGAATAGTCTAGAAACAAAATAAAAACACTGAAATAGTAATAGCTTAGAGTTTATAATCATAGTATTAAGGATAGTTCCCAAATTAAATTACATAGAAACATCCAATTAATGGTGGGGAAAACCCCAGTACCTTGATATAATGATTTATATGGACTTAATTTACATTGAAGCATAACAAGTTCTTGATGTACTGCTCGTATTTTAGAACAATCGGAAAAATGACATCTCAGCGAATGTTTCGCTTGCATTGTTAGCACAATTCGTTTTATTTTCATTAAAAAATGACGACTTGTGCAGTGAGTGGAAGTGGGATGTTTCAGGTCGGATTGATTCCTATCTAGACTATTGACAGCTATATAAAGAGACTCCAGTTTCCAGAATGAATAGTGTACTGCATTTATAACGTGTAAATAATCTGATTACCTCCCCTTACTAGTGATGCCATGTCTAGAAATCCCATTCCACATTGTCATTATCAGTTGTATCATTTAAGCTTTAAACACCGTGTATTGCAGTTGCCGTTGTAAAATAACACAACTAGAACAATTAGCACTGAACAATATATCATTCATGATCAATGAATAACACATTTCAGTTTATCCGGTTGCTTTATGTCCGCATCAATGTGCAGTGTCAGAGAAACCGAACTCTTTCATGGACTTATTGGTGTGAATCAACGTTTATTTTAATTGGATATCGCCTGGTACGAAAGAATAAATAATGAAATCTAGCAGCGTTTTTAGTGGTTGTCTGTGAATATTTACAAACGTCAACTTCAACCCACATGCCTTTAGCAGGTCGGATTGAATTTCAAATTTGATTCAGACTCATTTTATTAATTTGGAGTGTAGAGTGCAGACATTATTTAGCACATTTGAGTTTTATACTTGTGTATCTTGTATCATTATGCGTGATATTTAACAGTGCTAACTTTGTGGAATTGCAACAATGTTTGGTTGAAGGGCCTCATCTTACAAGGAATCTTTTCATAATAAGTTTACTTGTTCTAGAAAGATTTTTATTTAACTTACAATGAATATGAATGATTTAAAACCACCAGAACGCGTCAACCAGTTGAGCGTGTGAGTTGTGACAAAACTTACTTTGTCATGAACCGTTATACAGTTATAACATATAACTTGAATGTTATAACCTAGGGATGGGTGCTTTGTCCGTGTGCTGGTGGTGCTTTACCCTCTATGTGTTCTTGTGTCTGTCGACGCTTATATATCACTACATATACAGATAGTAAAAGTGATTGTAATAATTAAATATTATGTGCATTGCCTGTAAGTGTTTCGTTCACTCTTCCGTACATTTTTCTAATTACAATTGTTTTATGCAGTTCATGTCTTTCTAGCGAGCACTCTACAATCTGTAGACTTATTATAAAACTGTTTCTTTTTATTCTCAATTATTTCTATAAACATTATAAACATTGATCAAACTAGCGTGTGTTGATTTTATCAATATATTTTCTCCAATGAGAAAACGGTTTTGGCTGCTGAAACTAAATAAATTAATATAAATATTCTAAATAACACAATATTGATTAACGTGCACATGTTTATGAATGGGAACCTATGGTTGTGGATATAAGTGTAAAATGATCCAGTGCAGTGTATGTGCTGTTAAAACATACATAGCGCCTCAGTAAAAAAAGACCATAGAATAATTTGTGATAGAAATTGAATCTACAAATTATCAAGGCAATCAATGATTGTTACTTGATCATTTATTTATTTATTTATTTATTTATTTATTTATTTATTTATTTATTTATTTATTTATTTATTTATTTATTTATTTATTTTTTTAGGCACTTCATCACGAGTTTTTTTGGAAGTACTCGTCTAGTTTACAAAGTATGGACCACTTGAATGTATTGACTTGATATCTTCAATTTAATTGACGTTTTAAACTTTTCTGGATTTTTTATTTCCATATCTTATGCTTGAGTGACAAGTATTCCCTTCTGTGATTATAACACCATTGTAATATGCGCACCATGTTTTATGTTAATCATCACCTTTGTATAATTTATACAGAATAAAAAAAAAATTAAAATCTTCTTATTTACAAAACAACTTGGTTTCGTAATTTGAAAAAGAAACAATTGAAAAGCCATGCAAGATGTGGTCATAATCTTAAACAAATATTTGTTTAATAGGTAAATAAGAAAAGGTCCCATTAAAAATTTCCACAGATATTTAAATTTTATCTACCTGTAGACAAAGGCAAACAAGTTTTTTACATATCAGTTTTCAGTAGCTTTAAGCAGGTTCTCATTAAAGAGCCTGTACGACATAGTGTGTTCGGTTTTGTTTTGGTCTGAATATTCAGATACTCACAAAATGACAAGAAACAAAAAGAAATTGAAGGTCAATCTTATTTATAGAAATAAAAATGAAATTTATAAAATATTCAACCATCCAGCTTTTGCTGTTAATGTTCAGTACGATTATCACCTGGCTTTCAAGACAGCTACGAAATATGAGCTGTTCGTAAATATACTTTAGTCATTCGTTTAGCAACTTAATTGAAACACATACGTAAAGGTCGTGTTTTTGGTCGTACATCAATAATGTTTCTATGTCTATTACGGTGAAACAAGACTTTTTCAATTTGCTTTAACGTAAGAAGTGTGACCGACTGTCAGACGGAACCTATAAAATTGTACTAGTAACACTCTTCGCAACAACGTACAGTTCTGAGCTGTTACCATGTATGCTATATTATATTGGCTTCGAATCTTTGAAAGTCGCTTTTGGCAGTTTAAATTATGACAAGATTCAGTTTCTGGAATCAACGCATGTGAAACCAGAAAAAGGAACTTTATCAGCAAATCAAATTTTATTTGACCAATATACTTCATACTAATTCTTAAAAAATACAAGTCTTGTATAAAACTTTACTTCATCAGAAATGTGCGATCCAAAACACATGGCCTTTATGTGAGTACGTCATGTCACTAGAAGAATAAAATATAGCTCAAAGACACAGTACTAACAGTAATAACACCTCGATCTCCGCAGTTTTTACATGTACTTACTGTACTCACACCTCGATCTCCGCAGTTTTTACAGGTACTTACTGTAATCACACCTCGATCTTTGCGGTATTTACAAGTATTTACTGTAATCACACCTCGATCTCCGCAGTTTTTACAGGTACTAGCTGTAATAACACCTCGATCTCCGCAGTTTTTACATGTACTTACTGTAATCACACCTCGATCTCCGCAGTTTTTACATGTACTTACTGTAATCACACCTCGATCTCCGCAGTTTTTACAGGTACTAGCTGTAATCACACCTCGATCTCCGCAGTTTTTACAGGTACTAGCTGTAATAACACCTCGATCTCCGCAGTTTTTACATGTACTTACTGTAATCACACCTCGATCTCCGCAGTTTTACAAGTACTTACTGTAATAACACCTCGATCTTTGCGGTATTTACAAGTATTTACTGTAATCACACCTCGATCTCCGCAGTTTTTACAAGTTCTTAAGATCTTACTAAAGATCCTTTAATTTATCCCCCTCACTCTCCGCAGTATTTACCGGTACTTACAGTAGGCCTAACCTACCGGTATTTGCGAAATCACACCTCACTCTCCGCAGTATTTACCGGTACTTACAGTAGGCCTAACCTACCGGTATTTGCGAAAACACACCTCATTCTCCGCAGTATTTACCGGTAATTTCAGTAGGCCTAACCTACCGGTATTTGCGAAATCACACCTCATTCTCCGCAGTATTTACCGGTATCTACAGTAGGCCTAACCTATCGGTATTTGCGAAATCACACCCCACTCTCCGCAGTATTTATTGGTATTTACAGTAGGCCTAACCTACCGGTATTTGCGAAATCACACCTCATTCTCCGCAGTATTTACCGGTATCTACAGTAGGCCTAACCTATCGGTATTTGCGAAATCACACCCCACTCTCCGCAGTATTTATTGGTATTTACAGTAGGCCTAACCTACCGGTATTTGCGAAATCACACCTCATTCTCCGCAGTATTTACCGGTATCTACAGTAGGCCTAACCTACCGGTATTTGCGAAATCACCCCTCATTCTCCGCAGTATTTACCGGTAATTTCAGTAGGCCTAACCTACCGGTATTTGCGAAATCACACCTCATTCTCCGCAGTATTTACCGGTACTTACAGTAGGCCTTACGTACCGGTATTTGCGAAATTACACCTCATTCTCCGCAGTATTTACCGGTATTTACAGTAGGCCTAACCTCCGGTATTTGCGAAATCACACCTCATTCTCCGCAGTATTTACCGGTATTTACAGTAGGCCTAACCTACCGGTATTTGCGAAATCACACCTCATTCTCCGCAGTATTTACCGGTACTTACAGTAGGCCTAACCTACCGGTATTTGCGAAATTACACCCCATTCTCCGCAGTATTTACCGGTATTTACAGTAGGCCTAACCTCCGGTATTTGCGAAATGACACCTCATTCTCCGCAGTATTTACCGTTATTTACAGTAGGCCTAACCTACCGGTATTTGCGAAATGACACCTCATTATCCGCAGTATTTACCGGTATTTACAGTAGGCCTAACCTACCGGTATTTGCGAAATCACACCTCATTCCCCGCAGTATTTACCGTTATTTACAGTAGGCCTAACCTACCGGCATTTGCGAAATCACACCTCATTCTCCGCAGTATTTACCGGTACTTACAGTAGGCCTAACTTACCGGTATTTGCGAAATCACACCTCACTCTCCGCAGTATTTACCGGTACTTACAGTAGGCCTAACCTACCGGTATTTGCGAAATTACACTTCATTCTCCGCAGTATTTACCGGTACTAACAGTAGGCCTAACCTACCGGTATTTGCGAAATCACACCCCATTCTCCGCAGTATTTACCGGTACTTACAGTAGGCCTAACCTACCGGTATTTGCGAAATCACACCTCATTCTCCGCAGTATTTACCGGTACTTACAGTAGGCCTAACCTACCGGTATTTGCGAAATAACACCTCATTCTCCGCAGTATTTACCGGTACTTACAGTAGGCCTAACCTACCGGTATTTGCGAAATCACACCTCATTCCCCGCAGTATTTACCGATAATTACAGTAGGCCTAACTTACCGGTATTTGCGAAATTACACTTCATTCTCCGCAGTATTTACCGGTACTAACAGTAGGCCTAACCTACCGGTATTTGCGAAATCACACCCCATTCTCCGCAGTATTTACCGGTACTTACAGTAGGCCTAACCTACCGGTATTTGCGAAATCACACCTCATTCTCCGCAGTATTTACCGGTACTTACAGTAGGCCTAACCTACCGGTATTTGCGAAATAACACCTCATTCTCCGCAGTATTTACCGGTACTTACAGTAGGCCTAACCTACCGGTATTTGCGAAATCACACCTCATTCCCCGCAGTATTTACCGATAATTACAGTAGGCCTAACTTACCGGTATTTGCGAAATGACACCTCATTCTCCGCAGTATTTACCGGTACTTACAGTAGGCCTAACCTACCGGTATTTGCGAAATCACACCTCATTCCCCGCAGTATTTACCGGTACTTACAGTAGGCCTAACCTACCGGTATTTGCGAAATAACACCTCATTCTCCGCAGTATTTACCGGTACTTACAGTAGGCCTAACCTACCGGTATTTGCGAAATCACACCTCATTCCCCGCAGTATTTACCGATAATTACAGTAGGCCTAACTTACCGGTATTTGCGAAATGACACCTCATTCTCCGCAGTATTTACCGGTACTTACAGTAGGCCTAACCTATCGGTATTTGCGAAATCACACCTCATTCCCCGCAGTATTTACCGGTACTTACAGTAGGCCTAACCTACCGGTATTTGCGAAATCACACCTCACTCTCCGCAGTATTTACCGGTATTTACAGTAGGCCTAACCTATCGGTATTTGCGAAATCACACCTCACTCTCCGCAGTATTTACCGGTATTTACAGTAGGCCAAACCTATCGGTATTTGCGAAATCACACCTCACTCTCCGCAGTATTTACCGGTATTTACAGTAGGCCTAACCTATCGGTATTTGCGAAATCACACCTCACTCTCCGCAGTATTTACCGGTACTTACAGTAGGCCTAACCTACCGGTATTTGCGAAATCACACCTTATTCTTCGCAGTATTTACCGGTACTTACAGTAATCCCACTTCAATCTCAATAAAACATCAAATGTTGACGTCACAATATTAATCTGTATAAAAACATTAATTAGACATATAGTTGACTTTAATGTGTCTTATTATAATAATTCGACTAAAGCCTTATTTAAACATTAGCATTGAAACAATGTTTTATAACTCTTTAGTTTAAATTATTAATCGAGTTTAAGGATTGCGTGAGCCTACTCCAGGTATATCACTGTTTTGTGTTGTTTGCCTATATCTGATCAGGCTTGGCAGCTTATGCTCTCGTGAATGTAACGGGATTTGAGTAACGTACACAAATAACCAGACCAATATTACACATTCCATATCTTTATTGCACTGTCTTACAAGACCAGCTAAACGTTTAATCCAGTTTAAAAATAAAGATGTACATTTATCATGCTGTTCAAAGTACGTACATGTTAATTAACACTAAAACGCTAAAATGTTCAAGAATAGATTAAAAATTCATAGATTCTGTGGTAACATAGACGCGTTTAGTTGGTATTAGGATGCCTATGTTTATGTCTACAGAAGTAAATGTACAGATGTAAGAGTTGAGTAAACTCTAAAAGGTGGTATCCGACAGTTTGTCTTCAGCAAATACCATTAACAATACTCACCCCTGTATGGAGAATCCGGGCAAATATGCCACCAAAAGACTCATGCTTTATAATAAAGACTGAATAATGGACATTGCATCAGTTGTTATAGAGAACAAGACGTGAAAATGCGTTCATTTTTTTCCAAATCTATACATAAGCGCGATGAAGATTTCTGCTTAATGTAGATGCTGACGACATAGTGAGTTACACTAATGAACATATAACGTGATCTCAGAAGTAAGTGGTCACGTGTTTTTTTAGTTTAAAAATAGCTATCTCTGCAGCGTGTCTTAGATAGAAAATACCTGTTTGCAATAACCAATGGCGATTTATGCTTCACTGTTCACACAGATCTAGGGCATTAATGAACAACATTTTGCATGACCTTTTTCAGGTAAAAATGATTTATAAGGTTATTTCAGGAACAACATTGGTCCAAACTGTCGGATACCACCTTCAACGTCTTATCACAAAATGATCATGCTAAAGCAAATAGTACAGACTCAGATCGGTCTGATACTGAGTATATATACTGTTTACTGCCTAGTCCATTGTAGTACATATATTAGTTCAGTATCACAAGGCATTAACTCAGACAAGTATGTACATTATAATGTATACATTATTCTTAAATGTTCATGTTGTAAAATCTATAAAAATCATACTTCAGGCTTACTTTCTTTTATAATTTAGGATCAATACCATATAAAAACCTTCCAGAGTAAAAGACACTTTTTGCAAACCATTGTGGCGTTACAAAACTCTTAATATTGATCGGAAATCGGATTATTGTCGATGATTACCGATCGTTTTCGGAATCTACCAAGTAGAATCGGTCGATCTTTGGAATCTACACTGTAGGTCCAGCAGAACCACCAGAAATAATGCCACGTAGAATATCGGCGACCGATGAGGCCGACCATGAAGAACCACTTCCACGTGATGTTCCTTGACTCTCGGAAGACTGTTTCGGTCCTTGTTGTGGTGGTGGTGGGTTGTTAGGGGGTGTTTCTGTGGTAGGTCCAGAGTTCCAGGTCCAAACGGAGTTTCCTTGAGAGTCGAAGGCCGACCCGCTATTACTAGGATGATTTGAGCCCGGGTTGTGATACTGCCAGCTGCTTGCTGTTGTCATCCCGCTGCCCCACTGCTGCCGGTTGCCGCTAGACCTGGGTGGGGCCGGCGTGTGACTGCTGCCCCACCCACCGCCCCTGCTGCTAGACCGACCACTGGAACCGGAACTACCGCCCCAGCTGCTCCCTGTCTGGGACCTCCCGCCACTACCACCCCAGCTCGATGATCCGCCGGAGCCTCCAGTTGCGCCCCAACTAGATGAACCGCTGGACCCACCAGATCCGCCCCAGCTGTTTTGACCCCAACTTCCGGTAGTGGCTTTGCCCCCGCCTAGGAGTCCAGCGAGCCCGCCTAGACCGCCCACCACCCCAGTCCCTCCAGCAGCCGCTCCTCCTGACCACCAGTTGGTCGGAGCTTGGGTCACTGCGTTACCGGACAGCCATGGATCCATGGTGACAGCGACCGGACCATTTTCACTGTTTGCCGTGGCTGAAACAAACATACAATCAGAAATAAGCGATCTGAAGCAATTTCTGATTTACTTAAAAGTATTTTTTATGAGCTAGTGAAGTTGGCACATTACACAAAATGGAGGTACTATCAGTATGTATTAAAGAAATGATTCGAGTGAGTCTTGTGCGAATACTTTGCCACAGAGAGATTAATAGACTTTTTTCCTTAAAGTGTAATAGTACATACATGTACATTAAGCCATAAACACTATTTACAAAAACATTAGGATTACAATTTAAAATTGAGTTCAATCTATTCGAATATATTTCTTTCACAGTATAAAAGCGTCTCAGGTATGGGAAGGTTTCTATTAAAAACTGAAAGTCATATTCAGAAAGCGAGTAAGCGGTTCACTTTAAGCATCGTAAGCATCTTCCACATAGACACTGAAAGTAGGCTTTGTGAAGTAGAGGTCACTAAAATGAAAGTTCGCCGGTTGTTAGACCAAGACATTTGTAGAAACTTAAAAACATAATGTATGTGGAGTTGCTACAAAAACAACTTACGTGCAAGTGATGGGTCTAGTCGGACAAATCCTGACCGGATGTTGGTGTAGTAGATAGTCAAGTTGACAACCACGGTGGCTCTGAAATGCACAAAACAAAAACAGACAGTAAACCCATCCTGCTATAACAGTGTCTTTAAACACAATATCAATAGCTCGTTATACTTACATTATACAAGAAGTCAAATGTTTGTTTTTTTTTAAATACAAAATAATCTATGTTTTGCATGTTCTTTTGTAACATAATGTCTCATGTATAAAAGGTTTTATTGAGACATAATATCATGAAAATAAAATGTTTCATTGCCACATAATGTCGCATGTATAAAATGTTTTATTTTCACATGTCACGTGTATAAAATGTTTCATTGTCACATAATGTCCCGTGTATAAAATGTTTTATTGTCACATAATGCTGTGTATAAAATATTTTATTGTCAAATAATCCTATTTATAAAATGTTTTATTGTCACATAATTACCTGTGTATAAAATGTTTTAGTGTCACATAATGACCTGTGTATAAAATAGTTTAGTGTCACATAATTACCTGTGTATAAAATGGTTTAGTGTCACATAATTACCTGTGTATAAAATGGTTTAGTGTCACATAATGACCTGTGTATAAAATGGTTTAGTGTCACATAATGACCTGTGTATAAAATGGTTTAGTGTCACATAATGACCTGTGTATAAAATGGTTTAGTGTCACATAATGACCTGTGTGAAAATGGTTTAGTGTCACATAATTACCTGTGTATAAAATGGTTTAGTGTCACATAATTACCTGTGTATAAAATGGTTTAGTGCCACATAATGACCTGTGTTTCAAATGGTTTAGTGTCACATAATGACCTGTGTGTAAAGTGGTTTAGTGTCACATAATTACCTGTGTATAAAATGGTTTAGTGTCACATAATTACCTGTGTATAAAATGGTTTAGGGTCACATAATGACCTGTGTATAAAATGTTTTAGTGTCACATAATGACCTGTGTATAAAATGGTTTAGTGTCACATAATGTCCCGTGTATTAAATGTTTTAGTGTCACATAATGACCTGTGTATAAAATGGTTTAGTGTCACATAATGAACTGTGTATAAAATGGTTTAGTGTCACATAATGACCTGTGTATTAAATGTTTTAGTGTCACATAATGACCTGTGTATAAAATGGTTTAGTGTCACATAATTACCTGTGTATAAAATGTTTTAGTGTCACATAATGACCTGTGTATAAAATGGTTTAGTGTCACATAATGACCTGTGTATAAAATGGTTTAGTGTCACATAATGACCTGTGTATAAAATGGTTTAGTGTCACATAATGACCTGTGTATTAAATGTTTTAGTGTCACATAATGACCTGTGTATAAAATGGTTTAGTGTCACATAATGACCTGTGTATAAAATGGTTTAGTGTCACATAATTACCTGTGTATAAAATGTTTTAGTGTCACATAATGACCTGTGTATAAAATGGTTTAGTGTCACATAATGACCTGTGTATAAAATGGTTTAGTGTCACATAATGTCCCATGTATAAAATGTTTTAGTGTCACATAATGACCTGTGTATAAAATGGTTTAGTGTCACATAATGACCTGTGTATAAAATGGTTTAGTGTCACATAATGACCTGTGTATAAAATGGTTTAGGGTCACATAATGACCTGTGTTTCAAATGGTTTAGTGTCACATAATGACCTGTGTATAAAATGGTTAAGTGTCACATAATGACCTGTGTATAAAATGGTTTAGGGTCACATAATGACCTGTGTTTCAAATGGTTTAGTGTCACATAATGACCTGTGTATAAAATGGTTTAGTGTCACATAATTACCTGTGTATAAAATGGTTTAGTGTCACATAATTACCTGTGTATCAAATGGTTTAGTGTCACATAATGACCTGTGTATCAAATGGTTTAGTGCCACATAATGACCTGTGTTTCAAATGGTTTAGTGTCACATAATGACCTGTGTATAAAATGGTTTAGGGTCACATAATGACCTGTGTATAAAACGGTTTAGGGTCACATAATGACCTGTGTATAAAATGGTTTAGTGTCACATAATGACCTGTGTATAAAATGGTTTAGTGTCACATAATGACCTGTGTATAAAATGGTTTAGTGTCACATAATTACCTGTGTATCAAATGGTTTAGTGTCACATAATGACCTGTGTATCAAATGGTTTAGTGCCACATAATGACCTGTGTTTCAAATGGTTTAGTGTCACATAATGACCTGTGTATAAAATGGTTTAGGGTCACATAATGACCTGTGTATAAAACGGTTTAGTGTCACATAATTACCTGTGTATAAAATGGTTTAGTGTCACATAATGACCTGTGTATAAAATGGTTTAGTGTCACATAATGACCTGTGTATAAAATGGTTTAGTGTCACATAATTACCTGTGTATCAAATGGTTTAGTGTCACATAATGACCTGTGTATCAAATGGTTTAGTGCCACATAATGACCTGTGTTTCAAATGGTTTAGTGTCACATAATGACCTGTGTATAAAATGGTTTAGGGTCACATAATGACCTGTGTATAAAACGGTTTAGGGTCACATAATGACCTGTTTATAAAATGGTTTAGTGTCACATAATTACCTGTGTATCAAATGGTTTAGTGACACATAATGGCATGTGTATAAAATGTTTTAGGGTCACATAATGACCTGTGTATAAAATGGTTTAGTGTCACATAATTACCTGTGTATCAAATGGTTTAGTGTCACATAATGACCTGTGTATCAAATGGTTTAGTGTCACATAATTACCTGTGTATCAAATGGTTTAGTGTCACATAATGTCCCGTGTATAAAATGTTTTAGTGTCACATAATGACCTGTGTATCAAATGGTTTAGGGTCACATAATGACCTGTGTATAAAATGGTTTAGTGTCACATAATGACATGTGTATAAAATGGTTTATTGTCACATAATGTCCCGTGTATTAAATGGTTTAGTGTCACATAATGTCCTCTGTATAAAATGTGCCATTTGAGGGGTATAAACGTAACTCTTTGCAGAAAAAACTGGCAATTATCTTTGTAACATAACAATATATTTTATCCTGTTTATTACAGGTTTTAGTCACATCCAGTGTTTGAACCCGCCTCGCACCCGTACGTAAAGCAGATGTCTAAATGTTTAAACGACACATAATGTCCCGTGTATAAAATGGTTCAGTGTCACATAATGACCTGTGTATAAAACGTTTTAGTGTTTGAACCCGCCTCGCACCCGTACGTAAAACAGATGTCTAAATGTTTAAACGACCTTTTCATCGTTATAAAGTTTTGTTTAAAATTATTTTATGTTATGAACTTATTGTTTAAACAACATCACGTCATACATATTTTAGTGACCCTATTAATCCTAATACTTATCGGATATCCTCGAGAAATCATTCTAATATCTCCGCAGTCATGAAAATAGTGTGTGTCTGGATTCTCATTATGATCAAAGTGGGGGGGGGGGGGGGATGGGTTGGGGAAGGAAGCTGCGTCTACCTGGCTAAGGAGGTTAATGGTTTGGGGGAAGAAAGCTGCGTCTACCTGGCTAAGGAGGTTAATGGGTTGGGGGAAGGAAGCTGCGTCTACCTGGCTAAACAGAGTCTAGGCTTCAGTTGTATCAGGACAGGGGACCTGCAGCTGTCCAGCCGTAATATCACAGGATGATGGCATCTTGTCGGGATTGGGGGTGGCAATTAAGACCCAAAACCACGAAAGCTAAACTACTATATTATGCTATTTGTATTTAGGTATATAGGTTTGGATATAAGTGGTATCCAACATTTGAACCAGTTTCCACCCTTAAACATCTAAATAAGTTGATTTATCCTGAAAATATTCCTCAAAATGTTGTCCAATGAGGTCATACATCATTGTGAAAAGTGAAGAATAACCCCCTACCTGTCATTAAAACATATATTTTAGCAGCAATTGGCTGATCTTAATAAATTCGGAAAGAATTAAAATTTAAAATGATTTATTATACAATTTGTAATGTCTCAATTTGATGTTGTGTTCATATTTCTCTATATTTTGATTAAAGTATAAATGTATGCTGATATTATGCCCATTGCAGAAAACATATGGTAACATATTGTTAAATGTATTCTAAAAAGATAATTGTCGGATACTATCTATAAATAATAAGCAAAGACATGTCTAATAGGGAAGTATGCGGGTTGTTACAGAGACTGCATAAAGCCATTCAAACCAACTATAGTGTAGGGTTGTTGTTGTTGTTTTTATTGTGTATGGTTATTGGCAATATTAAATTGTGAACGTTTTGTTTATTGAAGCAATACACCAAACAGCCGAAGATATCCATAATCTGTCCTTGGTAATCAAGGCAATTAAGTGCCGCTGGAACTATGCCAGAAACAATGTGTCTTATAGAAATGTTTATAGCTAATTCACATTGACGTTTCAATATTGTTTATGATCCAATTAAGTATTCCTCAAAAGGAGGAATATGTGTGTTATAATGGTTTGTTGTATTTTAAAGGTTTTATTGTAAACTATTTCCAGGCTAAAATTAGGCACGACAGAGCTTATATAATTTCGTATTAAAATCGAACGGTATTGTATAAAGGAAAACGAGAGCGTGGAGTTAGGCAATTATTTCTGTTGGTAAATAATGTCCATGTGATTGAGAGTATATTTATATATGTCTACAGAAATATAAATATTTAATACATTAACATGTCTGTTTTTACTTTTCTCTTGCTAGATTTATGGTAATTTAGTATTTACCATTAAATAACTAAACCAGTGTAATGCATGAATGTAGAGGTCCTGAAGAGTTACACAGACACAAACATGTCGAAGACTGGCACAGTCATAACATTCTCTCACTATTACCGATACATTATATCTATGTTAGGGTGTTGTCTTTTAAAGCGATCATATCGTGCTTAGAGAAATGGAACTTTAGATATAAAAAAAACGTTTACATTTTACATTCTTTTGTGTTGCACCGATAGCTGACAACAATATCGATTTACAGTTAACAACTATGACAGGAGTACATGCTCGAATGATCAAAACTCAGCAGAAGTAAGACGTTAATAACGTTGTTTGTTTTGTTGTTTCGGGTTTGTATTTTCTTTCGTCATTTCAAGTCAAAAACAAGTGAAATGGGCGTTGTTTCGAAAGTTAAGTTAAACAGTAGCATGTCTGATCTTTTTCCAAGACAGAACCAGAGTTCTGAAAAATGAAAATTTTACAGTAAAATCCGACATCGATACGGTCACTTCATGCTAAAACTGGCATAATATGCATTGTATAATATCACTGTAAATGTACCGTGTGCTAATTATTGGAGAAAGAATAACACTTATCTGAAGGATAACTTACATGAATTGGATCTGTTCGGACATCATGGTTTCAGGGCCATACCAAAGGACAGATACGGAGTCCTTGTACGAATTGTTGTGATGGGTGACAGTGTCTCCGCGGCCCAGACAATTGAGTCGCTTGGCGGCCCCATCCTCGCTGTAGAAGATCCCCGTTGGCCAGTCCTTGGCTCCTTCCTCGGCAGCTACGAGCATAAATCCTTTGAACGGCGGCCCCCATAACGTCACTGTGTTGAGGAGAAAAGTCTTGATTGATTTAAAATTGAAGATAAATCGTGATAACACAAAATCATAAGTATCATTTGGGCAGTGAGTAAAGTTTAAAAAAAATGACACAGTGTACTCATGGGTAATGCCCGAATGTCTTTTAAACCGAGATGAACAGAATAATCAAATAAAATGCATACAAGCCGTAACTTATCCAGTTGTTGAAAGTTTGTTTGTATTGTCAAAAATCACAATAAATAAAGATAAAGCAGCAAACCCGTTAGTAAGGGCAAAACAGTTTGGATATAAGGGGAATATGTTTTCAATCGAAATCAAAACTGCAGCTCATCCAGTTTTGTTGATTTTATATCAAGAAATAATTGTATAACAGTAGTTCTGTGAAAGCAAGATTAGCTTGCTCTTCGTGTACTCAAAAAACAATAAAAAATTTGATTATTTTTGGAGTAAGTCGAACTGATACATTTCGTCATTACGAAGGCTTATTATTGATTAGGGAAGAGCTGGTATGAAATTACGTAGAAGGCTCAGCTTTTTCCATCGTAAAGACGGCAAATGAAATGCATGTGTAATTTCATTTTAAACAAATTTTAACAAAACAGTTTAAATAAAATGTTTCGTTCACAAATGTTATGGACACAAATTCAAGGTAAGTAGCATTCTTCAACTACATGTAACTTGTAACTAACTAACGTGCAATAAAAGCAATGGAAAGGTGAAGGTTCAACTTCGCAATTCAATTTGAATTCATTATTTGCAATGCATCTACGTAAATTCTCGCTCTCTTGACAAGCATTGACTAAATTTTACCATAAACATAAAAGGAAGGCACATGACCGCTCTTTACCGTGTAAACGTCAAGACAGCTGACACTATGGTAGCCCGTTATAGTCACAAGACAATCTTTAATAACAAAATTGTCGCACCCCACGACAAATAGTAGTGCTACATTTTTGCGTTATAGGATGTGAGACGAAAGGCATAGTCACTCTCTTATCAGGATAATCAATGTTTACATAAGTATGATGTTTATAAATATCCAGTTTGTCAATTATGACATGCATGTACTTCATACCCATCGGAATTGGCATTGTATATTTGCATTATACATTTATATGAATACTTCACTAACATAACACATCAGTTGTCTAACAGCAAGTACATTGACTGTTACCCAGAAAGTCGGTCACGTGAGTTTCATACTAATGAAAGTGCACTAGCAAACAAGCGTACTTCACAAGCCTTAAAACGTACGTACGGAAGTGACCGACAACTGTTGAGTGTCATGTGGAAATGTCCGAACACAGTCACTTTCTCGTTGTTTGCAAAATGTGACCTAAATCAACATGAAGTGTTATCTAACATCTCCCTGAGGATGTCATTTATTTTTGTTGACAAACCTTGACATCATCATTTGTCTCACATTTTATATGCGCTCATATGTTAAGTGTACAAAAAGAAGCCGCATTCATTTGACTCGGCGTTTACACATAACAACATTGAAAGAGGAGATGTGTTGATATTTCAAGCATATTTAACCACCTGTCACTAGAAAAGTCAGCATAATTATGCAACAACATTCAGACAGGACTTCATCCTGGTGATATATAGGCTATAAAGAAACTCTAAATACTAGTGATTCTAGTGATTAAAATATGCACAAAATGGATTAATTATCTTCGAAGGAACTTCATATTGGAAATGTTAACACTTATTCAAGAAATTTTAATAGTAAATAACATAAAAGAACACTACTATTTTCATAAAATAAAGGAAATATGAATATGTCTTATTAACATAATATTGTGTTATAGCGCAAACAGTATATTGTCGAATTCAAATATGCCGATCTTTCAGAAAATATGTCCTGCGTGTACGTGTATTTTATTACAACAAGTTCAGGTTGCATGTAAAGCTCCCCGATAGACTTCTGACATTATGTCTTATTTCTACAAAATTTGACCTATGAAAATTTTGCTTTTTTTCCACGAGAACTGATCTCTGACATTTTTGCTGTTTTACTTGTTGTGACCTCTCACATTATGGCTTATTTTCATGAATTCTGACCTCTGACATTATGGCTTATTGCTAAGGGTTGTGACCTCTGACATTATGGCTTATTGCTAAGGGTTGTGACCTCTCACATTATGACTTATCTCTACCAGTTCTGACCTCTTACATTATGGCTTTTTTCTACGGGTTCTGACTTCTGGTATTATGGCTTATTTCTACAGGTTCTGACTTCTGGTATTATGGCTTATTTCTACGGGTTCTGACTTCTGGTATTATGGCTTATCTCTACAAGTTCTGACTTCTGGCATCATGGCTTATTTCAACGAGTTCAGACCTCTTACATTACGGCTTATTGCTACGAGTTCTGACTTCTGGCATCATGGCTTAGTTTCACGAGTTCTGAACTCTTACATTACGGCTTATTGCTACGTGTTCTGAACTCTGGCATCATGGCTAAGTTTGACGAGTTCTGACCTCTTACATTACGGCTTATTGCTACGTGTTCTGAACTCTGGCATCATGGCTAAATTTGACGAGTTCTGACCTCTTACATTACGGCTTATTGCTACGTGTTCTGAACTCTGGTATCATGGCTTAGTTTGACGAGTTCTGACCTCTTACATTACGGCTTATTGCTACGTGTTCTGAACTCTGGCATCATGGCTAAGTTTGACGAGTTCTGACCTCTTACATTATGGCTTATTTCTACGTGTTCTGAACTCTGACATTATGGCTTTTTGCTACGGGTTATGACTTCTGGCATTATGGCTTATTGCTATGAGTTCTGATCTCTGGCATTATAGCTTATTTCTAAGAGTTCTGAGCACTGACATTAAGGCTTATTGCTACGGGTTCTGTCTTCCGGCATTATGGCTTGTTCTCACGAGTTCTGACCTCTTACATTATGGTTTATTTCTACGAGTACTGACCTCTTACATTATGGCTTTTTTTCTACGGGTTCTGACCTATGACATTATGGCTTTTTACGACTTCTGACCGCTTACATTATGACTTATTTCTACGAGTTCTGTCCTCTTACATTATGGCTTATTTCTACGAGTTCTGTCCTCTTACATTACTGGATTATTGTTACTGGTTCTGCCCTCTGACACTATGACTTTTTACGAGTTTTGACGTCTTACATTATGGCTTTTTTCTACGGGTTCTGACCTCTGACATTATGGCTTTTTACGAGTTCTGACCGCTTACATTATGGCTTATTTCAACGAGTTATGACCTCTTACATTTTGGCTTATTTCTACGGGTTCTGACTTTAGGCATTATGGCTTATTGCTACGGGTTCTGACCTCTTACATTATGGCTTATTTCTACGAGTTATGACCTCTTACATTATGGCTTATTGCTACGGGTTCTGACCTCTTACATTATGGCTTATTTCTACGAGTTCTGACCTCTTACAGTATGGCTTATTGCTACGAGTTCTGACTTCAGGCATTATGGCTTATTTCCACGAGTTCTGGCCTCTTACATTTTGGCTTATTTCCACGAGTTCTGACTACTGACATTATGGTTTATATCTACGGGTTCTGACTTCTGTCATTATGGCTTATTTCCACGAGTTCTGACTACTGACATTATGGTTTATATCTACGGGTTCTGACTTCTGTCATTATGGCTTATTTCCACGAGTTCTGACTACTGACATCATGGTTTATATCTACGGGTTCTGACTTCTGTCATTATGGCTTATTTCCACGAGTTCTGACTTCAGGCATTATGAAACTGGTTGTTTTTAGAATGCACCGCGTTTATAAAATAAGACACTAATTGTATAGTGACATCATAAATATTGTCGGTATGCGCTGTTGTATACATCGCACAACGTTTGATCCTTTGGATGGAATAAAACCCCTGGCTTATGTCTGAGCAGAACCACTAACGCACCGCATGCCAACCGGAAGACTATCTCTTATTGTTGTAAATTATGTCTGCTTATATACATTACCATTGTGCTATATAACATTGTTTTCTTTCGATGATGAATATTTTAACTTTTATATAATGACACAACTTGCAAGAATGCTTATTGGAAAAATACTTGAAAGATGACACTGCTTTTGTTGTTTGTGTTTTGTCTTTATTGTTGTATTTTGTTTTGTTGTTACTTTGTTCTGTTCTTTGAGAGCAATAATGAACCAATGTTTACTTAGTTCTGTTAAAATGTTTCACAGTATTTTGACACCGGAAAACCTTTACTTATTCTCTTCTTATTTATCTTCTTCACGTTTAATGTCCCGCCAACAATCTTTGAAGGTTATGGGAGATATCGCTACTGACAGCGTCCACAGTTATGAGAAAGCTGATCTTCGTACGAGGGATTGACCCTGTATGAACTTGACTACTCGCAGGCCAGTCTTCGTGCTTGAGAAAAGGAAGTGCTAGTAAAGTACCAAATATGTGGAAAGGGGCTGGACGCGTCAGTTGAGTCCATTCATTCTTCAAATATTAACATTACTGTTGTATTCTGTTTAACAGGATGTTCAAGTGAATACACTGTGTAATGCAGATATACGTGAAAAGCAGATTTATCAATGAACAGCGCCGGGTAAGAATATCACTCAGTGGGTAGAGTTAAGGGGCGGAAGAAGACAGCAAAATGTTATTTGAACGTGTATCTCACTAACTATACATTATATACTAGGCCGAGACATTTACAATACCCTTTCTGCGTATCTTTACCAACTAACAACAGAAGGCATTCGTATAATCTCAGCATCTCAGTTCAAGGTACTACAAAAAGAATAATGCAACTGGGGTTTAGATTAAGGTCACGATAGTGTTGTGTTGAAATGGCTAGAGTTTATTTTAACACGGTGCATTATATGCAATCTTTTTAAATTGCTTGCAGGGTAAAACTTACACCGCCCAAACAACGCTTGGATTTACACAGGTAACCAGGTAACACAAATCTAAACTGGCACATGTATGTAACATGCCATACATTTCTATTTAAAACGAACGCACACTTGCATTTTGTAGGTTTAACAATGCCGCCTTTGTCCACAGCGGATGGGTCCATCACGATCTGATTAACATGTGAAAATGTCTTGCGTCTTACTCCACCATAAAATTCAGTCCCTTTACATATTATGAAAGAAAATCTTGCATAATATTATCAATATTGAACCTTGTCAGGGGTGACTTTCCTGTTAACATCATTCCAAAAAAGCGAACTACAGACTATGGGGCTCTAGCTACTTCCACCGATAGTGAAAAAAATAGTGCGTTACCGCGCTCTTATAATCACTGGAGTTATGAACATGTTACTTCTTACTAGCACACCAATAAGTACGTTAGAGGAGTCCTAGTCCGGCGGATATTTCAATCTTGGGATATCTTTTATGTGACTTGTTGTTCCTCTGTAGTTCTAAGCCCTTCACTAACTAAGGTTGGCCATCACCAAACTGATCAGACATCTGTCGGTGGGGTGTGCCGGTATTATTGTTCAGCAAGGCAGTCATTGTAATCTTGCTAGCGTGGCAGTTAATACTGCGTTGCCGATGTGATACAAGTTGGGGGCTAAGCGGGTTGGGGGCTAGGGGGTGAATCTGAAGTCATTTCCTATATTTCTATTGACCTGAATGCAAGTATAATTTAAATCCAATCAATCCGACCAATCATACTCATTATCAGTGTTTATAACGTTGGAGCATGATTGTATACATGTTACTTTTGTATACAAACAAAACAGTATTGCATTAGCATTGATAAACCAGTGATGGTAGAATTATTGACGGAAAATGAAATACGGGCACTGCCCGATGATCATGCATTCGAAGAGACATTAGTAAGCAAATGAAATCTATACTGTAAATAACTCGTATAACTAATAAAACGACTCATCGAAACCATTTTATAATTAATTATGAAGAATGAGGTTGACAAAGGAAGTGAAAGAGATCGGAATGATGTATACCTTTAACACTTTAAAAAAAAACACGTTCGATTTTTTATGTTTACTTTACGTCCCAGAAATTTTAATTATTGGATGACATATGTTTAATTAATTGGAAAAGAAATTGTTTGTACATAATTATATAGAATTCATTTTAGTTTTGAGTTTGCAAAGAGAACTTAGCATTTAATTATTTTGTTCTTCTTTTAATTGGTTAATGTGTATGATATTGGCTTCTCTTTCTCGGAATGTCTCTTGTAGCGTACATGCACCTGTACACGTTATGTACATTGACATACATGTGGGAAGGGAAGACAGTCTGAACAAGGAGGTATAAATGATGGTATTACCTCTTATGGGTCTGTCCGGTCGGAACACATCGGCTGACGTCGTAATGTTGTATAGCCCCATTGCCCGGGTGGGGAATACTTTTCTATACGTGTGCGGATGAATATGTCGCGGAGTCATGTAGAAGCACGAATCTGGCGGGGCGCCATTAGGCTTACACTGGATGAATCCCGCCAGCAAAACAATTCCAAAAGAGAAGTACACTCCGTTCATTGTTCCCTGTTCGCCCAATCTCTCTAACACTCCAAGATGCGACACCTCTCTCGCCTAACTCCGCATTTGCCGTAATCCCTGTAGAATTAAGAATATCCGAATGTGTCTTGCAGAAAAAGGGCCGAGATTAACAGAAATTAACTACAAAAGGCCAAACGGAAATAACCGGTAATACTTACTCCGGTCTCGAACAAGTCTTTCTCTGTCGGATTTTTCTGTCAACTACCTCATCAACCGTGTTTTTACTGCCGACATGAATAATAAAGGGGAGTAAGACGTTTGGGAATTCATCGCTTTTGATTGGTGCATGTGACTTAAACGTCATTGTCGTCAACTTGTTAGCCAACGTCTAAGTGTGATGCGGTAACATGCCTGTGACAGGTCGCGTATAAATGTAGCCATAATGAAACAATTAATTCTGTACGTGTGATGGGTTATGACATCAAGTGCAGATTCTTCTGACAGACGTTGAATGACGGGCACTCTTCTCCTCTGTTCCTAAACAGACCGACATTGAGACCAGTTAGCGAACACTGACAGAAGATAGACGCCCCAGAACGCAGCCTCACGTCACACCGTTTATCTTAGTAATGACAGGAAATATTTATCTTTATTTTCCTCCAATAACATGAAGAAAGTACACGACCTACAACTTAATTCGGAACACAAACAATATAAAAACATGCTTGTGTAAATGTAAACAACATTTGAGATACATACTCTTACAAATATGGTATTATACACCGATGTCCTATTATTTAAGTGGTACATATATAGAATATTTTATATAAAAAAGATACATTTGGCTCGAAAAAAGGACAGACATTAATACATATTAATACGAATAAACACGAGAACAAAAATCTTCTGACACTTAAATTTGGAGATTATATCTTAACTCCAAAAATCATTCTGACCTTGTCGAAACGAAAAACAAGATTTAAAACCCTGTGGTTAGATAAATGAAACACCAGTAGAAAAACAAAGAAAACAAACAAAAATGACAAACGAACAATCAAAACCAAAACCGAAATATCAGAAACGCACATATACACTTAAACTAAACATTGACACAAAGCAACAAAAAAGATAATAATGTCAGATTATGACTGGCACCCTTTTTTCTTTTATTGTCTTCCCAGGCCGTGGCGAAATCGAAATTCTGTGGCAGGAATAGCACAAAAAGAAAACGGAATAAAATCTTCACACAAACATATACCGGCACGCACACGCAAACACAAGCGTGGTGACGTGCGAACTCTGTTAGCTCATGTAATATAATGCCTATAAAAAGATGTATATATGTAGACGAATGAATGGTACAACAAGCATATACACAAGATGTGACATGAAAAAATATATAAGTCACAATACAAAATGTTACAATCGTGTTTATAATCAGTGTGTGTAAAGTTGGGATGCGTATTAAAGTGTGCTTATGTTGAATAGTATGCAAGCCATGCAAAGTGAAGATACTTAAACATACATCCAATGAAGGTGTCGTATCTTTGACAAAGTAATACATCAAGCGCTGAATCACACACTGCAAACAAAATAAAAATTACATTTATGCGATGAGAACAAGAAACACACTAAAACGCGGCTGAATACTTCACACAATCTTTGCAGAAATTTAACGCTGTTCATTTTTTTTTTCTTTTATCATAACAATCATCATGGATTGATTGGCCATTCTATCACAAGATCCTATGCGCAATCCACACAATACAAAAAATGCTAACAATAGAAAAAGGTTAACTTAAAAATCACTAAATTCACGTATCACCGCTGATAAGGTCGTCTCCATTTTCAGTGCGCGTGACGTTATTGCACATTGGCAGAGATAACATCCACACATACTGTACAATGCAGTCTTTGATACCAAATAGCCTTCGGAAATAAAGCAATATACAAGTCAGATCAAATGTTGGAGAAATGCTTAAATTTTGTTTAATAACGCCGAATACAGTACGGTTCCGATTGCAGATGCAAACGAATAAAACCATGAATTCCGAAACTAAAAAGACAATAATGTGACTGCCTCCGTCTGTAACTATAAATTGTATCATAAAAACATAATATATAATCAAATGACGCAATGGCAAGGACAGTTTTAGGCAAAACTCTTTTGAATATAAGTCTTATTTAATTTACCACATGTCAATAGTGCACAGAACACGATCTTTAAAAATGCTTTCAACTACAGTTATGACTAATGTGCCTGATTACAGACTGGCATATGAGGCACGATAATGTCATCAAACAACCGCTTGACAGTCGCTATGTGGTGACGTCACACGGATGTCAAATTGTCATTACAAGGGCTTTTTCATTCGAAGTTGTTTTTTTTTTAAATGCACATAACCTTTGTGGCATATTTTGAGTGAAACCAAACCCATAAGTTGCCATAAAATAGATTTCATTCTTGTCGTTAAATGCTAAATGTGCTACATGTATTTATACATGTGTACGAAACAGTGTTTGCCTCAATTTGAATACACGATCGTCCCCTAGTGACAAAGGAAATAAACTGTTCTTTATCTACAAACCGGATTTAATTGATTGTTATCTGAGTGTTTAAGTAAAATCAACAAGTTATTAATTGCGGTCATGTGTTTTACCTTCCGTGTGACTTTACTGGAATTTTATCGGCTCCATGTACAAAAACAGTTCTGCTTTAAAACCTTCATATGACTTTTTACATCATTTAAAATGGAAATGTCCATGTTTGTATTTAATGGTAGTACAATATGCCCATACACGTTAAACTGTGTCTATATTTAATGGTAGTACAATATGCCCATACACGTTAAACTGTGTCTATATTTAATGGTAGTACAATATGCACATACACGTTAAACTGTGTTTATATGTAATGGTAGTACAATATGCCCATACACGTTAAACTGTGTCTATATTGAATGGTAGTACAATATGCCAATACACGTCAAACTGTGTCTATATTTAATGGTAGTACAATATGCCCATACACGTTAAACTGTGTCTATATTTAATAGTAGTACAATATGCCCATACATGTTAAACTGTGTCTATATTTAATGGTAGTACAATATGCCCATACATGTTAAACTGTGTCTATATTTAATGGTAGTACAATATGCCCATACATGTTAAACTGTGTCTATATTTAATGGTAGTACAATATGCCCATACACGTTAAACTGTGTCTATATTTAATGGTAGTACAATATGCCCATACACGTTAAACTGTGTCTATATTGAATGGTAGTACAATATGCCAATACACGTCAAACTGTGTCTATATTTAATGGTAGTACAATATGCCCATACACGTTAAACTGTGTCTATATTTAATAGTAGTACAATATGCCCATACATGTTAAACTGGGTCTATATTTAATGGTAGTACAATATACCCATACACGTTAAACTGTGTCTATATTTAATGGTAGTACAATATGCCCATACACGTTAAACTGTGTCTATATTGAATGGTAGTACAATATGCCAATACACGTCAAACTGTGTTAATATTTAATGGTAGTACAATATGCCAATACACGTCAAACTGTGTCTATATTTAATGGTAGTACAATATGCCCATACACGTTAAACTGTGTCTATATTTAATGGTAGTACAATATGCCCATACACGTTAAACTGTGTCTATATTTAATGGTAGTACAATATGCCCATACACGTTAAACTGTGTCTATATCTAATGGTAGTACAATATGCCCATACACGTTAAACTGTGTCTATATTTAATGGTAGTACAATATGCCCATACACGTTAAACTGTGTCTATATCTAATGGTAGTACAATATGCCTATACACGTTAAACTGTGTCTATATTTAATGGTAGCACAATATGCTCATACACGTTAAACTGTGTCTATATTTAATGGTAGTACAATATGCCCATACACGTCAAACTGTGTCTATATTTAATGGTAGTACAATATGCCCATACACGTTAAACTGTGTCTATATTTAATGGTAGCACAATATGCTCATACACGTCAAAATGTGTCTATATTTAATGGTAGTACAATATGCCCATACACGTTAAACTGTGTCTATATTTAATGGTAGTACAATATGCCCATACACGTCAAACTGTGTCTATATTTAATGGTAGTACAATATGCCCATACACGTTAAACTGTGTCTATATCTAATGGTAGTACAATATGCCCATACACGTTAAACTGTGTCTATATTTAATGGTAGTACAATATGCCCATACACGTTAAACTGTGTCTATATTGAATGGTAGTACAATATGCCCATACACGTTAAACTGTGTCTATATTTAATGGTAGTACAATATGCCCATACACGTCAAACTGTGTCTATATTTAATGGTAGTACAATATGCTCATACACGTTAAACTGTGTCTATATTTAATGGTAGTACAATATGCCCATACATGTTAAACTGTGTCTATATTTAATGGTAGTACAATATGCTCATACACGTCAAACTGTGTCTATATTTAATGGTAGTACAATATGCCCATACACGTTAAACTGTGTCTATATTGAATGGTAGTACAATATGCCCATACACGTTAAACTGTGTCTATATTTATTGGTAGTACAATATGCCCATACACGTCAAACTGTGTCTATATTGAATGGTAGTACAATATGCCCGTACACGTTAAACTGTGTCTATATTTAATGGTAGTACAATATGCCCATACACGTTAAACTGTCTCTATATTTAATGGTAGTACAATATGCCCGTACACGTTAAACTGTGTCTATATTTAATGGTAGTACAATATGCCCATACACGTTAAACTGTGTCTATATTGAATGGTAGTACAATATGCCCATACACGTTAAACTGTGTCTTTCTATGGCTCGGCTCAGATCTATATGTCTATGGAAAAAAACAACTCGGGTGTAAAATGAAAACGAGCGCAAGACGTTGCAATTTGTATTAAACAAAAAAGTTTTATTATATATTTTTAAATCTTAAAAACGCCATCGTCCATTATATATTTCTTATCTTTTAAAAATGTATCATTTCAATTGCATTTTGTACATATTTGGAACTTGACACTTCGTTTACCTAGTTAGGCCTAATGCTGAGCGGTAAGTCTCCGACGGATAAGGCGTAAGGCCCTCACCTCAGCTGTGGTATGTGGAGTTCTTTCAACGGACTTGTGGTGCGCACGTGGTTTATACCATATACATTCACAGGTATTAACTGACGGTCGTAAATTATGATGCTGGAATAACGTTGTTTTTAATGTAAAACAGAACTCCACTCTAACAGGGCCTTTCAACCTGTTGACGTGTTCTGGTGCGAAAACCACCCAAGTTAACAGATGCTCTTTGATAATGGATTGCCATGACAACACATTAGGAACGGACCAGCGTCACCTTACGGATACGTCCGCATACGTCTTAGTGATTTATCATAAAAAAACAGATGTACGTTTTGTGTTCTAAATAGCTGGTCATATTTCACAACTCGACCCCCTATATACTACGTTATTGGTGCAATCTATATTTCAGCTTAAAGATGGTATCCGACAGTTCGGAACATTTAATTTTTTCTCATGCAACCAAATAAAATATATTGTTACCTGAAAAGATCCTGCTAAATGTTGTCTATTGGTGCCCTACATCCATTTGAACAGTTAAGTATAACACCAAATTGGTCATAACAAAAATGTACTTCCTATCCGAGCCACGCTGCACAGTTATCTATTTATAAACTAAGAAAATCACATGTTCACTAAGTTTTGAGATCACGTTTCATGATCATCCGGGTAATCAGCTCTGACGTCGATATCCAGGGACGTAGCTTGACAGAGAAGCATGTGTAGGCACCACAAATCTACAAGGGTCCGTGGGAATGCTCGCATAAAATTCAGGCGAACCGATATCTGGTTAAGGAGAACCGTACTCAGCCATGTTTAACGTTTATATATAAAACGTTAACCGCTCTATCAACTTCGCTTGGTTCCCTGTAGTGTAGCGTCAACATATTTTTTTTTGGATTTACGGGTACTGGCCCATACATTATATATGAATTTGGGATACATGTCTTTATCAATAGGTCCCAGATGCCCATCACGTGGAAATTTGAAAGCTTATTGACAGTTCGTTTAAATTCAGCCGGAAGGTCGTTCGACCCAATCGAAAAACAAAATAATACAAACAGTAGAAAACATGACGGATGTGGAAATAGTAAAGCATGTGCATGTAGATGTAAGCAAAAAGCTAACACTGAGTGTAGATGGTAAACAATTGTAGAGGCTTACAGGTTAAGCAGCCATCAACCAAGAGGATGATGACCAGAGCCTGTAATTGTCGGCATGAAGCTGTAGTGGTAGAACTGACGAACGAGGTGCTGACATGCACCGTACACAAGTAAACAACAACACGAGAAAGTGTACGTACCGCTACACGAAGAAGGACACGCACTTAAATTAAGACAGACATAAAAGGCATTTATCCCATTTCAGATGGGCGGGAACAAAATTGTTCAGTATAATTTACAAAAACGAACTCATCATATGGCGAAATGATATAATTTTAATAATTTGAATTCGTAAAATGTGCGAACAATATCATTCACTCGAGAGGTGTTAGAAAGCGTGATTAACTGATTAATGACACTTGAATAACTGGACCACCTGGTGATGGTCCAAGTAGCGGGGGTTAAGAAAGATGTAAATTTGTTTGTTTCTGCAATTTTTGTCTCGGGGGGCCACCCTTCCAAGGTTGTGGGACATTTAAATCAAGAAAGAATAAAACGGTCCTTTTTTATTATTTTATTTTTTATATCTATGTTTGCGTGCCTGTAACTGTCACATAAACATGACAGAAAACGAGAGATAATGTGGTTTATTATTATTATCTTTATTATTAAAATGTCAAAATCTTGTCTCCGTACGCCATTACTTGTTTATACTTCCGTCAGCTATGAATGCTTCTCTGTACGTCCCTCGATGTTCGGATTGCATGTTAACAAAGTAAGGTTAACTACTAGCAACGAAACAGTCCATAGCCAAAATAAGCGTGTAAAATGCTTGAAGTGTTCTCGGGAAAACAGTCAAGGTTATCTGTGTAAGGAATCACTGGTGGAGTTTGACAATGTACATTGCAAAAAGAAATCCATCGTAAATTGTGGCAGAGATATTTCTTCTTAAATGAATTATTACAGGGGGTGTTAAAACATTTTACATTTTGAAAATAAATAAGAAATGCATTATCATTATTCGCTTATTTGATGATATATAATAATAAAGTCAAGAACTTCCGAAATTTTTCATTGGCGATGATGAAAATGAAAGCATTAGGAATGTGAACTCACGACGACATGATTGAATACCGATCGCCCTTTGTCTTGGAAAGCAAAATAATATCTGAATGCAATGGCTACATCAGTAGCAGAAGAGTATGTTTTAACACAAGAGAAAAAAAAATTCCCCCAAAAAATATTGATTAATGGTATATGTACAATATACGGTAGATACCGTGATTTTCTTTTCAAGTTTAAGAAAACAACATCCTTATGTAAAAACTTTACCAGTACCATAATAAACGCCATGTAATAATAGAAGGGCTGTGTATATTATACTATTTGCCATAATTTATAAATTTGTAAACAAGAGAAAAACAAAAATAAGCACTTCTTTTCTTTAAAAAAAATGCGCAATGCCTTGCCAAACTGTTGCGAATCCTAAACTATTGTCTGTAACATTGACATTTCTCCGTAAAACATGGCTCTTTTTATTGATAAATTTCAGACAGGCAGCACTAAACAGATGTGGATTCCTGTTATTGCATGCCACATTATTTTGTCCATTCACTAGAGCGATTTTCCTTAGAGGCCCGCTCTTCAGAGCATCACTAAATAATGTTCATGGTCATTGTTTTACTAACATACTAACATGGGATAGAAAAAATAAACCACTTTGTCATTTTAATAAATAGTTATATCTGAACCATAGGCTGGATACAATTTGTGACTAATAGTTATATCTGAACCATAGGCTGGATACAATTTGTGACTAATAGTTATATCTGAACCATAGGCTGGATACAATTTGTGACTAATAGTTATATCTGAACCATAGGCTGGATACAATTTGTGACTAATAGTTATATCTGAACCAAAGGCTGGATACAATCTGTGACTAATAGTTATATCTGAACCATAGGCTGGATACAATCTGTGACTAATAGTTATATCTGAACCATAGGCTGGATACAATCTGTGACTAATAGTTATATCTGAACCATAGGCTGGATACAATCTGTGACTAATAGTTATATCTGAACCATAGGCTGGATACAATCTGTGACTAATAGTTATATCTGAACCATAGGCTGGATACAATCTGTGACTAATAGTTATATCTGAACCATAGGCTGGATACAATCTGTGACTAATAGTTATATCTGAACCATAGGCTGGATACAATTTGTGACTAATAGTTATATCTGAACCATAGGCTGGATACAATCTGTGACTAATAGTTATATCTGAACCATAGGCTGGATACAATCTGTGACTAATAGTTATATCTGAACCATAGGCTGGATACAATCTGTGACTAATAGTTATATCTGAACCATAGGCTGGATACAATCTGTGACTAATAGTTATATCTGAACCATAGGCTGGATACAATTTGTGACTAATAGTTATATCTGAACCATAGGCTGGATACAATTTGTGACTAATAGTTATATCTGAACCATAGGCTGGATACAATTTGTGACTAATAGTTATATCTGAACCATAGGCTGGATACAATTTGTGACTAATAGTTATATCTGAACCATAGGCTGGATACAATTTGTCACTAATAGTTATATCTGAACCATAGGCTGGATACAATCTGTGACTAATAGTTATATCTGAACCATAGGCTGGATACAATCTGTGACTAATAGTTATATCTGAACCATAGGCTGGATACAATCTGTGACTAATAGTTATATCTGAACCATAGGCTGGATACAATCTGTGACTAATAGTTATATCTGAACCATAGGCTGGATACAATCTGTGACTAATAGTTATGTCTGAACCATAGGCTGGATACAATCTGTGACTAATAGTTATATCTGAACCATAGGCTGGATACAATTTGTGACTAATAGTTATATCTGAACCATAGGCTGGATACAATTTGTGACTAATAGTTATATCTGAACCATAGGCTGGATACAATTTGTGACTAATAGTTATATCTGAACCATAGGCTGGATACAATTTGTGACTAATAGTTATATCTGAACCATAGGCTGGATACAATCTGTGACTAATAGTTATATCTGAACCATAGGCTGGATACAATTTGTGACTAATAGTTATATCTGAACCATAGGCTGGATACAATCTGTGACTAATAGTTATATCTGAACCATAGGCTGGATACAATCTGTGACTAATAGTTATATCTGAACCATAGGCTGGATACAATCTGTGACTTATAGTTATATCTGAACCATAGGCTGGATACAATCTGTGACTAATAGTTATATCTGAACCATAGGCTGGATACAATCTGTGACTAATAGTTATATCTGAACCATAGGCTGGATACAATCTGTGACTTATAGTTATATCTGAACCATAGGCTGGATACAATCTGTGACTAATAGTTATATCTGAACCATAGGCTGGATACAATCTGTGACTAATAGTTATATCTGAACCATAGGCTGGATACAATCTGTGACTAATAGTTATATCTGAACCATAGGCTGGATACAATCTGTGACTAATAGTTATATCTGAACCATAGGCTGGATACAATTTGTGACTTATAGTTATATCTGAACCATAGGCTGGATACAATTTGTGACTAATAGTTATATCTGAACCATAGGCTGGATACAATCTGTGACTAATAGTTATATCTGAACCATAGGCTGGATACAATCTGTGACTAATAGTTATATCTGAACCATAGGCTGGATACAATCTGTGACTAATAGTTATATCTGAACCATAGGCTGGATACAATCTGTGACTAATAGTTATATCTGAACCATAGGCTGGATACAATTTGTGACTAATAGTTATATCTGAACCATAGGCTGGATACAATTTGTGACTAATAGTTATATCTGAACCATAGGCTGGATACAATCTGTGACTAATAGTTATATCTGAACCATAGGCTGGATACAATCTGTGACTAATAGTTATATCTGAACCATAGGCTGGATACAATTTGTGACTAATAGTTATATCTGAACCATAGGTTGGATACAATCTGTGACTAATAGTTATATCTGAACCATAGGCTGGATACAATCTGTGACTAATAGTTATATCTGAACCATAGGCTGGATACAATTTGTGACTAATAGTTATATCTGAACCATAGGCTGGATACAATTTGTGACTAATAGTTATATCTGAACCATAGGCTGGATACAATCTGTGACTAATAGTTATATCTGAACCATAGGCTGGATACAATCTGTGACTAATAGTTATATCTGAACCATAGGCTGGATACAATCTGTGACTAATAGTTATATCTGAACCATAGGCTGGATACAATTTGTGACTAATAGTTATATCTGAACCATAGGCTGGATACAATCTGTGACTAATAGTTATATCTGAACCATAGGCTGGATACAATTTGTGACTAATAGTTATATCTGAACCATAGGCTGGATACAATCTGTGACTAATAGTTATATCTGAACCATAGGCTGGATACAATCTGTGACTAATAGTTATATCTGAACCATAGGCTGGATACAATCTGTGACTAATAGTTACAATTTGCAGTTCTAACTGGAAATATCTTCTGTAACAATTTTCAAGTTTTTTTTAACTATGCATTCAAGCTTTAAAGTAAAAAATCGTCTAGCTTTATGTAGGTCATAGATTGAAATACTTATTTAAAGAACAAAACAAACAAAAAACACATTTAATTATATTTATTTACAATCAATATTTTTATACAAATGAATTTTAAAAAGTGATTTCCAGCAAAGTAAGAGATTACATGTTTATTTTATTTTATCTTACTTTTTATGATATTTTTACTATTAGGGCCTTGAAGATTGTTTTGTTTACTGTGTCGCTTCTTTTTCTGGTTTGAATGTGATGACTGAATTCCTGGAACAGATCTTTGCCTCCTCTTTTCTTTGATTGCCATCAGTTTGGAATCTGGAAGATGATAAATACATACAAATTGTTTCCCATGTCACAATTTATTCTCAATGAAAACTTAATCAAAACATTAATTAATAGTTGCACTTGATTTAAAATAAGCAGTGGCAAAAGATTTTATACAATGCATATGGCTACGGTGTAAACACGTAGTGTGCAGCATGGCATCTCTGTTGAAAAGAGTGTTTGTAAGTGCAATGCAATAGTTTACAAGGAAGTGTTCAAACTGTGCTTTTCCCTTCTGGCAATTTTCTGTTATTTTACCTAGTTGCAGACATACATGTCCAACAAATAAAAACAATCTTATATACATGTAATTGTAATTTATAAGACATACACTACAGGTTGAGAATACAAGTTTTGACTCATATTATAAGTTAACATTGTTTCACATTTTAAAGAACACATAAGTTGTTTCGTTTTTTTGCCTAAGCCATGCCCTTGTAGACAGTCATTGTATTATATATGCATATATATCATATTATATTTCTCAAAGTATAATTTAGTTTGTTTATCTGCACAATTTATTAATACAAAAACTGTGCTGATCTAATGATCTTCAACATGTATAGTGCTGATCCTTAAAGATTATGTAATGGAAGCAAGGCGCTGGCTGATATTGACCTAAATTATATGTCTAAGACTGATCAATTCATGTTTAGCTGGCAAATATATAATACACAGTTATTCACAGGGATATTTAATGTAAAACATATGGGGTTGTGTTACAAAAAATTGACCAGCCATTATATACTATCAACATTTTGCTGTATTTATTAGGTATGATTGTTCTTTGAATCTATAACCACTGCACTTTGTCATTGTTCTTTTAATTTGCAACAGCTGTTCTAAATGATGGTTTGTTCAATTTGTCACCACTGTACTAAATTATTGTTCTTTGTATAGAATAGATATGCCAGCACTGAACTTAATCAAGGATGATAATTCGTTAAATATTCCACCACCACACTAAATGATTATTTTTAAGCTTAAACTTTTTAGTAAGCAGAAAGAGATTAAAAGATGGTACATGTACAAAAATTAATTAAAGTATGATACAAAGACAAAGTAGCAAAGGTTCCATTTCTAATATCTATTGTTATAATTGAAATCCATATTTGGAGAATAAAAGCTTAATAAACCATTGTTATACAATGTCCTGTCAACCAGGTGACTCCTGGACTGGTTTGAACCAGGCCATTACACAATCATGCCCACAAGCACCTGTCAATCTGCTATGTCACTCTTGCCTCACTAATTGGGGCATGTGACAGTTATCATACCAAGAATTGCCTCATTTGTAATGCCCATAACTATTGTGTACCTAGAATTGGCAAGCACTTTAATGTAAGACATTAAGTAAGGTAAAGATGTTGACACTGCAGCACTAATAAACTGTTAGTTTTTTCATTCATCTGGTGGTGAAAACATACACAAGGTCTTCCCGGCTATACTTATTAAGACTGCAGTATGTCTCTATATAACGACTGAACCTGGGACTATTATAGTTGGGAAGATATTCCAGGGCTAGAAACATGAAAATATTATTGAGCAAGTGTACCAATATCTCTGAAAAAAGAACAGTTTCTGATCCAACAGCAGGAGCTTGCAGTTTCTGATCCAACAGCAGGAGCAGCAGGAGCTAGCAGTTTCTGATCCAACTGCAGGAGCAGCAGGAGCTAGCAGTTTCTGATCCAACAGCAGGTGTTAGCAGTTTCTGATCCAACAGCAGGAGCTAGCAGTTTCTGATCCAACAGCAGGAGCAGCAGGAGCTAGCAATTTCTGATCCAACAGCAGGAGCAGCAGGAGCTAGCAGTTTCTGATCCAACAGCAGGTGTTAGCAGTTTCTGATCCAACAGCAGGAGCTAGCAGTTTCTGATCCAACAGCAGGAGCAGCAGGAGCAGCAGGAGCTAGCAGTTTCTGATCCAACAGGAGCAGCAGGAGCTAGCAGTTTCTGATCCAACAGCAGGTGTTAGCAGTTTCTGATCCAACAGCAGGAGCTAGCAGTTTCTGATCCAACAGCAGGAGCAGCAGGAGCTAGCAATTTCTGATCCAACAGCAGGAGCAGCAGGAGCTAGCAGTTTCTGATCCAACAGCAGGTGTAAGCAGTTTCTGATCCAACAGCAGGAGCTAGCAGTTTCTGATCCAACAGCAGGAGCAGCAGGAGCAGCAGGAGCTAGCAGTTTCTGATCCAACAGCAGGAGCATCAGGAGCTAGCAGTTTCTGATTCAACAGCAGGAGCTAGCAGTTTCTGAGCTAGCAGTTTCTGATCCAACAGCAGGTGTTAGCAGTTTCTGATCCAACAGCAGGAGCCGCCAGTTTCTGAGCTAGCAGTTTCTGATCCAACAGCAGGAGCTAGCAGTTTCTGAGCTAGCAATTTCTGATCCAACAGCAGGTGTTAGCAGTTTCTGATCCAACAGCAGGTGCTAGCAGTTTCTGATCCAACAGCAGGAGCTAGCAGTTTCTGATCCAACAGCAGAATCTAGCAGTTTCTGATCCGAAAGCAGCAGCAGGAGCTAGCAGTTTATGATCCAACAGCAGGAGCTGGCAGTTTCTGATCCGACAGCAGGAGCAACAGGAGCTAGCAGTTTCTGATCCAACAGCAGGAGCATCAGGAGCTAGCAGTTTCTGATTCAACAGCAGGAGCTAGCAGTTTCTGATCCAACAGCAGGAGCTGGCAGTTTCTGATCCAACAGCAGGAGCTGGCAGTTTCTGATCCAAGAGCAGGAGCATCAGGAGCTGGAAGTTACTGATCCAACAGCAGGAGCATCAGGAGCTGGCAGTTTCTGATTCAACTGAAGGAGCATCAAGAGCGGGCAGTTTCTGATCCAACAGCAGGAGCATCAGGAGCTAGCAGTTTCTGATTCAACAGCAGGAGCTAGCAGTTTCTGATCCAACAGCAGGAGCTGGCAGTTTCTGATCCAACAGCAGAAGCTGGCAGTTGCTGATCCAACAGCAGGAGTATCAGGAGCTAGCAGTTTCTGATCCAACAGAAGGAGCTGGCAGTTTCTAATCCAACAGCAGGAGCAGCAGGAGCTAGCAGTTTCTGATTCAACTGAAGAAGCATCAGGAGCTGGCAGTTTCTGATCCAACAGCAGGAGCATCAGGAGCTGGCAGTTTCTGATTCAACTGAAGGAGCATCAGGAGCTAGCAGTTCCTGATTCAACTGAAGGAGCATCAGGAGCTAGCAGTTTCTGATCCAACAGTAGGAACAGCAGGAGCTAGCAGTTTCTGATCAAACAGCAGGAGCTGGCAGTTTCTGATCCAACAGCAGGAACAGCAGGAGCTAGCAGTTTCTGATCCAACTGAAGGAGCATCAGGAGCTAGCAGTTTCTGATCCAACAGCAGGAACAGCAGGAGCTAGCAGTTTCTGATTCAACTGAAGGAGAATCAGGAGCTAGCAGTTTCTGATCCAACAGCAGGAACAGCAGGAGCTAGCAGTTTCTGATTCAACTGAAGGAGCTAGCAGATTCTGATCCAACAGCAGAAGCTAGCAGTTTCTGATTCAACTGAAGGAGCAGCAGGAGCTAGCAGTTTCTGATCCAACAGCAGGAATAGCAGGAGCTATCAGTTTCTGATCCAACAGCAGGAACAGCAGGAGCTAGCAGTTTCTGATCCAACAGAAGGAACAGCAGGAGCTAGCAGTTTCTGATTAAACTGAAGGAGCATCAGGAGCTGGCAGTTTCTGATCCAACAGCAGGAACAGCAGGAGCTAGCAGTTTCTGATCCAACAGCAGGAACAGCAGGAGCTAGCAGTTTCTGATTCAACTGAAGGAGCATCAGGAGCTGGCAGTTTCTGATCCAACAGCAGGAACAGCAGGAGCTAGCAGTTTCTGATTCAACAGCAGGAGCTAGCAGTTTCTGATCCAACAGCAGGAGCTGGCAGTTTCTGATCCAACAGCAGGAGCTAGCAGTTTCTGATCCAACAGCAGGAGCTGGCAGTTTCTGATCCAACAGAGGAGCTGGCAGTTTCTGATCCAACAGCAGGAGCTGGCAGTTTCTGATCCAACTGAAGGAGCTGGCAGTTTCTGATCCAACAGCAGGAGCTAGCAGTGTCTGAATTGAAATACAGAAAAACATTATAATAATTAAATCAGTATTATCAGACATTTTGCTGCCATGGTAACTCACTTGATTCCCGCCGTATGTTTGGTCCATAGAGACGACTGTTACGAAAGTCTGCCGCTATCTGTGCCAATGTCTGCTGTTTCTTCTGCAGGGACTTCACCTCTGTCACCTCTACACCACTGACACTACAACACAGAAATATACGAGGTTAACCATACACATCACTGAACTATACCACAAAATATAGGAGATATAACATACACATCACTGAACTATACCACAAAATATAGGAGATATAACATACACATCACTGAACTATACCACAAAATATAGGAGATATAACACTCACATCACTGAACTATAGTACACAATATAGGACTAAAAATGGAACTAAAAATAAGAGTTAAATATCATTATTAAATACCTTGAATAAACAGGTTATAACGATATTTGTACTATGTGTAAAGGCTTTTACACGTCACACTATGAAAATCAACTTTGAGGATTAGCTATAACCAAAGTTTTTCCATATTAAAATTGCTGACTGTACACTGTACATATAGAAGTGTAATTAGCCTTGTTTAACGAGTTCTGTTAAAAAAAATCCAACCCACAGGAACTGAAACACAATATGTTGTTAGTATAAAACTGTGACAGAATCTGGTTAAATAGATGATACAGATGCTTAAATGGTAGACTGCCATACACATTTGCACCCATTGATAATTCAGCTTTAATGTGACCTTGAACTAGATACAAGCAAATATACTGTATAATTATATATAAAGTCACTTTTCTTCAAACCAATAAACAGTATAAACACCATTTGGCAACCTGTTTTAAAAGCTTTTTCATTGACAAATATTTCAAGCAAGATTCAATATTAAGTTTAACATGGACAAGAACAATTTGTAGCTAAAATAAATGCCTGTTAATGTAGTTGCATATATGTGTTCAGGTGAGTTAAATAATGAGCAATTCTCTTTTCTGCTTAATATGTTTAAAAACCAGATGTTATCGTTCTATTTCAAACAATGAGCTTTGTACCAAAATTTTTGAAAGTGTTTAATATTTTATGTTACTTTAATTATTCTTTTTCTTTTACATTATTTTAATTAGTACTTTGACTTATACATACATACATGGGTTTGAAACTAACTAGAGTAATAATTACCACATGTGGGTGTGATGGATAGTGTTTGCATACATTATTAAGACATGTATACTAATTTAAAAATAGAATTGGGTTAAATGAGATGAAAACAAGCATGGAAGTTGGAACATATTTTCAAAAGATATGATTTATTTAAACAATTTCATCATTTTTGGAGGTACCCATACATTATTTATCTTTTTTTTTTCTATTGATTACATCAGAGGTAATAACAAAATAGCAAGATTACGCTGATTCTAGCCAATGTTGTACATTGATTTACTTTATCACATTTTGTTTAATTCTTTGAAGATCTATTAATGTTAAATTTATTTTTTATAATGAAAAGACAATTAACGATTATTATCATAATTTTACAAATGATAAATCATGACATTAGGTAATAACAGACAAAGCAATGACAAAGCACAGATAACTCTGTCAATGCTATATTTTAATAGTAAGAGTTGTGTCCCTTGCAGCTTGATTGTAAAATAAATAGACCAGTACGGTATTATTCAAACATTTGTTCTGATTTGTACAATTGCAGCATTACTCAAAGCTTGACATTTATAACTTTGAAAATTGTCACAATTATTTATTAAACACTGTACTTGTGTTGCTTGCATAATAAACTCTTTCACCGCTGCCCGACTTACAGCGTACAACTATTTCTAACTACTGGCAATGCTCTCATATGTACACCTTAAGTCCTATTTTTTAGTGTTAACAGCAGTGCTAATTTCCAATAAAAGTATGACCAGAGTTACTCCCCTTGACAGTAACTTACAGTATTTTTTTTCCTTAGAAATATTCATATTTTGAAGGTGTAGGAGTGAAATGCCAAATAAAAAAAGGAAAGGTTCAGGATTTTTTTAATTTTTTTTTTCTATTTTGGAAAGTCCATAACATTTTTGTATCATATGATAATTATAAAAGTTTATATTATTCAGAATCCTTATTCAATTGCCTTTCTAATGCTATACAGTTTTATGTATCCATCTATAAAACTACCAAAGTTATAAGCAATTTAGTGATGTAATGCATTTTCTTAAGATTATAAAAAATTCCTATGGCGTGGAAAATGGCTATTAGCAGCGAAAGGGTTAACAGATGTAATAAACATTTACTCCAAATTGCTATCTGACCTGATTTTCCCAAAGTTACTTTTACACTCTATGGGGTTTTCTAAGGGGCAAAACTACAATATTCACATGCACCAGCTGCTGTTTTCCATACAGGTACAGGGCAACATATAGTGTGCGGTACTTGGAAGTCAGGTTGAACTCAGTATAAATAGTTATGTTAACCCTCTGCATACAACATTTCTTAACAACCCATACTAAAACCTTAGTTCCTTGCTAACAACTACATTTTAAGGTTACTGATCAATTTCCATTCAAGCCAACAGCACATAGTGTAGATCCTGCACTACTGCCTTAGCATAATCAACACAAGCATTACAGGCAAACAGGTAGTAAATAGATCATTTCTGTTTTCAACAAAATCAAAATATAACAGCCAAGGATATCCTCTCAATATCGATGTGCACTAATAGTGTTACTATACAAAGGGTGTTCATGATTGCTGTATTCAGTTTGCGGTTATCAGAACTGGACTTTAAAACCAAGTATTTTGACTTCAAAGTCAGGCTTTGCAAATGTGTTGCATACTGAAGGCTGGCTAGATTGCTGTAGTTAACGTCCACATCTGTTATTGACAGCATACTTACATTAAATCTCAGTGTACTGATGCCAATTTTGTGACTAAAAAGGATTTGCAAAAATGCAGCTGACATCGTGAAACATGATCAAATGAATGCTTGCAAAACATCCCGTTTTATTTACACAATAAGATAACAAATCGGTTCATACTTTTCCTGAGTTGTTCCCGATTTTGAACATAGCATAAACATCACAGCATTTTCACAACTGGGAATAGAATTTTCAAAATTGCCGAATTTTCCCAATTTTTCTGGTAGAGTGGGAACCATGTGTTTTTTCCTTAAAGGAATAAACTTCTATTTAATAAGTTCAACTTATATTAATATACACCTTCTTTTACAAAACCTAAGTGGATGATCTTTTGTTTATTGCCCCAATGTCTAGAAGACAATAACACTGTTATGGTGTAATGTGCACACTTTCTCTTAATTAAACCTTTTTTACTATTTAAGTATTTTCTCTAATGTATTTGAAAAGTTGTAAATAGATGTTTCAAAAACATTCATAAAAGATCAAAACTTTGCTGAAACTACAGGAATAAATGGTGTTGAATTTCATTTTTTAAAATTAACTCAGTAAAACTTCAAATTTTTTGTTCATTAATCAATTAAATTCAGTATGGGTATTTAGATCATACAGACAACTTGTAGCTATGTCAGTTATTAAAATATACATCATTCTCAAATGCTGAAAAAGCTAATTTTAATATACAGTCCTTGTGAAAACTTCAAAAGGTTAAGAAAGCAGAATATAGATCCATTCTAATGATGTTATTTTTTCTGCCCCTTCACCCATGTAAGCTCCTACTATATCTACCCCAGTATACAGATTAAGGACTTTAAAAGAAGAAACAAACAAACCTATCAGTAAGAGAAATAAAATCCTCCCCAAAATTTCCATCAGTGTGAGGGGTCGTGTCAAGATCATCAATAGGGTCATCTTGAAGGTCATCTAGATCATTGTCAAGGTCTTGTGCCTCTGCAATACATAGAACAAGTAAATATATACTGTTGACCCAAAGTACTGAAGACACGACATAGACATACGTACCACCGGTTTAAGCACAGACTATTACAAACCAAAGGTTTAAGCACATACTATTACAAACCACAGGTTTAAGCACAGACTATTACAAACCAAAGGTTTAAGCACATACTATTACAAACCAAAGGTTTAAGCACAGACTATTACAAACCAAAGGTTTAAGCACAGACTATTACAAACCAAAGGTTTAAGCACAGACTATTACAAACCAAAGGTTTAAGCAAAGACTACGACATACAACAGGTTTAAGCACAAACTATACATGTTTAAGCACAGACTACAACATACCACAGGTTTTAAGCAGACTATTACATACCACAGGTTTAAACACAGGCTAAGAAATACCATAGATTTAAGCACAGATTATGACAAATCAAATGTTTAAGCACATACTGAACATACTTAATCACAGACATATCTCTGATTTAAGCACTGACTGAATATACCAACAGCATACAGAACATAGCAAACCTCTGTCCATGAAAGTCTCGGGGTTTACAACATTCCATCACATTGAAAGCAAGTTTAGAACTGTCTCCAGAAGAGATTTAGCATGGTTGTGCTCAAATCATGACAATATTTTTATTACAAATGTATGTAACTTTCTGGTTGTGATGACTACAGAAAAGAGCCAACTTTCAATTATAATATTTACCTTTCTCTTCCTTCTTTTTCTTCTTACTCTTTTCTTTCTTCTTCTTTTTCTTTGGTATTTCTTCATCTAGTTCTTCAAGAAATTCTTCAGGAAGTTTGGATTTGGACAGTTTTTCTAGTTTCTTTGCCTGAAAAATGAATTATGCATAACTGTTCTGTAATTGCTTTAATTTGACCAATAATGCACTAGCACAAATTTATAGTGAGTAGATATAATTAAGTGAAATCCTTAAGCATACAAGTTCTTTTCTTTAAAAATCAAAGCTAAATGAGCTTGAGAAGTTGAAACTGTGTTCCAAGACCTCTTTTCTTCATGTGCAAAAAAAATGGCTGCTTTTTTCAGGAATCAATGACTTAAATATTGTTGGCAGTAAATACGCATGAGATTTATACAGCAAAATTAATTAAAGAAATATGTTTTAAAGACATCCACCAGATCTTTAAATAAAAACGTTGGAACTTGTTCTAAAACAAGGCGATATGTTAACCAAAATAGAAGGCAATGCATGTGTCAATACTTTTTATTTCTTACTCTAGACATAACAGGATTAACAATAGAAATGTTTGGTGCTAACATGGGGAAAGACTGTCTTGAAAATAAAAAATCACATCTTCTATAACATCAGACAAAACTGAAATGACCAACAAGACTGGGATTCTTTGAATGAACTAGTTCTTTAAACTTGTGACCTAAGAAATCATGGTACCATATAATACTCAGATGTAGCTCTGCTTTATCTTAACTTCACTGATGCAATGGACAGGAATAGCTTGAAATCAGTTATAAGTAAAAGAATCCAGCACATAAACTGGACATGAGCTTTTATGTGGATGATGATTGACACTAAAGAGACCTCTAAGCTTCCACGCAACATCTTTCAGCATATAATTCACCTTTTGTTCTTTAAACTGCTGCTCCAGTTTCTGCCTGTGTTCCTTCTTCTTCTCTCTTTCCTCATCAATCTGCCTCATAGCTGACCTGAACTGTGCCAATACTGCCTTCTTGCTGTCATGAAAACCAACACTCTCTGGGGCCTCATCATCACTATTCCCAGCCTCACCCTCCTCCTCATTCTCCAACAACAGCTTCTCCTCTACATCAGACTCATCAGAACCTGAAATAAAAAGTGACATTTCTGCCTGTTACATTGTAGACTGACTCATACAACTGCTAGTGCTACCATAACTCCATGTATCCAGAGAAAATCAGAAATCATGAAACAAAACTTTTTATTACCATCATCTACTTGCAGGTCCCTCAGGGTGCAGACTACATGGATGGCCCAAGAAATCCTGGCAAGCCACCGAAAAGTCTACATCTTGCATAAAATGATGCTTATAAAAAATGTAATGCAGCCATAATAAACCACTCAATCAAAAAAGCTGAATGAATGTTAAATGACCCAGAGTGGTAATAAAACCTTTGGTTTGTTATCCAAAACGGAAAAGCAATGGAAGGTTTTTTGCTGTAGGTATAAACACCGAAATGGGCAAAATGGTACTGGGTAGGGCAAAATGGAAATAAAAACTTTTTATTAAGTTAAGTTTAAGAAAAGGACAAAATTTCAAAAGATAACTACCTAACATGTTTACAACAATTTATATCTGCGAGTTTGGTAAGCATCCAACATTACTTTTATTACTATGATGCTACAACAGCTTAGTGCTTTATAGAAAATTTGAGAATCAAAATCTACCAATACATCTAATAAATATACAAAATATATCCAGCTTGTTCAAAACCTAGCATATAGTTTTACCAAATTTATATTTGAAATGTGTTCATTTTGAGTGCTGGACAGTCTCTCTAATATAATTAAGTTTCTAATATCAACATCAAGGAAAATATGGAAGGAGAAATGTAAATCATACACATCAATTCTTAATAATTAACTGGAGCATAAAACCAGTTCAATTACTTGATTAAAACTCTTGTGTACATACAACATTATCTTCATAATTTATAAATAAGTTTTGTGTATCAGCAAAATTGAAACATTACTGTCAGTATAAATTTCTTAAGGAACATGATGTCAGCCTAAGGTGGTCTGGATGTGAAAATTGTTTATTAATTTTACAAGATATAGCTGTACTTTCCAAATGAGATACACATTGTTGTGTTTCATCCTGCAAATGCTTATATATTGATAGTCTTTTGGCAAGTCTTTTTATTATACATTATAAAGCATTTTATAATAATTAAAATAATGAATCGCATAAACTATACTAAACTGATATTAAAGTAATTAATTGGATAAACTAAACTTAAATGGAATTATCATCACCATTTGCTGCACAAGAGTAAAAAAAATTGTGTCCATAAGAATGAAAAAAATACTAGATCTAAAGCATACCTTTCAATTGTTCTACAGCTTAATGATAATACATGTACATTGTTAATTGTCATTTTTAGATTTTAATTTAGCATTAATCAATAAGACACCATCCAAAATGATCAAAGCTGTAGTTGATTGGATTATCACACCTACTTACGTGTGTCATTATCGCCTTCGTGGTGACGCTTTGCTAAGGATGGTATTTCGTGACCGGATATTTATTTGATTAAATTAAAAAGTTCTGTCTAGTTTTATACTATCTATCAAGATGGTTAAAGCAAAGTGCTCAGTGTGCAATATCAATTGCAAAATGGATTGTATTAACCGTTAGGTAGTGCGTATTTCCTTTTTTATTTTATTCAATTGTTACATCATGTGCACATAATAAAATAATCACATTTTGTAGTTAATCATATTTAATTATTTATGAATAATAATCAGTAGATAGAACAAATATGCAAGGAAAACAACAAAATTCTCAATGTACATACAAAGCTCTCTTTAATAAGAATCAAATGGGATGAAAATATCAGTTTTGTTATCCTATCTATACGAAAGACCAAAATTATATAATAAAGTTTTGTATTAAAAGCCCAATTTATTGCGTTAGGTAGCCTTGTTTTAAAAGAGTGTAAATAATTACTCTAAAGCTGTCATTTGATGTTAGTTTTAGCTCTGTCAAATATTATCATATTCTTATGTACGTTTTATTTCAGAACTCATAGTTATTATTATAACTATTCAATGATTTAATGTATAATTGTTCATAAAAAAAATGTTTTTAAGTATTATTTGATTTCTATTTCGCTGTGGAATTTCCATTTCGCCAGAGATTTTCAATTTTGCTGTTTATACCGGGTTTTTCATCCTGGTAGGAAAAGTAATGGGAGGTTTTTTTCTCAGTCCTACCAAACACTGCAAAGGCACCCAAAGACATACAATGTCATACAAAGTCATGTTATATACCATTAAATATTTATAAAAGTATGTAATAAATAAAATATAACTGTTTAAAATGTTATTCATTGAAATATAGAATCAAACTCGAACACAAAGTCATTTGTAGACTGGCAAAGACATTACAAAGTGAAGCTATGTTCTATAATTTCCATACAAAGTTGAGACAAAGTCATACAAAGGCATTTTATTAATTATTATTACATAATATATATGTTATTGAATGAAAAACTTTATTTGTTAATTTAAAGCATTCAATTCCATGACAAAGCCTGTTATAGTTTGCCAAGGACAGTACAAAGTCCAGCTATGATCCATATTTTCCTTACAAAGTCAGACAAAGCCATGTACAATATTAGAGAGAGCTTATATATGTTTTATATTAACTATAAAATGTTAAATAAGAATATAAATCTCATTTCAAGTAGCAGAAAGCGTGGTAAATTCAGAGTTTAAGAATTTGGATACAAAGTCAATATGAAATCAGCAAAGAGTCCCATAACTTTTTGTGGTTGAATGTTACATGCGATATAGTTGTAAATATGAAACACTGAATTGTAAGTGTACCTAGAACCTTATTGTACTAAAAGTTATATTTAAGTCTGAAATAGTTTTATATAAAATATTGTATTTTAGGAGTTTATTCTTTTTGTGTTAATTGTACAAGTCGGCAGATATGAAGGTGTTTGTTAATACAATTTTATTCAGATTTATAGTCTTGGTTATATTTTCACACGTACTTAATCCCGATCATGTCCCTTTTATGTATACCAAGCTGTAAGCCGGAGAGTAAATGACAGGACAGATTAAATTAGAGAACTTTCACACAAATGTCGGCAGTCTTTTTGATTAAAGGTAAGTGGTCAATGAAGGTCAAAGTCGAATTTAATGACATTCACATGCTCGAGAGATTGAATTGGAGAAATTTCATACCTTAGTCGTCAGTCTGTTTAATTAAACATAAATTGACAGTGAACAACAATTAGCGCATTTATTGACGGACACCTGTACGTACTCTCTTGTCCGATATAAGACGACCAAATTTTCAAAGCAGCATCCACATATCTATAGAATTATATTGTGATAGTATACCATTCAGTGTATTTTTTCACATCCTTGGATTATTTTCTGGATTTTTTCATTGTTGTGTTATATTAAAGTGTTGTTCTTTTTCATAAATAAAAAAATGTGAACAATTATAATTTAACAAAATTTTATTTCAGTCGAATTTCAGGCTAGGGTAAACAATAGCAATGCCTTCTGGTCGTCCCCAAAAGTGTCTTAAAATAGATGAGAATTATCCTTGTTCTGTGTGATGATAACTGTGACATAGGTTCAATTCAGTGTGCTACTTGTGCCAAATGGGTTCATGCTAGTTGTGAAAGATTTGATCCTGAACATGATTTGACAGAACTTTCTGGCAACTATAAATTTATGTGTAGTGTGTGTATTTGTAAAAGTGATTAAGGAACTTACAACTTCAATAACGCCCTTTGCAGACTGTGTAAGGTTACAAGTGTTAATTTTAAAGCAATTGGTGTAATTTGTATGGCCTCATTCAAGTCTCAGTTTGATGTGTTAAGTGTCAATTAGTATATTGGCTTGCAAGTGTCACCTCTGCGATTGTCTCAACTATCACTGCATTGCACTGTACAACACAGCACTTTCTGTATAGGGCATTTGTATTTTCATACACCGCTCTTCCCTGGACTTTTGTTGTCTGGATGTACTAAATCTTTATAGTAATCTTTGGGGAATTTGACGTCCCCAAATATAACCAAATTATTATTGTAGTTTGTCTCAAGTTTTTTGTTGATTTTCTGGCGCTGAATGTTAAACATTTGTTTTGTTAATCCTGGACATTCACTAAAGTTTCCTCTAGTCATGATTTATGCTACAAATACTTGTTGAACGCTGGATTGATACCATTCATCAACAATTCTGCATATTCTCTGGAATATCTCATTAGAAGTAGGTACTGTTATTCATATTCAGGGCAACATTTCAGTGTTCAAACCTGGAGAGTATTCCAGTCAGTGGACAATTGCAATTGATGCAAAGCACTTTAAAGTGAAATATAGACATGGTGTATCCTCTGGTAAATGGTCCAAATGACCAGATATTGAGGTGGCTTGTACAAACTCCTGTTGCATGAAAAATTGACGATGACAGTCAGCATTCAGCCAACTTAAAGACCATGTGGAGTTCTGTGGGCCCCAAATAGGAAGAATATGGCAGCCTCAGCACTTTGTACCTCTGCAGCCGAGTGGTGGATCTGAATCCACGACCGCAAGTACACCCAGCAAAGCTCATGAAGACATCTCATTTTACAAATAATTTATTAAAAATGAATCGAGTATAGCAGTGAATGACACCATGATGTCCAATCGACTCCAAGATGACACTTCATTCAACGACGATTTAGAGACTGATTTACCAGGAACACAATGGCTTTTCAATGACCGGCCGCTCAGTGCCGAAGAAATAATGAACATAATAGTAGGAGACATTCTGGCACTGCAGAAAGTACCTACAGGTATCAAGGAAAATGTGTTTGTATAAAACCGAAAATATGAAACGTAAATAGGATCTAAAGCTAGTTCAGTATTGACTGTGGTGCATGGGATTACAAAAAGTGAAGGCCAAAGTCGAATTCAATGAAAAAGGTGACAGTCTGCATCAGGTATTGGTAAAAGACAACTTGGTTTACAAAGATACACATGAAAAGGGAGGTTATTAAAATCAAAACCTTCAATGGAAGATATCATTACATATCACAGATACTGCACTTCGATTAACGATTTTCCCAGTAGAAGGCAGAGATATTGGAAGAGATGTGGCATTTTTCTGAGTATAATTGAAAATATGATGGAATTGAGGTACCACATGGAAATGTAAAAACTGCTGCAGGATCATATGAACAGACTGATCCTGATGTCCTTAACCAAATTTGAGAAAAGGTTGAACATCAGAAACCTAGTCTATGCACAAATGACAGACTCTAGCCACAATACCTCAGTGAATTACCCCCTTGACATACAACAATGTTAAAATATCAAAGCACAACAAAAGTTTGATAAGCGCAAACTCGCCGCTTCAAACAACATCGCTGATGAATTGGTGCCCATTTTTCAAATGGTGAATGACAAACATTCTTTCGTAGCCGAGGTCATCCATTCATGTGGCAACCCAATTCCTTCCATCAAGTTAAACAGAAGAACAGGCCACTGACCTCCAGTTATTTATTGTGGTTGGCGAAGATCAGACGTTCTCCCTTGGAAAGTATTTTGTTACAACAACAGTATACAAATTACACAAAGTGACAAGGAAAGGTACTGGTGAATAACCCATACTTCTGGGACCAATGATGTTGCACTGGGATGAACACAAAAAATTATTATTGTTTTTTTTGCACATATCAGAGGTGTATAGGAATAGATATTTATCAGCTGGACCTGACAATGGGAAATGATGATGAGCAGGCAATGATAAATGCCATCAACATGGCATTCCTTGGTTGCAAAAGAAAGCTGTGCACCAGGCACATCAAAGACAACTTAATAATGCCAGATGAGGGATAAGGTTCCAAAATGGCATTCCTTGGTTGCAAAAGAAAGCTGTGCACCAAGCACATCAAAGACAACTTAATAATGCCAGATGAGGGATAAGGTTCCAAAATGGCATTCCTTGGTTGCAAAAGAAAGCTGTGCACCAAGCACATCAGACAACTTAATAATGCCAGATGAGGGATAAGGTCCCAAAATGGCATTCCTTGGTTGCAAAAGAAAGCTGTGCACTAAGCACATCAAAGACAACTTAATAATGCCAAATGAGGGATAAGGTCCCAAAATGGCATTCCTTGGTTTCAAAAGAAAGCTTGCACCAAGCACATCAAAGACAACTTAATAATGCCAGATGAGGGATAAGGTCCCAAAATCTTCCCAGGAACAAAACGAGACAAGTGTCTTTGATGTTTGGTGTACATGGAGTGGCATCTGCCAATGATTCGGCCACATTCAACGAGAACAATCTCCTACTAAAAGAAACTCTCAAAGCCAAAAAACATGAAGATTTTATTGCCTATTACAAGTGTTATGTGCATAACAAAATATCCAACCATGTTGTATCAGGCAATGATCATCTCTGGACTAACAATAATACTGAGACAATGAACAACCAATTGAAAGTTATACTGGGATAGAAGCCGAGGAAAGCTTCATGAAAAAATTTACGAATTAGTCAAAGTTAAAATGGTTGATATGAGAAGGGCCATGTACATAACCGAAATTTTTTTCATTGAACAGGCATTATTCAAATTTAAAAACTACAAAACTCGCCTGGTCATCAAAAACAGAGGATGAAAAGAAAAGTCTGTTCAACAAACTTCGGAAAACCAATCACTTACAGGAATTAAATCTATAACTTCAAGTGATGGGAAAACACAATCTTCAAAGAGCCGGAATTAGAAAAAAAAAAACAACAACAGCAAACCAGATGCTGTGCAAATAGGACCCAGAGAAAGCAAAACAAGTGTCATATGATATTGCTTTATGCATATCATTACCTCATAAAGTATGCACTTCGTTTTACATTCTCGGGGCCAACAAAATGTACAATCTGTGATACTGCACATAGTCTGTAAATAGTTACTGTATGTTATATAAGGGATTTGAGAAATAAGACTAGAGTGTGTCATACAATACTGCATGTGCTTATCAATACCCCATATGGTACGCACTCTTGTTCAAAATCCAAGTCCAAAATTAACCAAAACATGTAGTTTTTTGTTTTTGAGTAATTGTCTGAATATGTGAAACATTCTTCTTGACTTTGTATGTACAGATTTAATAGATTTACAACTGACATGGTTTTGCATTTTTGTAAAATTTGGCTATAAATAGCATTTTTGATAAATAATTAATTTAGGCTGACCTCCTCTGATTTTGTTTCAATTTATTTATACTAAGTCATAAATAACATTTTAAAACAAATCTTTTATTTTAAAATAAATATCTTATATTTATGCATCAGAAATAATACATAACATGACTTTGTCATACTTACTTCTGATTTTGTCATACTTCATACAGGCTTTATTTGGCTTTGTATCGTAATTAAGATTTAAGTTTCACAAATTTGTAAAAAGTCTTTTTATAAATATTTCATAATATTATGCACATATAATATTATATTGCAAGCCTTTGTCATATTTTACACTGACTTTGTCCTTTTTTGTCATAGTTTAAACTGACTTTGTGTGACTTTGTCAGATTTTGTTTGACTGTGTGACTGCAGTGCTTGGTATGACTACTTTTTTCTGGTCCTACCAAAACAAAGGGATGATATTTGTCATTAATTTTTATCACTACTCACTATGTTTACGTCAAGATCTGCAACACTTTTTTTAAAGTTAGTTAAATTCGCAAAATTGTTTCATAAGGTTAACGAACCTGACAACTCCGGCTCGCTCTCCGAGTCAAAATTTTTCTTGTGCTTATTCTGTTTTTGTGTTTCATCATCGTTCAAGAATGACAGTGCTTCAGTTTCAAACTTCTCTTCATCTTCTGAAGGTTTAAATCTGTAACTTTTACGTGGCATGATGTTTCATCGACGAAAAAAAGTTAATATTACAATCAGCAACACGAGGATATGTTTACACCGGAAGTCACTGTCCAAGCTGGCAAATATCCGCCTGTCAGGCTAGCCACTGGTATAACAGACCAGCAGGCGATAACATGGCAATAGACTATAAAAAAGATCGATTGAATTAATAAATCGATCGATCTAACAACAATGTTACAACATATCATTTAATCAATAAATTCATCCATCTAGATCTGTCGGTCTGTTTGCCTTTATTATAAATTCACTAGTTTCTTCGTTCGTTTTTTTTTTTTTGTTTTTTTTTTTTTTGGGGGGGGGGGGGGGGGGGGGGAGCTTCTGTCGTCCTCAGGAGTGTACAATCGGAACACCTCGGATAATTCACGAATCATCTGATTATTTACCCCAAACTCCCCGCAGTGATTACTTCCCTTGACAGTACATTATATCACTGCCACCAGCAAGTTTTTCGCCCAAATACAGGCGGATAGTTTTATTTTTATTTTTTTCTGGACTTATCTCCTCAAAATGTAGTATCTTTCCTTTAAAAATATTAATTATCACATTAAAAATAAAAAGTAACTTAAAATATGAAAAAACATGAAATTATGAAAGTCAAACGTGGCGTGTTTATGGAGGCCGCCATGTTTACTTCACGTGATACTATATCGTCACGTGATCCTTGCTGGGGGCAGAGATTTAAGTAGCAACGCGTGACGTAATCGCTGTGAGGAGATTGTATTTACCCGAGAACGGAATTACCCGAGGAGTTCCGGTTGAGGAGTGTATCCTCATTCCGGACCATCATATCGGACCATGTTATAATCATCCCGGACCACTTTGGTCGTCATCTCGGACCATATAATAATCATTCCTGACCATATTTATTTGATTTATGAAATAATAATCAGAACTTAGGAAAGAAGTCCAGATGATGTAAGATCAAACTTATCGTCCAGTAACCTAATTTGACATGAAAATAAAAATGGCGTCGAAATAGGTGAGCGTCAAACTCCGTGACGTATTTCCTCTGACGTTGCTTATTGTGACATTTGTTGACAAACACGTATTTTGACAGCTCAGGCAGAACAATAAGGCAAATCAGAGAGTCTAATGTAAGGATATCTCAAATTAAAATTAACTCACATTATTTCACCGATTTTCTTATTTCCATAATAAGTGAAAGTTTGCATGTTTTATCAACGATATTTAATATGAATCGCATACCAAGCATCCTTATAAATAAAGCCTGTTTCGTTGTCATAAGTCACGTGTAAGTCATGTTCTAAAAATGTTATACTAAATCAAGAAACACTGGTCTTGTAAGATGTATGCGTTAATAACGGCGATTCTGTAAGTCTGACTCAAACATGTACAGCCGTCTTTCAAAGTACCGAATAAAGTTAGACATTGCAGGTTCACAATGGTATCTCGGTTTTCTTCTCTCATTAGGTTATTATTTATATTTTCAAGCACTTAAGAAGTACACGTCGTACTCCCCATCTAATATGTGGGCAGCCATGAACCTAATAAGAAACTTTGAGGATGCAAATCCTGTCCGTTGCCAGAGTGTTTGGCCTGAAATGTCGGTGGGACACAAGTTAAGTAAGATTATTGACCCAGAAGCAATGAGATCAGGACCAGGCAAACCAGGAGTGGGAAACTATCTCGAGTACTCAGCCATGGACTTCAGAACAAGTTTCCAAATCAAAAACTAAGGAACTGCCATCCTTAGAGTGCCAGTTGAAACTGACATTTAGGAGGTTAAAGAAAATTAATCTGAATTTTGGTGGGTTTGTGGATTTACACCATAGGATGTATGCTTGAGTACGTCTCTTGTGTATGTTAAATGGGTTGCATGCGATATATTCAAACACTGGGTCAATTTGATCTTGTGTATCTGCTGTCTTGTGTATCTGCTGTGAAAGTAGTCAGAAGGGGAAATGTAGTCAAGTGTCCACATTGCGTCTTTGATATGATTTTATATGAATGATACTGAACATCTATTTGTAAAATGTAAATAAAAATATGAAATATGCCATTTTCTTTTGTTTTCCAACATTTATATATTGCTATTCCATATGCGAACCAACTAACACTAAATGTACATCGCGTTACTTCTTCCCAAGTGTTAAATTAATACAAACGAGAACAGCCAATGAAAGGCGTCGTTTCCAGTGTCTCTCAATAGGTAAATAAGAAAAGGTCCTATCAAAACTCTAACAGATATTTAAATTTTATCTACCAGTAGACAAAGGCAAACAAGGTAAATGCAAATGTGAAAAAACAGAAAAAAAAAAAAAAAAAAAACAGAGACGAGACATGACACACATAAAGAAAAACCATCAGTTACCGCCTTGGAACGGTCAGTCGGCAAAAGGGCCAACTGGGGTGCTTAAACCTGGTTTGTGGAGCGCTCCAACCTCGCACTTCCTGAAGGTTTTTCTAGCAAACAAACAGTGTAAATAACAACATCCCGTCAAAGTGAAACAACTAACAGTAAGCACCTGCATCGGGAGTTAAAACAAATACAGTAAACTTACATACATACATTACAACTAGCAACAAAATAAACTATAAACATATGTACAGTATGTACAGTAGATAAAATCCTCGGCAACGTAAAAAAAAATCCCAAACGAGAGAACAGTTTGAAATAAAACAGCCCATGCGCTGATATATTGTAAGATATTATAGGAACAAATAAAACAGCCCAAGCGCTGACATATTACAAGAACAAATAAAACAGCCCAAGCGCTGATATATTATAAGAACAAATAAAACAGCCCAAGCGCTGATATATAATCAAACGTAAATGGCGACTGGCTGCTATTTGTAAACGATCGGTATCATGAGCAAACGCGTTAAAAACAAGCGTTAAAAAGAGATACTACTTGATAAATAAGGGCTTACTTGACATGTTTATGACAGTTAGTTTCTAATTCAATAAAGTTCACCTCGCAAGAAAATATTTAAATGGCTTAAAGGCGTCAAAACAAGTAATGCTAGGATATTTCCTATGTCGTTGCAAACCCCTCTTTTTTTGACGTAAACATTCTTTAAAATTGAGGTTTAAAACACCTGACCTTAAAAAGACATTGTTTTAGCAATTAGGTCAGTTTATAATTGTGTATTCATTTTGTTACGACCGGTGTCGCTACATAAGTTTATTTATAAATGGCACGTTTACTAAACAACGAAATGGTATAACAGAAAGAACAAGCCAGCAACAAACTAGTACAAAAATGTTTTATTTTAATAATCAATTAAATCTAGGGCGTAATAAAACAATAACAAATAAATGAGACAAAATTTCATAAATCAAAATAAATGTTAGCTTACAGTTTGTCCCTTTAGGAGGTGACCCTTTAATAGTTCAATTAATAAAATTAAATAATCCAACGTCGAATAATCCTGAAGAGTTTTCGGAAGAATGTCCTCGTAGATAAGCAAACTTGAAATAATCCAAAGGTAAAACAATACATGAATGTAAATGATATAATTCCAAATTCAACACTTTATATTTATATCACTGTACAATATAGTAAGTCCACGTTATTTCCAACACAGACAGATTTAAGATAGAAGCTGCAAGTATTTCCAAACTATATGTCCAATCTCTAAAGCAAACTTTTTATCCAAACTTACTTTAATTCGTTTAATTCGGCAAACATGCCATTATATATACCCAAAGAATTTCCAGAACATTCACGAACCCAGAACATTCTCGAAAACCAGTTAAAAATAAACAATTGAACTTTCTAGCATGATCCTTTTCTTCTAGCAGTTACGCGAATGCTACGTCATCAAAACCACAACGGTAAACAACCCCTAACCTGACTAGCGTAACTTTAAACGCTGGTGTACTACTGTACATAACAATTTGGACATAATATTTAGGCTAACAAAATGTTTTGTTTATTTTGACATGGAAATGGCATCCAATAATCGTATCCGTATTATAGATTATGCAAAATAAACACAAGCGTATTGGCGGCACACTTATATCAGTAATACTCGTGAGAAAAAATACATGCATAATATTTTATATATTTTATTAACATTTATTCAAACAATAGTATGTTCTTACATGTATTTCAGTTACATAGCAACGGAACAAAATGTACAACATTTCAGAAACATTATGGTGATCCCAGTCAAATACAACATAAAATACACATGACAAGTAAATGGGCAGCTTATTTATACACACGAGTACGACACACATACTTAATTAATCAAGCACATTTAACAAGCAAAGGCACGTGTTAAAACTCAGTCACACAAGTCAGTAATTCACTCTTACACTGGTCCATACAGCGCCGCACATGGATCCAGTAGACTCTTCGTCGATCTCTCTTTCTTCGCATACTTCCTAGGTAATATACGTGTCAAATCTTAGATCTATCTATACTTCTTTCCTAAGTTCATGATACATATTTCCTTAATAAAATAAATATGGTTCAGAATGATTATATATATTAGTATATGGTCCGGGCTGACGACCAAAGTAGTCCGGGATGATTATAGCATGGTCCGGAATGATGGTCCGGAATGCAGATGGTCCGGAATGAGGGTAAATCGTCCTCGGGGTGTAAATGATTAATTGCATGATTCAAAGGTAGTTTTCGTGTGATTTACGATTAAGTATTGTATATGTTTATTAATCCTACACAAAATAAATATGATCCGCAATATCAGGTGTTTAAACTGCCTGCCAATTTTATTGCGGATCATAATGGTGCTTTTATAAATGTTTTATTAATGTTTATTTATTTTATTCATTAATTTGTTAATTTATTATTCATTCTCATTTATTTATTCATTTATTTAATTATATATTTATATTATTTAATTATATATTTATATTATTGTTTGGTTGATTATTTATTTATTCATTTATTTATTTTTATTTATTCAAATATTTTCTTTTATTTATTCATTTAGTTAATCAATTTTATTTGTTCATTCAATAATTTATTTGTTCATTCATTCAATTATTCATTATTTATTTATATACGTCTCTATTTACTAAATGTATATGTTTATTTATCGATTTGTTTACATATATTTATTCATTTAAATATAATAATAAATTGTGATGACAAAAAAAAATTATGATAATGATAAAACACAAAATATTTACTATGATGATAAAAATAATATATAATAAGTAAGGTGATATAACATGAAATCGATAATGTGTTCCTTACCATGTTTATCATAATCTTTACAAAAGGGGTGTGTAAACAAATCAACAGTATGGGACTTAGAAAAAATTACAACAGTTTTGTGAATAACAGTTTTAATAGTAACACATTTCTATATATATACATATATATTTGTATAAAACATATAAATCAATCACAAATAATTTTATTGAAAAATTCACAAAGGGAAAATGTATCTCCTACGTTATCACAATCTGGAATCTCTATGTATCTTCACCATGATAAAAGGGAAGATCTCTTTTAACAATCACTCCATTTTTTTATGATGACAGATTCAGATTTGTCAAAGTAACATTGCTCATGATTTCTCCTATTATAATCTTAATATAAAAATAGATTTTATTTAAATATGTTGCATCAAGATCTGGGTCTCACACCTACAAGGTTTTAATAGATATTATTGCCAAATACATATTTTTTCCTTTACAATCCATGTACAGTCACAAACAAAATGCACTAGCAAACAGTTGAGTAACAAGTTCTTAAACATAGAATAAACTCTCCCATTAAAGTTGGTGGGGGTGGGGGGTGGGTGGGGGGGGGCTGACTGTTGTTTATCATTTTCAGCCTGATGAGTTGTAAGTCAACAATTCTAACAGCAACAGAGTCTTAGTGGTACAAAATTGTTGTTACAAAATCTTATTTACAGAATACAATCTTTTTTTCCTGAAATATTAAACAATACAACAACATTGCAAACATTGCAAACAAAAGCATCTGCAGCCTTCAATAATCACATTTAGTTGTATATTCTCATACTTGATCAAAAAACATAAAACAATCAGAGCATCACATTTACATTAAACACAAAATACAAAACATACAACAAGTACATAAACTACAAAAAAAACAAGTGCCTTTATCAAGAACACCACATGCTTTGTCTACCACAAGATAAGATGACAGAACTATAATCAAAGCAAATTGATCAACTGAAGAAAGTTCCAAGGAAGTTAATTAAAGGTGAATTGTTTTAAACATATAACACATGGTGTATTAAAATTGTTTTTAAGTTAGAACCATGGCCATCTACAGGAAGAAGAAGACGTATTGTCATAGTTAAGAATAATCACCACATAGACAATGTAATTATACAGGTATGTCAAAAGAAATGATCCCAACACTTGCACAACAATCCAGGAGATACATGGTAAATGAAAGTTTGACAAACGCTTTTGGCAACATGACATGGAGGTTGAATGGACTTGACAATAACTTTTGAGTCAGTTCTTCAAATCAATAACATAATCTAAATAGGAATCTTTGTGTCTGTCTGGTATAACTGGCTTACAACAAAAGTTAAACACGTAGACAACAAGGAGACAGAAATAAAGTACAAATAAACAAAACTTAAAATGAAATTGACAAATAAACACAAAAGTGAGCAATGGAACAACAGTGTGCCAGGTATAAACAGGGTGTATATATATATATATACATATATATATATATATATATATATATATATATATATATATATATATATATATATATACCAGTGCCATCAATAAACCATGTAAAAATATGGTTAAACTATACAACAAAAATACAATAAGAATCAAGTATAAGTTGTGTAAATACATTATGAGTAAATATAAACAAGTGCTCACACACATAAATGTCATGCGAACTAAAAGAGTTTTTTTTTACTATAGACAGCTTATTCAGGTATCAGTGCAATTTTCCACATCAAAACCCACTTCATTTATTGCACTTACATTTAAATTTTAGGTACGTTAACGTAATTGTAACATTAATTTTGTTTCACCAGTTGTATAAAATGACATATTTCTTCTATTAATTGCAGCTATTATTTCCCCAAAAATCATTTTTGTCTTAATATAAACATGTCCCTATTGGTGTACACGATTATAAGCGTTTTAATTTTAACATTTTAATGATTATATTTTGACACCTACAAGAATGATAATATATGCTCATTGGCATATAACAGATACATAAAACTGTCTCTCATTAAAACTTCGTTATCAATGAAAAAAAATAAATTATTTTGTGAAAAAACTTTATTCTAGAAAGGCTGACTTCATTTATTACGCCATTTATTTACGCTTAAAATGCATTACATTTTTTTTTTGTATTTTCTTTTTTTACTGTCAATTGTTTCAATTGCTTTTTTGTTTCTTTTTGTTGCCATTTACTTCTTCATTTTCCTCTAATAATGATATATATGAACTAATTAAGTAAGTGTACAGCGTGTAGAGGGTAGGCCTCAACCCTGTCATAGCTATGAAATAAAAGTTCAAAGCCTGTAATAAAGGTGGGTTTTCCAACATGAAATTGAGCAAATTTTGGTTTTCCAGATGCATACTTCTAAGCTTGACAACAGCAGAGTTCAATGCCAAAATATGTCACTGTGCTTGCTAAGGTCATTCATTGGAGTCTATGATTTTACTGAATTGTAAAAAATAAATTAATACAACACAGTGACACAATTACGGTCATTATAGCAATGTCCGGCTATTTTTGAGGAAGATGCCAGATTAATGTCTAGGTAGAACCACCAGTGCACGACAGGTCATTTGTAAGACCTTCCCACTGTAAGTCCTTCGCCCGAAACGGGACTCGAGCCCAGGCCCTAAGAGGCCAGCAGTCAGAGGACTGGTTTTACTGAACTCAACACTGTCTCTGTAAGATCTCCTAAACACTGGCTTGGTAATAAACAACATAAACATAATGTAAGTTAATGTTAGACTAAAAATTAAAGTCTTATATTGAAAAATCAATCAATGCTTGATGCATGCATATTAATAGTCTACAATTCAAGACATTAGAACAAGAATACATATACAAATCTGAAAGAATGAGCAAATAATAATTTAAAACATAATTAATTTCATGTATATATTGAGCTGCAACTTGATCCATCTTCAAAAGTTCTTATTTCTTAGCACAATTTTAAGCATGCTATACCTATATTGATTAGGTGTATGCATATAGTGAGCTACAGAATCTCCAGCAACATGTATTGATCAGGTTAAGGTAACCAATAACTGGTGGTGGTGTTTTTTTAATGCACTACAATGACCAATTATGGTCATAATGCTAACATACAGGTTTATTTTGTGGAGCCAGACCACAGACAAATGTCTGGGTAGCACCAGCAGCAAACCACAAGTCAGACCATGCCAAATTATGTCCTTCACGTAAATAGGACTTGAACCCGTGCAATGAGAGGATAATAACTGGTTACAAGCACATGTAATAATGAGTATTTTCTTTCACCCTAAATTTAATATGGAAGATATTTTATGATATATATTCCACTGTATTTAGATAGATAATAAAGCAAAAAATACTATGCAGAAGCCATCCACATAATAAAACTGATCAAATTATATTAGATAAAAGTTCCCATCATTCTGCACTTAAAAAAAAACATATACAGATATACAATCATGGTACATATATATGTGTCCTCTTTTTATGTATATTTATAGCATCAAACTAATGTGTTTATATTCCGAGTCTTGGCCTTGAGCAATCGGACCTTACCTGACAGAATAAACCATAAATTGTGAAAACATTTTTTTTTTTCATTTAAAAGAAGTGAGAACTGTTTTTTAAAAGAAATAGCTATATATCTAACACACAGTAAAAGCAGGTAAATTAAATAAATATTGCACCCAGAGTACCCTTTAGTTTCCAACAACAATAAAGCTGTATTAATATATTTCATAATAGTTTTGCTAAGTTTAATACCTACAAATAAAAATGAATTACATTTTTAAGACTCATTTCATGTGAAAGATAACTATTCATAAACATTTTTTTTTCTGAAAAGAAATTCACTTAAAATGTTAATTCTTTAACATATATATGGTATAAATCAATACTTAAAAAAATAATTTCTTACTAAGAAACTATAATGACATGTATGTTCTATCACTGTCTCCTAACTTCATGACATCATCACATTTGATAATGCCCTTTGTGAAGTCTTACAAATAATAAAAAAAATCCAAGAAAAACTAGTTATATTAACAATTATAAGATTAATCTCACAATAATCTGCATATACTACACATGAATAAAAAAAATATAATCATACTGGTCAGCAACTTTCACATAACCATATTACATATACACTAACCATCTACAATCATCACTGAATATAAGCACAGTAATATTAATTGCTTTATAGGTAAAGAACAGATCTAGGAGAATAAAATATATCAAGTTCATTGAAAACATGTTTACTGTAGATTTTTTCTCCAGTTTTTGTCTATCTTTGTAATTGCTAAGCTACCTAATTAACAAACATAATGAAAAAAGACTAATTCATTAAGCACAAATAAGCTACTACAACACATGGAATGTATGAAGTGGTATCGGGACATAAATCAGTATGTAATATCTATAACTATGACTACAAATGGTATAATATTGCTACAAGACCAATCAAGGCAGACCTGTATATCTGAACTGGAAATTGACAATGCACATTTCACATGGTTATAAAGGAAAGACAACTATAGCAGAAAACAGTACTATAGAATGAAAATATACATTTCTCAGTATTTATTTTTGGTAAACATGATAATCCAAATAAGCAGTCTTTCTATTTCCACTGTTTCTTGCAAATAAACAGACTGCTTGGAAATGACACTTATTGTTGTTTAACAAGAAAAGTATAAAAAACAAATGTTTAATATCATATGAAACTATCAACTTGATATGTTTCTATATCCGTGCCATCTGTAGGTCTTTGGCTATCACCATGGTAACATCCTCCTCATCATGGTCGACAATAGGCTGATTCTGACCCAAGAACTTTTGCCGATGTTTTTCTTCTGCTCTTTTCTTCTTCTCCAATTTTTTCAACTTCTTTGTCTGTTTGCTGTTCAGTTTGATCATCTGATCTGACTCAGTCTACCAAAGGGATGGAACAAGTTTTGTTTGTTAAAGTTTCAAGAACTATACTGGTGACACAATAATGGTCATTATAGCAAGATACAGTATTTTGTGTAGAAGGCAACATATATCTGGGTAAACCAGCCGGCACACTGCAGGTCAGCTTGAAGACCTCACATAATGAAGTTCCTTGCCTAAGCAAGAATGAAGCCTATGAAGTGAAAGACAGAGGAGTCAGACAACAAGTACTGGTATTAATCAAAAGATGAATAAACAACACAATTCTCTCCCCTTCAGATAAACACCCTGCAGCACAATTACAACCAGATATCTGGCATGCATTCAATTTGAACCAACTACCACTAAATTGTTTTTATTTACCTATCAGTATTAAGTATGTTATTATACCATATTATAACAGTATTATGATGATTGTAACATTGATGTATAAGACACATACATTTGATGTAATCAAACTACCCATTACCTATATGAACTGCAGCATAGTATATCTGTGAACAACCTGATTGATGGCCCTGATAATACAGAATTTGATGAATACATTGAAGCAATATATGAAAATCTTACCTTGATTCCAGACCCAATATCCATGGAAACCAGTTTAGGCCGTGCCCCACCATTTTGACTGCTAACAGACCCATAGCCTGAACTTCCGCCATAGCTATTGTCTCTATGGTGACCCTTCCCCTCAACACTGTTATGGTTCACGGCCATACGCCTGTGTTCTGTTGTCATGGTGCCATTCTCAGACCACACCCCACTGTCAGCAGATGTCACCTGTGATGTCAAGGATGTACAGTCTTCTGCTTTGTCTGGAAATGAAGTGAACTCTTATGTGCAGGATTTATTTAAGTACCAATACACAGTGGAGATGTTGCTAAGGTTAACTAGTTAACAGATTGGAAAAGTTATGTAACCATGGCTATCCCCAGTTTTTAACAAATACAGCATGTTAAGGGGTTCACTTACTTGTTATTGTCTCCATTGTCTGGAATACATAGGCTATGGTGGCATCCACATCATAATCACAGTCAGCCAGGCACTCCCAAACCATGGCCTCATCCTGGAGAGGAAACCTTTGATTTATAGAATCCCTCGATTTATACATGGCAGGGACAACATTATCCGTTAAAATCTAGATTTAATACAAAAAATATATTCTGACATAATTCTGGTCTGACTACAATTTAAATGTTACTGTATATATATATATATATATATATATATATAATGTTCCACAAACACCCTTTCAGTACTGGAACAGATATAAAGCTGCCTTCACTATGACAGCCTATTTGGGTGCTTGATATGATATCACCTGCACTGCCATTATGCTAATAATGGGTCATTTATGCTTAAATACTAGTGGATTTCACATTGCACTGTTGTTTCTTAAAACAGTTATAAAAGCTGGTAACATAGAAGACAGCATGGGCCCTTAAATTTGCTCAAAATGTCTCAAAAGATCAACACACTTAGCTGGTTGATCTATATCTACACATTGAGCTGGTTGATCTAGATATACACATTGAGCTGGTTAATCTATATCTACACACTGAGATGACTGATCTAGATCTACAAACTGAGCTGACTGATCTAGATCTACACACTGAGCTGGTTGATCTAGATATACACATTGAGGTGACTGATCTAGATCTACACACTGAGCTGGTTGATCTAGATATACACATTGAGGTGACTGATCTAGATCTACACACTGAGCGAGTTGATCTAGATATAAACATTGAGGTGACTGATCTAGAACTACACACTGAGCTTTTGTTGATCTAGATATAAACATAGAGGTGACTGATCTAGATATACACATTGAGGTGACTGATCTAGATCTACACACTGAGCGGGTTGATCTAGGTATAAACATTGAGGTGACTGATCTAGATCTACACACTGAGCGGGTTGATCTAGATATAAACATAGAGGTGACTGATCTAGATATACACATTGAGGTGACTGATCTAGATCTACACACTGAGCTTTTGTTGATCTAGATATAAACTTAGAGGTGACTGATCTAGATATACACACTGAGCTGGCTGATCTAGATCTACACACTGAGCTGGTTGATCTAGATGTACACATTGAGCTGGTTGATCTAGATGCACACATTGAGCTGGTTGATCTAGATATAAACATTGAGGAGACTGATCTAGATCTACACACTGAGCTGGTTGATCTAGATGTACACATTGAGGAGACTGATCTGCATCTATACTGTCACCTAAGCCTGATAAATAACTACTTAGCAAACTAAGATTTTATTGCTGGGCACCCTACCATACATCCGGTAGCAGTCATAACTTCCTCTGCCAGTCTGTCTGTGTTGCGTACCACCCTAACAATGCCCTCCTCGGCCTCTACATGGCCTGGGAAATGGGTCTGAGCTGTTGGGGCCTCATCATTACCAATCTGAAATAGAGACATGAACAGAGATGTACTTAAAGTGAACACGAATGGTAATGTCATGCAATATTTATTAATAGGCAGTACAAAATCTTCGTTTATCAGTAATTTTCTTTTTTTCACTATACTGATAGAGACACAGCAGGGAAAAGTGAGGATGATGATCAGAACACAGAAGAATTCTTATCTGTATCTAAACTTTTTGTCTCAGCCTAACTGAATCACGCAAAGCAGCCAGTAAAAGTATGCTGTAAAATGTCATGGAAGGTTGCATGCATGTGTTCTGCATGCTACAAGTGATTGTTAGTTGGAAATTGTCATGGAAGATTGCATGCATATGTCCTGTATGTTTTATAATTATCTATCTTATATCCATGTCTAAAATATTTTCAAAGGGGCAATAAATCTTGGCATTAACAACGGATGACATCAAAAATAGAAAGTGCCCAGGTTTCCATTCTCCATAAGTTTATTGTTAAATTATCTGGACAACTTAAACATTTTTGGGTGTACTGACATGTTCTACATCTACCAACAAGTTTACTGGTGTCATACTGAGGTTCTGACCTGACACTGTACTGCCATGTTAATCTGTTGTACTGACATATTTATCCATTGTACTGGCACATTTATCCATTGTACTTGCATATTTATCCATTGTACTGACATATTTATCCATTGTACTGACATATTTATTCATTGTACTGGCACATTTATCCATTGTACTGGCATATTTATCCATTGTACTGACATATTTATCCATTGTACTGACCTATTTATCCATTGTACTGACATATTTATCCTACTGGCATATTTATCCATTGTACTGACATATTTATTCATTGTTCTGGCACATTTATCCATTGTACTGGCATATTTATCCATTGTTCTGGCACATTTATCTATTGTACTGGCACATTTATTAGCTTCTATAGAAAAACATTATATGGTGTACTGACATATTTATCCATTGTACTGAAATATTTATCAGCTTCTATATGAACACATTATGTGGTGTACTGACATATTTATCCATTGTACTGACATATTTATCCATTGTACTGATATATTTATCTATTGTACTGACATATTTATCCTACTGGCATATTTATCCATTGTACTGACATATTTATACATTGTACTGATATATTTATCCATTGTACTGGCATATTTATCCATTGTTCTGGCACATTTATCCATTGTACAGGCATATTTATTCATTGTTCTGACACATTTATCCATTGTTCTGGCACATTTATCCATTGTACTGGCACATTTATTAGCTTCTATAGAAAAACATTATATGGTGTACTGACATATTTATCCATTGTACTGAAATATTTATCAGCTTCTATATGAACACATTATGTGGTGTACTGACATATTTATCCATTGTACTGGCACATTAATAAGGTTCTATATTAACACATTATATGGTGTACTGACATATTTATCCATTGTACTGACATCTTTATCCATTGTACTGACATCTTTATCCATTGTACTGGCACATTTATCAGCTTCTATAGAAACACATTATATGGTGTACTGGCACATTTATAAGGTTCTATATTAACACATTATATGGTGTACTGACATATTTATCCATTGTACTGGCACATTTATAAGGTTCTATATTAACACATTATATGGTGTACTGACATATTTATCCATTGTACTGACATCTTTATCCATTGTACTGACATCTTTATCCATTGTATTGGCACATTTATCAGCTTCTATAGAAACACATTATATGGTGTACTGGCACATTTATAAGGTTCTATATGAACACATTATATGGTGTACTGACATATTTATCCATTGTACTGGCACATTTATCAGCTTCTATATGAACACATTACATGGTGTACTGACATATTTATCCATTGTACTGACATATTTATCAGCTTCTATATGAACTCATTATATGGTGTACTGACATATTTATCCATTGTACTGACATATTTATCCATTGTACTGACTATTTTATCAGGTTCTATATGAACACGTTATATGGTGTACTGACATTTTTACCTTGACATTGCTTTTACTGGTCCAGTGACACATTTATCTGGTGTTATGGTTTTTTACATACACATGTATTAAGTGTTATACCAACACATTTATCTGGTGTTATGGTGTTATACATACACATGTATTTAGTGTTATACCAACACACTTATCAGGTGTTATGGTGTTATACACACAGGTATTTAGTGTTATACCAACACATTTATCTCATGTTTGACTGACACATTTATCTGGTGCTAGATTGACACATTTATATGGTGCTAGACTGACACATATATCTGGTGCTAGACTGACACATTTATCTGGTGTTAGACTGACACATTTATCAGGTGTAAGACTGACACATTTATCTGGTGCTAGACTGACACATTTTGCTGGTGTTAGACCGACACATTCATCTGGTGCTAGACTGACACATTTATCTGGTGCTAGACTGACACATTTATCTAATGTTAGACTAACACATTTATCCGGTGCTAGACTGACACATGTATCTGGTGTTAGACTGACACATGTATCTGGTGTTTGAGTGACACATGTATCTGGTGCTAGACTGACACATTTATCTGGTGCTAGACTGATACATTTATCTGGTGTCAGACTGACACATTTATCTGATGTTATATTGACACATTTATCTGGTGCTGGACTGACACATTTATCTGGTGTTAGACTGACACATTTATCGGGTGCTATACTGACACATGTATCTGGTGTTTGACTGACACATTTATCTGGTGCTAGACTGACACATTTATCTGGTGTTTGACTGACACATTTATCTGGTGCTAGACTGACACATTTATCTGGTGTTAGACTGACACATGTATCTGGTGCTAGACTGACACATTTATCTGGTGCTAGACGGACACATGTATCTGGTGCTAGACTGACACATTTATCTGGTGCTAGACTGACACATGTATCTGGTGCTAGACTGACACATTTATCTGGTGTTGGACTGACACATTTATCTGGTGCTAGACTGACACATGTATTTGGTGTTAGACTGACACATGTATCTGGTGTTTGAGTGACACATGTATCTGGTGCTAGAATGACACATTTATCTGGTGCTAAACTGACACATTTATCTGGTGTCAGACTGACACATTTATCTGATGTTATATTGACACATTTATCTGGTGCTGGACTGACACATTTATCTGGTGTAAGACTGACATATTTATTGGGTGCTAGACTGACACATGTATCTGGTGTTTGACTGACACATTTATCTGGTGCTAGACTGACACGTGTATCTGGTGTTTGACTGACACATTTATCTGGTGTTTGACTGACACATTTATCTGGTGCTAGACTGACACATTTATCTGGTGTTAGACTGACACATGTATCTGGTGCTAGACTGACACATTTATCTGGTGCTAGACGGACACATGTATCTGGTGCTAGACTGACACATTTATCTGGTGTTAGACTGACACATGTATCTGGTGCTAGACTGACACATTTATCTGGTGCTAGACTGACACATGTATCTGGTGCTAGACTGACACATTTATCTGGTGTTGGACTGACACATTTATCTGGTGCTAGACTGACACATGTATCTGGTGTTATACAAACACTTTTGTCTGGTGTTAGACTGACACATTTATCAAGTTCTATATGAACCCACTTTATGTTGTGCTGATGTATTTATCGTGTCTACAGATACTTTTTACTGATCCACTAACAGTTTTATCTGTACACACTAAGCTGTTTTTTCTTGGCATGCTGTCAACCTGGGCTTCTCACAAGTTGACAGCAAGCCAAGAAAAACAACTAAACATGAGCTACAAGCCAAATCATGTTACTTTTTGCAACATTGTTAATATTTCAAGATTTTGTAAATTGTTTTTGCAATAACTTTATCTGATTGATATCTGCATTACAGATGAACATTATGATGAATTGTAAACGATGTTGTTGCAAACATCAACAACTCATACAGACAACTAATTAGATACCACCAGTGGTTGTTTTGCAATTAACAACGGAAAAAATAACATTTGAATACCGTTTGAAAATATTGTGTTCACTGTAAACTAGCCTCATTATCCCCTAAGCATAACTTGACTACACCAAAGAATTATGTGTAAATCCAGTAACATTTTGGTGGAGGCTGTCTGTGTATATCCAGATTCATTTTGGTGGAGGCTGTCTGTGTATATCCAACAACCTCCAGGTGGAGACTGCCTGTGTATATCATATCCATCAACCTCTTGGTGCAGGCGGTCTGCATAAATCTAAAACCTCTTGGTGGTAGCTCTCTGCCTATATCTAAGAACCCCTTGGGGGAGGCTGTCTGCGTAAATCTAACAACCTCTTGGCGTAGGCTGTCTGAGTATATCTAACAGCATCTTGGTGGAGGCTGTCTGCGTAAATCTAACAACCTCTTGGCTTGGTGGGGGCTGTCTGCCTATATCTAACAACATCTTGACTTGGTGGAGGCTCTCTGCCTATATCTAACAACATCTTGATGGAGGCTGTCTGCCTATATCTAACAACATCTTGGTGGAGGCTGTCTGCCTATATCTAACAACATCTAGGCGTAGGATGTCTGCCTATATCTAACATCCTCTTGGCTTGGTGGAGGCTGTCTGCCTATATCTAACAACCCCTTGGTGGGGGCTCTCTGCCTATCTCCAACAACATCTTGGCGTAGGCTGTCTGCCTATATCTAACAACCTCTTGGCTTGATGGAGGCTGTCTGCCTATATCTAACAACATCTTGATGGAGGCTCTCTGCCTATATCTAACAACCTCTTGGCGTAGGCTGTCTGCATATATCTAACAACCTCTTGGCTTTATGGAGACTGTCTGCCTATATCTAACAACATCTTGATGGAGGCTCTCTGCATATATCTAACAACATCTTGGCGTAGGCTTTCTGCCTATATCTAACAACCTCTTGGCTTGATGGAGGCTGTCTGCCTATATCTAACAACATCTTGATGGAGGCTATCTGCCTATATCTAACAACCTCTTGGCGTAGGCTGTCTGCCTATATCTAACAACCTCTTGGCTTGATGGAGGCTGTCTGCCTATATCTAACAACATCTTGATGGAGGCTCTCTGCCTATATCTAACAACATCTTGGCGTAGGCTGTCTGCCTATATCTAACAACCTCTTGGCTTGATGGAGGCTGTCTGCCTATATCTAACAACCTCTTGGCTTGATGGAGGCTGTCTGCCTATATCTAACAACATCTTGATGGAAGCTGTCTGCCTATATCTAACAACATCTTGGTGGAGGCTGTCTGCCTTTATCTAACAACATCTTGGTGGAGGCTGTCTGCCTATATCTAACAACATCTTGGTGGAGGCTGTTTGTCTATATCTATCAACCCCTTGGTGGGGGCTCTCTGCCTTTATCTAACAACCTCTTGGCTTGGTGGAGGCTGTCTGCCTATATCTAACAACCTCTTGGCTTGATGGAGGCTGTCTGCCTATATCTAACAACATCTTGATGGAGGCTATCTGCCTATATCTAACAACCTCTTGGCGTAGGCTGTCTGCCTATATCTAACAACCTCTTGGCTTGATGGAGGCTGTCTGCCTATATCTAACAACATCTTGATGGAGGCTCTCTGCCTATATCTAACAACATCTTGGCGTAGGCTGTCTGCCTATATCTAACAACCTCTTGGCTTGATGGAGGCTGTCTGCCTATATCTAACAACCTCTTGGCTTGATGGAGGCTGTCTGCCTATATCTAACAACATCTTGGTGGAGGCTGTCTGCCTATATCTAACAACATCTTGGTGGAGGCTGTCTGCCTTTATCTAACAACATCTTGGTGGAGGCTGTCTGCCTATATCTAACAACATCTTGGTGGAGGCTGTTTGCCTATATCTATCAACCCCTTGGTGGGGGCTCTCTGCCTTTATCTAACAACCTCTTGGCTTGGTGGAGGCTGTCTGCCTATATCTAACAACATCTTGGCGTAGGCTGTCTGCCTATATCTAACAACCTCTTGGCTTGATGGAGGCTGTCTGCCTATATCTAACAACATCTTGATGGAGGCTATCTGCCTATATCTAACAACCTCTTGGCTTGATGGAGGCTGTCTGCCTATATCTAACAACATCTTGATGGAGGCTCTCTGCCTATATCTAACAACATCTTGGCGTAGGCTGTCTGCCTATATCTAACAACCTCTTGGCTTGATGGAGGCTGTCTGCCTATATCTAACAACCTCTTGGCTTGATGGAGGCTGTCTGCCTATATCTAACAACATCTTGGTGGAGGCTGTCTGCCTATATCTAACAACATCTTGGTGGAGGCTGTCTGCCTATATCTAACAACATCTTGGTGGAGCTGTCTGCCTATATCTATCAACCCCTTGGTGGGGGCTCTCTGCCTTTATCTAACAACCTCTTGGCTTGGTGGAGGCTGTCTGCCTATATCTAACAACCTCTTGGCGTAGGCTGTCTGCCTATATCTAACAACCTCTTGGCTTGGTGGAGGCTGTCTGCCTACATCTAACAACCCCTTGGTGTGGGCTCTCTGCCTATATCTAACAACATCTTGGCATAGGCTGTCTGCCTATATCTAACAACCTCTTGGCTTGATGGAGGCTGTCTGCCTATATCTAACAACATCTTGATGGAGGCTCTCTGCCTATATCTAACAACCTCTTGGCGTAGGCTGTCTGCCTATATCTAACAACCTCTTGGCTTGATGGAGGCTGTCTGCCTATATCTAACAGCATCTTGATGGAGGCTCTGTGCCTATATCTAACAACATCTTGGCGTAGGCTGTCTGCCTATATCTAACAACCTCTTGGCTTGATGGAGGCTGTCTGCCTATATCTAACAACATCTTGATGGAGGCTCTCTGCCTATATCTAACAACCTCTTGGCGTAGGCTGTCTGCCTATATCTAACAACCTCTTGGCTTGATGGAGGCTGTCTGCCTATATCTAACAACATCTTGATGGAGGCTCTCTGCCTATATCTAACAACCTCTTGGCGTAGGCTGTCTGCCTATATCTAACAACCCCTTGGTGGAGGCTGTCTGCCTATATTTAACAACTTCTTGGTGGAGGCTCTCTGCCTATATCTAACAACCCCTTCGTGGGGGCTCTCTGCCTATATCTAACAACCTCTTGGCTTGGTGGAGGCTGTCTGCCTATATCTAACAACCTCTTGGTGGAGGCTGTCTGCCTATATCTAACAACCTCTTAGCTTGGTGGAGGCTGTCTGCCTATATCTAACAACCCCTTGGTGGGGGCTCTCTGCCTATATCTAACAACCTCTTGGTGGAGGCTGGCTGCCTATATCTAACAACCCCACCCCTTGGTGGAGGCTGTGTGCCTATATCTAACAACCCCTTGATGGAGCTGTCTGCCTAAATCTAACAACCAAGCCTCTGACTATATCTAACAACCCCTTGATGGAGCTGTCTGCCTAAATCTAACAACCATGCCTCTGCCTATATCTAACAACCCCTTGAAGGAGCTGTCTGCCTAAATCTAACAACCAAGCCTCTGCCTATATCTAACAACCCCTTGATGGAGATGTCTGCCTAAATCTAACAACCAAGCCTCTGCCTATATCTAACAACCCCTTGATGGAGCTGTCTGCCTAATTCTAACAACCAAGCCTCTGCCTATATCTAACAACCCCTTGATGGAGCTGTCTGCCTAAATCTAACAACCATGCCTCTGCCTATATCTAACAACCCCTTGATGGAGATGTCTGCCTAAATCTAACAACCAAGCCCCTAAATCTAACAACCAAGCCTCTGCCTATATCTAACAACCCCTTGATGGAGCTGTCTGCCTAAATCTAACAACCATGCCTCTGCCTATATCTAACAACCCCTTGATGGAGCTGTCTGCCTAAATCTAACAACCAAGCCTCTGCCTATATCTAACAACCCCTTGATGGAGCTGTCTGCCTAAATCTAACAACCATGCCTCTGCCTATATCTAACAACCCCTTGATGGAGCTGTCTGCCTAAATCTAACAACCATGCCTCTGCCTATATCTAACAACCCCTTGAAGGAGCTGTCTGCCTAAATCTAACAACCAAGCCTCTGCCTATATCTAACAACCCCTTGATGGAGATGTCTGCCTAAATCTAACAACCAAGCCTCTGCCTATATCTAACAACCCCTTGATGGAGCTGTCTGCCTAATTCTAACAACCAAGCCTCTGCCTATATCTAACAACCCCTTGATGGAGCTGTCTGCCTAAATCTAACAACCATGCCTCTGCCTATATCTAACAACCCCTTGATGGAGATGTCTGCCTAAATCTAACAACCAAGCCCCTAAATCTAACAACCAAGCCTCTGCCTATATCTAACAACCCCTTGATGGAGCTGTCTGCCTAAATCTAACAACCATGCCTCTGCCTATATCTAACAACCCCTTGATGGAGCTGTCTGCCTAAATCTAACAACCATGCCTCTGCCTATATCTAACAACCCCTTGATGGAGCTGTCTGCCTAAATCTAACAACCATGCCTCTGCCTATATCTAACAACCCCTTGATGGAGCTGTCTGCCTAAATCTAACAACCATGCCTCTGCCTATATCTAACAACCCCTTGATGGAGCTGTCTGCCTAAATCTAACAACCATGCCTCTGCCTATATCTAACAACCCCTTGATGGAGCTGTCTGCCTAAATCTAACAACCAAGCCTCTGCCTATATCTAACAACCCCTTGATGGAGCTGTCTGCCTAAATCTAACAACCATGCCTCTGCCTATATCTAATAACATCTTGGTAGAGGCTCTCTGTGGATTATTTTAAAAACGACATGATGCTTTAATGTTGCTTGTAAAAATGAATGACATTGTGCTTAAATTATAAAAGTGGTCCAGTCAGTGAAGCACTGGACTGCCATACAAGAGGTCCAGGGTTCAAATCATACAAAAAAAACAACAAGAACTTAGTTTGCTTCTGTTACATGCTGTTCTTTTCCTTTATCTTTTCTCTTATGTCTGATATAAACAGCTCCAATATTTACTGACAAACATAAATCTAGTATCAATTCTTAAGCACAGACGATTTAAAAGAAAATTGTTATGGAGGAAGTAACACATGTGTCTGTTCAGGCTATTACAGTTTAAGTTGTTTCCTCACTGTTTAGGAAGGGATGGGATTAGCCGGCATTTTTGCAGATACTGTGCAGCGACATTTCTATCATTATAGCACAGGGGCACTTATGAGGTACCCAGGGATTGAACTCAGGCGGTCCATAATACTGACACCGACGAGTCAGGCGTAATGCTGTCCCCTTAGCCCCGAGCATTAGGAGGGAAGCCACTACAACCAACTTTAAAGTCTTTGGTTTGACCCGGCCGGGGTTTGAACCCACAACCTCCCGATCCGCAAGCCGACGCCACTGTTTGGTAATATGCAGCAACCTGTCAGTTTTTGTTATCTCCTAGCTCGTTATATAGATATTAATCAGATCAAGGCAAACTGTCTAGGATCTACACTATTTACTGTTTCATCTGTTAGAGTTGTCTGACCAGGATCTACACTATTAACTGTTAATCTCTTCGAGTTGTCTGATCAATATCTATACTATTTGCTGTATCTTCTGTGGGAGTTGTCTGATCAAGATCTACACTATTTGCTGTATCTTCTGTGGGAGTTGTCTGATCAGGATCTACACTATTTGCTGTATCTTCTGTGGGAGTTGTCTGATCAGGATCTACACTATTTACTGTATCTTCTGTGGGAGTTGTCTGACCAAGATCTACACTATTTGCTGTATCTTCTGTGGGAGTTGTTTAATCTGGATCTACACTATTTGCTGTATCTTCTGTGGGAGTTGTCTGATCAAGATCTACACTATTTGCTGTATCTTCTGTGGGAGTTGTTTAATCTGGATCTACACTATTTGCTGTATCTTCTGTGGGAGTTGTCTGATCAAGATCTACACTTTTTGCTGTATCTTCTATGGGAGTTGTCTGATCAGGATCTACACTATTTGCTGTATATTCTGTGGGAGTTGTCTGATCAAGATCTACACTATTTGCTGTATCTTCTGTGGGAGTTGTCTGATCAGGATCTACACTATTTTCTGTATCTTCTATGGGAGTTGTCTGATCAAGATCTACACTATTTGCTGTATCTTCTGTGGGAGTTGTCTGATCAAGATCTACACTATTTGCTGTATCTTCTGTGGGAGTTGTCTGTTCAAGATCTACACTATTTGCTGTACCTTCCGTGGGAGTTGTCTCATCAGGATCTACACTATTTGCTGTATCTTCTGTCAGAGTCGTCTAATCAAGATCTACACTATTTGCTGTATCTTCTATGGGAGTTGTCTGATCAAGATCTACACTATTTGCTGTATCTTCTGTGGGAGTTGTCTGATCAAGATCTATACTATTTGCTGCACCTTCTGTGGGAGTTGTCTGATCAAGATCTACACTATTTGCTGTATCTTCTGTGGAAGTTGTTTAATCTGGATCTACACTATTTGCTGTATCTTCTGTGGGAGTTGTCTTATCAAGATCTACATTATTTGCTGTATCTTCTGTGGGAGTTGTCTGATCAAGATCTACACTATTTGCTGTATCTTCTGTGGGAGTTGTCTCATCAGGATCTACACTATTTGCTGTATCTTCTATGGGAGTTGTCTGATCAAGATCTACACTATTTGCTGTATCTTCTGTGGGAGTTGTCTGATCAAGATCTACACTATTTGCTGTATCTTCTGTGGGAGTTGTCTCATCAGGATCTACACTATTTGCTGTATCTTCTATGGGAGTTGTCAGATCAAGACCTACACTATTTGCTGTATCTTCTGTGGGAGTTGTCTGATCAAGATCTACACTATTTGCTGTATCTTCTATGGGAGTTGTCTGATCAAGATCTATACTATTTGCTGCACCTTCTGTGGGAGTTGTTTAATCTGGATCTACACTATTTGCTGTATCTTCTGTGGGAGTTGTTTAATCTGGATCTACACTATTTGCTGTATCTTCTGTGGGAGTTGTCTGATCAGGATCTACACTAATTGCTGTATCTTCTGTGGGAGTTGTCTGATCAAGATCTACACTTTTTGCTGTATCTTCTGTGGGAGTTGTCTGATCAGGATCTACACTATTTGCTGTATCTTCTGTGGGAGTTGTCTGATCAAGATCTACACTATTTGCTGTATCTTCTGTGGGAGTTGTCTGATCAAGATCTACACTTTTTGCTGTATCTTCTGTGGGAGTTGTCTGATCAAGATCTACACTATTTTCTGTATCTTCTGTGGGAGTTGTCTGATCAAGATCTACACTATTTGCTGTACCTTCTGTGGGAGTTGTCTGACCAGGATCTACACTATTAACTGTTTAATCTATTCGAGTTGTCTGATCAAGATCTATACTATTTGCTGTATCTTCTGTGGGAGTTGTCTGATCAGGATCTACACTATTTGCTGTATCTTCTGTGAGAGTTGTCTGATCAGGATCTACACTATTTGCTGTATCTTCTGTGGGAGTTGTCTGATCAGGATCTACACTATTTGTCGTTTCATTTGTAAGAATGTTTAGGTATATTTGCATGCAATGAGAAGAGGGCTCTATCAGCTTTTATTACCTTTAATTATGCCACATGCTCACAAAGGGTTGTGTATCACATTTCCTTTAAGCCCATTAACAGCACATTACATTTACATTGTCTTTGTTACAATCAACTTTAAGAGATCTATGTGCTGAATGATATAAAAAGTAAATATTTCCAGGAGATTTACATGGATTTAAAATATTTTCCTTGATGTGTATACTAAGGAATTAATAATCATAAATTGCTTTGCAAAAGTCAAAGCGGTCACAATTTTTATAACAGTAATTTATGTTTCAGAGTGTTTCCCTGGCAAACACAATGGTTTCTTGATCTCCTGTCTATGTCAATCTTTAGCTTCACAGTTTTGGATATACAGCATCTATCAGCATTGTTTCAATAATTATTTTGGTAAAAAAAAGCAAAGAAAACATCTGCTACTGTGTTTTGTAGACCCAAGGAAGGTATCCATGGGTGAAAGTTAGAAATTATGAAAAACCTGAAATTCTGAAAATGTGTCAATTTATATAGGGAAAATAAAGAAAATCAACCATTTTCAGACACACAGAAACCTGAATTCAGGCATAATCCTGAAAACTTTCACCCATGGGTATCATTCATGTAGCCTTAGTTTATTCAAGGTGAAGATAAACTCCATGTAAACGTAACAGTAATGAAAATATGTTCTTAATGCAAATGAGTTGTGGTAATATTCATCTAATGATGTTGCTTCTTGTATAACATGAATTTTAAGTACTTGTAGCAAGAAAGATTTATCATCAACAACTTTTCAACTTGAAAGTTCAAATGTACACAACATTGCAAGTCTGTCAAGCATTTAACAGTTATTTCAAAGACAAAACCAAACCACTTTTATGCAGAGTGATGCTTTACAGGTCAGGTTTCTGTGTAACCCTACTTTCCATTAACATACTGTTGAGTGTCTTTGCTTTCATTGTTTGAAAGATTGGGAAGTTAGTTGGACTGTTTTACATTATGCACTCTTTGCGCTTAATTGTCGAATTTCATATTATATTCTATGGTGGTTTTAATAAATAATCAAACATATATATAACAAGCTACTTTTATCAGCCTTTAAGGAGCATGGTGTTATGCTTGAGGTTGTTCAAGGATGGGTTTTTTTAGTCTCATTGTAACTGACAATCTGATATATGAATGAGCTTAAATAATGACTTTGTTAACTATGGTAGATAGCATTTTATTTCATTCATTTTATGAAAATAAAGAGTCCTGACAGTTTGTAAATGTTTGTGAACAGTTAAAAAAGAAGACAACTCTGGTGGAAAAGATCTTTAGGACAAGTAGAAAAAAATTAAGATTAATTATATCATAACCGACAAGGGTGATTATTTTTGTGTCGGAACTTGTTTGGAGATTGTATATGTATTGAGAGTTTGAGAGAAGCACTTGCAGAGTCTTGTCATATCTGACCTAATTGTTTACCTGTTAGCCTGTTAATCAGGTATTTACAAGGCCAAGGGAAAAGGTGTAGATCCAGATAAGAAGCAGTCTGATCAGGACTTGCACTATTTGCTTCTTAGTCTCTTTTAACAGGTGTATTTAACTTTATATGTGTATATCAGCAAAAAGTGTACAATCTATACAATTTCTTGACAGAAGTTGGCTTATCTAGATTTTCAATCTTTTTCATGAGTTAATCAATTTTTTGCTAAGTAGAGTGAAGAGTATAGTAAGAGATAAATGTAAATTTTAATAAGTTTGACAGTTACCTTGAGTCTGATGTTGGTTGGAGATTCTGTGTTGTCGTTGAGTTTGCGTACGCTGCTGTAGTGGTCGCCATTGTGGTAGGCCAGGTGAAGCTGTCTTGTGGTCGATGATGGCATACTAGGACCCTGGATCTACATAAAAAATCTACATTTGTTTTTGTTTTTACAAATCATGCATTTATTGGTTAGTCATCAAACATGAAAAGTTATTTTCCATAAAGCTGTACACCTTCATATAAATACTGAACTGAAGAAAAAAAATATAACAAACAAATACATTTTTACCTAAATAATAATGTCATCAAATGTATAGTGTAACTTCAATGTGAAAACTAAGTCACAATATTTGAGGCTTCCTTAACCTTTTTGTTTATATCCAATTGGAAAACTACAGTTGAGTCTCACTCGAGCGAGATAGCAATGGACCACCAAGCAAGAGGGCCATAATGGCTCTTACTAGCTCACCTGATGATACAGGCTTTTAGTAGGCTCAAATCTGGCATCAAGTAATTAAAAGTTATTTACTTTAGAAATCTTTGGTGAAGATTGGACCATAAGTGTGGCCACTGGGTTGAAACTTTTCTAGAATTTTACCAAGTAACCTACTGAATCCACATGACCCACTTCAAAACATATTTAAGATTTCACAGTTTCACACTGGCAAACATGCTGGCTAAGTTTGGTGAAGATTAGGCCATCAATGTGGCCTCTTAAGTGATTTCACAAGGTTTTTCTAAACTGTGACCTAGTGACCTACTTTTTGACCCAACATGACCCAATAATATATTCATCCAAAATTTGATACTGACAAACAATCTGATCAAGTTTGGTGAAGATTGGGCTATGAATGTTGTCTCTAGAGTGTTCACAAGATTTTTTCTAAGATTTGACCTACTGACCTATTTATTTACCCCCACGTGACCCAGTTATGAAGTCACGCAAGATTTCCTGCAGGAAAACATTCTTACCAAGTTTGGTGAAGATTGGGCCATAAGTGGGGCCACTAGTGTGTTCATAAGCTTTTTCTAAGATTAGACCTAGTGACCTACTTTTTGACCCCACGTAACCCAATAACAAAGTCATCCAAGATCTCATGCAGACAAATATTCTGACCAGGTTTGAAGAAGATTAGCCAATAAATGAGGCTTCTATTGTGTTCACAAGATTTTTTCTAAGATTTGACCTACTGATCTACTTTTTGACCTCACATGACCCAGTTACAAACTCATCAAAGATTTTATGCAGACAAACATTCTGACCAAGTTTGGTGAAGATTGGGCTATAAATGTGGACTGTAGTGTGTTCACAAGCTTTTCTAAGATTTGACCTAGTGACCTACTTTTTGACCCCAGGTGACCCAATAATGAACTCATTTAAGATTTCATGCAGACAAACATTCTGACCAAGTTTGGTGAAAATTGGGCAATACTTGTGGTCTCCATATTTTTACAAGCTTCTTCTAAAATTTGACCTAGTGACCTATTTTTTGACCCCATGTGACCCAATAACGAACTCATTTAAAATTTCATGTAAACAAACATTCTGGCCAAGTTTGGTGAAGATTGGCCTATAAATGTGGCCTCTAGTGTGTTCACAAGCTTTTTCTAAAATTTGACCTACAGACCTACTTTTTTGACCCAACGTGACCCAGTTACGAACTTATCCAAGATTTTATGCAGACAAACATTCTGGCCAAGTTTGGTGAAGATTGGGCTATAAATGTGGTCTTTAGTATGTTGACAAGTTTTTCCTAAAATTTGATATAGTAAAAAAAATCTTGCAACACTCACCAGTAGGTATGGAGAGTTGAGCTGATGGATAACAATGTTAACTTGGTGGAGCCGAGCAAAGGCAACAATGGCATCATTCCCTGCATAAGTGCCCAGTCTCTGCAGATTTTGTACTGAAACAGAGAAAATATAGAACTGGTGAATGAAAAATGTTAACATGTTTCACTTTGGATATTTATTATACGGGTACCGAAGACTTTCTCAAGTATTCAGAAATAGTTACAGTGAGGTGATGGGGAGAGAACATGTACATGGTGCTTAAGGAGTGCTTGAGAGTTGCTTGTTCTGAGGATTGTTGATAGTGGTAATAGGAGGAATTTCAAGCTGCATGGAATAAATAGCATAGTGACATATAGGCAATGTGACAGTGGCCACAATAAACACAGTTGGTAGAGCTTTCCGTCATTTACTGGAACAGCTTCAAAATTAGTAGCAGGCTTGCGCCTCGGAATGGCTAACCATTTTTGCAATGTGTTAATGCTATCTATATACAAGAGATAAGACATAATAAATACAACAATTAAAGGCTGTTTTCAGTACAAAAGCATGTTACAAACACTGAAATGTGACATGACACTATCACCAACAACCATTACTATGGGCTGGCCCACGTCCATAAGCTATACATGTATTTTTTCTACAAACTTTGGTACATTTTTAGGTTGCCTAAATATTGAAACCTTGACCTAAGGAACCTGGACCTGACACTCTTCTTTCTGGGCCACTATGGCTGGGTGAACTTCCATATACCAGCAGTCATGCTCTGTCTGCATTAAGAAGTCCTTAACCACCACATTTCACCCACTCCCTTATAAAATGTTTATATCATGTTCCAAACATTAAACAGTGTCACCTGTGAAACCAAACACTAATAAACGTAAATATACATTACATGAACAAGTGTTCCCATTTGCAAGAAATCTTTGGGCCATGACTTTGAGATAAAAAAGCAAGATTTTAAAGAAAAGTTATTAAATCCTATCAAGCTTCATTTATTACTAAACAATACAAACCTTAGTCAACTTGCTAGCAACTACATGCAATGATAACAATATAAACTGCGAGAGACTCTGCAACAAATTGGGCAGATCGTGGCTGATCTGGATCAACACAGTTTGCCAAAGCCTTGTCAGTGTGTGTTAAGCAGGCTAAGAGACAAGAATGACATAAATCATTATACAAAAACTTGACCAAGTGTAAGTAATTTTTACAGTCGAAGAATTGTCACATGAATGGTACAGGTAAAATATACAAATAGGACAACTGACTGTATCCTTGTGTAATTAAAATAGTTTTGCATTAGAGGGCTTAAGATAAAACAGATGCATAATGCTTAAATTGCTGTAAAAGTGCTACAATATACTAATCTATTTAGACAACTATTGTCATTTTAACAATAGAACAAAACAGGGAACCTTTCACAAAGGGAGAGAGAGAGTGTCAGCACATTACATGCCTCAGCCAGCTCTCATCCTGACGGACATGCAATGACCACATTTAGAATAAACAGTGCTGATCTAGATCAGTACTTTTTGCTGCCTTAATCAATACATACTGCTACTTATATATAAAATTGTCTACAGATAACTAAGAATTTAGAATGTTGTTTTTTGATCAACAAGAACTTAACCATGTATCTGTTTGTCATAATGTGTTGCCCAAAATGGTAGAGGTTGGATAAAAAACATGCCACATTGCTGCAAACAAGTTTAGAATTTTGGCTGGTAGTCCCTTCATAGAGCCTCTCTTATTTGGTAGAGCTACCCCCTAGTATTGGGGAGGTCTGTGCTTCAAATCCCAATGGAGACTCACTTTTCCCACTCCTGTTAAATTTAGTGCCATGGCCTATTACGATAACCTATTTGTGTTGAAATATGCAGTGGTGCTGTATAGTGGATCAGGGATGAGATTCTGGGTACCACTCTGAGGAAATTCATAGTAGATCTCATTTGAGATTCTAGGTAAATCTTATTGAAGATTCAGGGTTCATCTCCTTTGTGATTCTGGGAAAATCTCATTTGAGATTCAGAGTAAATGTCATTAAAAATTCATGGTAAATCTCAGATTCAGGGTAAATCTTACTAAAGATTCTGGGTAAATCTCATTGCAGATTCATAGTAAATCTCATTGGAGATTCAGAAACCTCATTGAAGATTCTGGGTAAATCTAATTGGATATTCAGGGTAAATCTCATTGAAGATTCTGGGTAAATCTCATTGGAGATTCTGGGTAAATCTTGTTGGAGATTCTGGGTAAAACTTATTGAAGAGTCTGAGTAAATTAAAGTTGAGGTTCAGGGTAAATCTTATTGGAGGTTCCTGATCAATCCCATTGGAAATTCAGGGTGAGTATCACTGTGTAAGGAGGAGGAGTGTAGCAGTTATACTAGTAGCTCATTGGAATAGCCTCTGTAGCTTAGGTGGCAGAGTAAACTGGTAATAAGTTTGTTTGTTTGTTTATTGGGTTTATCGTCCCACCAACAGTATTTCAGTTATCTGGAGACGGTGTCCACTTGAAGCAGATATAGTGCTGCCTTCACTGTGTATAGCATGCCGTGAACACCTGGCATGATACCACACCCAGTCACATTATCCTGACACCGGGCCAACCAGTCGTGGAACTACCCTTATATTTGCTTGAGCGTTAGCAAGGGAGCTATACAACTACCATTTTTAACGACTTTGGTATGTCCCGGCCCGGGATCAAACCCTGGGCCTCCCAGACCTGGAGCCGACGCTCTACCGATTGCACTACCAGGTCCGGTAATAAGTGTGCTAGTATTAAAGAGGACTATGGACTGAATCTAGTTAGAAGCTCACTTTTTGTGCTCCTGTTATACATGTATCATGAGATATATGAGAGCACATGTGTCCAATTTAAATTTGATCAAAATTTCTTTCAATAGAAAATCTAGACTGTGATTTATAATTTAATCAGGGAGCACATTCATTCTTAAAAATCAAGAACAAAACTTTTCATTTTGTATTGAGCAATCCAAAACAAACAAGGCTTACCTTATAAGGGCACAGACAATAATAGCTCTAAATATTTTGAGTGTTCACAATGTTTGTTCATGTGTGCTTAGGCTGGATAATTCAGAACTGTTTGTCTGGGTTAAACTAAATTTGAAATTGGTCAACAAATAAGGTCAACTGTTGAACCAAAATAAATTTCTCATGGGCATGTTTGTTAAAGAATTTAACGGACTTCATTTTTCAGCAGTTTGTATGGATGGGAAAATACAACTGAATGCCAGAATTTTTTTTTCCTAGTAAATATATTAACATGTACGAGAAAATTATATCTCAATCACTTTCATGAATATTCCTAAAATTAATGCATTATTTGTATTTGGTTATTACAAAGTAGATATTCTAAGTTCCATGCTGTCAACGTCATCAAATGTTAACAAGAAGTGCTGACAAAGACACCAGTAATGCTGACCCTGATCAGCCGGCTTCTATCAGAGGTAGGTGATGTGGATTACCCTATTTTCCTAAGCCTGATCAATAAATAGATTTATAGTTAGATCTTGCTATCCTCTAACTGTGCTGATCTTTGATGGATGTGGTTCTACCCTGACATTAGTAAGGGATCTTCCTACACCTTCAATTGCTAGCCATTGCTATTATGACCATATTTATATTGCTGAGATATAATATAAACAATACATTTTTTTTGGTCTTCCACCTTGTATTAGTGGCTTAGTTTGTTTAATAGCACTGTATTTTGAAATCTCCTTACAAATGTTTAAATAAAGCTTTATTATATTTTTGAGATATTTTGATGTTTATTTTATCATAAGAGGCATTGTTGGAAAACTTCCATTTGTTTCCTAACATTTAAAAAAGTCTAAGTGTTACTAGCATGTACAATAAACATCAATATTGACACTGTCTATTGTATTGGCTGGGTTGAATTTTGCCCCAAACAGAACCTCTATTTACCAAAGCAATACAAAAAATGCCAAAAGAAAGTGCTTCTAAAAGAAAGTGCTGACACCTGTAGCCACATTGTATCATTGTATTGCTAACCCTTAGCCTGCCATAGAAGCTCATAACCCAGATAAATGCTAAGATATTTAACAACCAATCCAAAGGTAATTAAGCCAGCAAAAAGTGCAGACACTAATCAAACTGTTTGATCAAACTGTCTGATCAGACCATGGAGCAGTATGATCTGGATCTGCAGCTTTTGCCTACGCCTGGTCAGCTTGTGGTTAAAAGGTTAAGAATTATTGGAGCTGTCACTCAGTCCTGCTCTAAAATGTTCATGGGCTATTGATTTGTCAAAAACCAATTATCAAAACAAGTTCCTGGGCCATTATGTTCAAGTATCAACATTGCAACGATTGTCCAGTCTGACCTCATTGATCTGTGTATTTCAAGGGTTTGATGATGTGCTATAAGACACTAGTCAATGGGATGGGGGTTGATAGATGATTCACTTACAGTAGCTTTCAGGTGGGTGGCTGTTTCATCTGAAGTCCTTGGACCACACAATTATGATCAATCCTACGTGAGATCGACAGATATGGAGTCTCTATATATATTAAACACGCAGACCTCCCAATTTACACCTAGTCATTATTATTTGGTAAATACCACTTATAATTACATAATTCTTAGTTGCTTATCACTACATTTACACAAAAGAGACTGGACTTACTTAAAGGGCAACTTGTAGTTCTGTATACATGTATAACCTGTAAGTCTCTATGTTTAAGGATTACTGAAAGTCATTAGACCATGTTATGATGCATATTTTGTTCAAATGTCAACAACGAATCATTCAATATGACCAATCTTCCACAAGCATATTAGTTATTTTATGGTGTGACTTTTAGCAATGGTGTGCCTCAAACATATTAAACAAGAGCAGTCCCTAGACAGTATGCTTCACTTTTCTCAGTGCTGGATCGTATAATGAAAATTCTTAAATCAACAAAGGAGAATAATGTTGATAATTAATTAATTTTAGGTCTATATTATGTTTTCTTAATAATGACATTATCATAAAGGTTACCCGATACATTTGCCGATAGGAGGGCTATGACACAGTTACAATTAATACTCTCTATAAAGATAAATGTGTTTTATCTGATATAGTTTGGTAGCATCAATACTTAACTCTGGAGCTGAAGTTTTTAGTTATTTTAATTGTAAAAAGATTGAACAAATACACTGTAATTTTTTGCGTAAGGCATTATGTGTTAAGAAAAGTACAAATCTTCATGGACTATAAGTAGAAACCGGCAGATATTCTATGATTATAACAAGGAAAATGGTGCTCCTTAAATATTGGTTTAAAATTATACAAGGAGAAAATAACTCATTAATAAAAGATACGTATAATCTTCTCGCAGCAACGCTAATAATAATCAACACTATAGTGGTTTGAATTGGGCTTCAAGTGTTAAATCTTTATTGCAAGAACTAGGAATGACAGATTTATGGATTAACCAAAACAACATAAGCAGAAGACATATCCTTATAATAAAACAAAGACTTGATCAATTTACCCAAACATGGCTTGATAACATAAGCAACTCAAATAGGCTTAAATTATACAGGAAATACAAACAAGAATTTAAAATGGAACACTACTTGAACAGCATACATGTTAACAAGTATAGAATCAGCCGTACCAAATTTCATCTTTCATCACATGATTTAGCTATAGAAGTGGGAGACATCATAACATAACAAGAAATGATCGAATATGTCAAAATTGTAACATTAATGTAGTAGAAACAGAGTACCACTTTTGTTAGTTTGTCCAAAAAAAAAAAAAACCTACGAAAAAATTTTTAACCTAGATATTACTGTAACTGGCATACCCTGATGAAATTCGAAACCATAATGTCATCATGTAACACAAAGTGTCTAAACAATAAAGCAAAATTTATCAATAACACATATAAACTAAGAAATTTGTATAAATACCCAAAAGTTTAGTCGATTTAACTTGTATTATAAACAAAATAACACAATACGTTAACTCAACAGCTTACTTCTTTTGTTAATCATATTTTATGTACCACACTCTTCATGCACTTATATTATGTTTATTGTTTGTGGCTAATAAACTTTGTTCTGTTCTGTTCTATAAAAAAAAACAGTCAAACATTTTGGGTTTTTTAAATTTCAAGATTAAACCAGTCTATCAACTGTTAGGAATTTCTCAGTGGACCAGTCAAGAATCACACCTCCTTTTGTGAAGAGTTTTAAGGTGTTTGTTCGATTAACAAAACACTCTTGTTTCCTTTTATGTAGACTGGGTTAAACGGTTAGCAGGTCTTAAATATCAGTAAACTAACATACCCCATTTATATTTATCTAATCCATATACCTTATAAATGAAGCTTAAAATAGTGTTACTTGTAAGGAATTTTAACCCAATTTTCCAAATCTAGGTCAACTGGTTACAAATTCCATAGCCAGTTATTGCCTTGAAGTGCTAATTTACCTAACTTGCTTAATAATGCTAATTTTTTCTCACTTAATTGTGTTGGTCAATATTTCTTGATGAAATGGCATCCCCATCCCTATTCATTAATCACCTAGGTATCTAGTGATTGACAGCTTGGAGTGTCAATCTGTGACTTGCAGGTGTAATGAATGGTGAAAACACAACCAATCCAGTCTGGGACATGAGTGTCACAGTCCCAACTTGCTCTCAGTAGCAAGGTATTTTGACTTCAAGATGAGATAGCTCTTGTGTGCCATTGTTACACCACATAACAGTATTAGTGTCTTGACATGGAGTTCTCATAAGTTTATCATCAGGAGCCTCAGATTTATAATTAAGCGTTTGAGAAAAGCAGCTTTATTATGATAGTTTTTAACTTTTTCCAAAGTCAACAGGAAGCACAAAGGTCCACATTAGTCAGACTTTTTATTGATTTCATAACCTTTGCTGTCCCTTTAATAAACCACTGAAAATGTTTTGCAACAAGTGCAGAAAAGTACTTATAATAAGCTTTTAATAAGCTGGATATAATAATATGAATTCAAATGGAAATATATTGCATGTTTTTAAGTAAATAAATCAAACTGTATTTACCTTTAAAATCAGTATCCTTTTACTGGTCTGTCTGCCAAATAGTTAATATGCCAAAATATACAAAAAATGGAAGAAAACATTGTACTATCATAATTACTGCATTAAGTCCTGTTAAAGATTATGTCTAAGACATTTTTTAACTTTCTTTACCTAAGTCTTCATGTCCTTTTTCTATTTCATTTTGACAGACAAATGCAGTGCACTAGAAAGGCAGTTAAGTGCAAAAGTAACTTCTTCTAGAGATCTTTTATAAAAAGAAATGGTTAACATTTCTGATGAAGCCACTGTTAAACAATATTTATGAAAGACAGAAATGTAGCATCTATCGAGATGGTTGAGTGGTTGTGTGCTAACCTCTCATACTCAAGGTCTCTTGGTATGAAGCCTTTGAGATGTAATATTTTTCAATATTTTATTTATTTTGATGTTTTTTATTGGTAAATTGGTAAATTACATTTGAGCTTATTTAATTTAGTTATGATAATAGAACTTTTCATTTTGTGTCTTTAGGATACTTTTAAAAATGTTGACAAACTGATGGACAGCACCTTTAAACTTGAGGGGATGTTTAAAAATGGAGACCATTATAACAAATTTACCTTTCATAATCCTAAGGTCATGTATTACTGATCAAAGAAACTTTGTTGACAAAGTACCTAGCATTGTGTACATAGTAAAGTCTTAGAATGTTAAGTGAGAATTGATCAATATAAGGCAAATTGTGAAGATCCAGATCAGCCAGCTCCTGCTGTTTACTGCTGAATCTATTTAACCATATGCTGTATCCTTTACATGTAGTCATCATTATAATCCATCGCTGTAAGTTGAGAATAGATGACAAATACAGCAGGCTGAGGGTAAATGGTGAACATTTGACCAACTTTCATGATCACTTAAGAGGTTGACACTATTGATCCAAGGTCATATTGTTCCAGAGGATAATAACCCAATGGTGTCAATTGACATAATTTTACAGGCAAGACTAGAACTTACAGATACTTACTGAACCCTTAGCCTGTCTTCTGTGTGTGTAAAGAAACTTTTCATAATATATTTTTTAACAACTGCATGCACAGGTTATTGGAAGTATAGCTTGGTGCAGATCCTGACCACTGAGATCGCTAAAGAAGCTGACTGACTGCATGCAAAAGTTATTAAGTCACATGTGCTTGAGTTAAATCAGAAGACATTCAATGTCTATTTTCCTTCATAAATTATGTACAACTGACCTAATGATGATCAATTGGCTTATTGTTAGTCATCAATAATGTTTGTGTTGTTTTGAGTCTTATGTTTTTGTACCAATCTGTCATTTATTCACAGATGGCATATATATTGCTGCCTTCACTACACAGCCATGCCATAAACACCTGACATAATCCTGAGCCTTCCATACAAGAAGCCAGGACAAAACCTTCAGGTATACAACAAGACATGGTGTCAACATTATAACTGTTGTTTTTTTTATCTGAAATTCATAGCTTGCCTGATGACTGATTTAATGTGTTTCAATTTTCCTTTAATTCCAGATCAGTAAAATGGTTCAGTAACTATGATACATCTTCCATGAGTAGTTCATGCTGATTAATTAACTGGTGTACAGTATACCTCCATTTTAAGCTCATCTCTAATCCATGTATATAGAAGTTGTATTTGCATTTACAATAAATTATGCAACAGCTTCAGCTGAATGGTTTTAATTAATTTAATCTAAATAGCTGCAGTCATGCATATTAAGACACATCAAATATGTCAGTAACAGTAAGTCTAGTAAGTGTGTTTTGGTATCAAAATCCTCTTTTCAACAAATTAAGCACCATGCAAGTTTACATGAGTGTTGGTTCGGACTGACTTTGTGAAAATCTGTATAGACATATTTACTTGCAAGGTAAAACATATTTACAGCCATATTGTCCACCGGCCGCAATAGCTCAGGTGGTAGAGCGTCGGCTTGCGGATCGGGAGGTCGTGGGTTCGAACCCCGGCCAAGACAAACCAAAGACTTTAAAGTTGGTAGTAGTGGCTTCCCTCCTAACGGTCAGGGCTAAGGGGACAGCATTACGCCTGACTCGTCGGTGTCAGTATAATGGACCGGCCGGGTTCAGTCCCTGGGCACCTCATAAGTGCCCCTGTGCTATAATGATAGAAATGTCGCTGCGCAGTATCGACAAAAATGCCGGCTAACCCCATCCCATATTGTCCATCTGCTCGGAGTGAGCTGGCAAGCAGTCTGCTGGAGGGTCTTACAAAACATTTGTTGTATGGGATCTTCCTCTACTAGCAATAGCTGAACAACACCATTTGGGCCATCATTGTGTCAGTGGTAAATGTCAACAACAATAAAATATGTGTCAGTGGTAAATGTCAACAACAATTAAATATGTGTCAGCGGTAAATGTCAACAACAATAAAATATGTGTCAGTGGTAAATGTCAACAACAATAAAATATGTGACAGTGGTAAATGTCAACAACAATAAAATATGTGTCAGTGATAAATGTCAACAACAATAAAATATGTGTCAGTGATAAATGTCAACAACAATAAAATATGTGTCAGTGATAAATGTCAACAATAAAATATGTGTCAGTGATAAATGTCAACAACAGTAAAATATGTGTCAGTGATAAATGTCAACAGTAATAAAATATACAAATTACTGTTACAAAAATAATAAGATGTCATTTTGCTATAAGCTTTATAATTCAAGTTAAAGCATAACTACAGATTTATGTTTGCCATTTCACAATTTCCAGACAGAAGTTCAGATATTGTGTTTATATGTTTTAATCAGAATACCTCAACCATTTTTGTTGAAAGACTTTTTACTTTTCAGTATATTTACTTCTATAGTAGATTTTGATTGAGAAAAGCATCTAAACAACTGGTATGTAAAGACTGATGTTCACAATGATAAAAAGTGCATCAGTCATAAAGTCTAACATGTCAGTCAAAAGCACATCAGTGCTGATGTTGTCTTGTTGTGTATATATATGCCGACTCTAAATAAAAGTTATTTATTTATCTATTTATTTATAACTTAACATAATACAGTAATTATGGCAAAGTACAAAGTTGTTGCTTTTTTAATTTTCTTTTCAGCTTATGAATTTTGACAAATGAGACTTTTAAACAAACAAATAATCAGAATTAACTGTTACATCCAGCCACTTGAACAAGGAATTTGTTTATACAAGTGTGAGACAGGATGTTGAAATAAATTATAGTTTACCATTGTCTAAGTCTACAAAGGATGAGAAAAAAAATCAATCCTCACCATGTTTATCAAAGGTGGTATCTTCCGCCAAGAAAGGTTCAAAGTCATCCTTATGTTCCATCATGTACTTGACGACGTCCTGGCGATGACGGAAATGGTTCCTTACATGACCTTCATACTGGTCACCCAGGGCTCGGAACAGGCAGTTCCTGCAAGACAGACAGTGTGACATTCGTAACAGGCTCAAGAATATAGTTTTTATAACTTAAAGACAGGTACTGAATTAAGTAATTAAACTTTCAATAAACATATATATTTTTGGATACTGTTTTCCCTCCAAGCTACAGTGTGGCAGTGCTTCTACATTAACATTCGACTGGAATTTTTCTTCCTCAATGAAAGCTAGACTTGGTCATGATGACTAAAATTGTTGCTGTTTGCTTGTAAGTCATATTTGAAATATCACTGCACTATTAAATTGACTTTAAATGATAGCATTATCGCAAGCCCAAACTAAAGGGAGCATTTTTCAAGCAATATTCTTCATATTGTCCACACCATATGATGTTGGATCTCCCTAAAATTACTCAGCATTTTGCATAAAAATTGTAGAGTAAATGATTTTAAACTAAACTAGATTGTTTTTTTCTGAAGCTTAACAGTAACATCATGGTCATGGTAAAGCAGTAAGACTATAAGACCTTGACTAACGACCTTGATCTGCTTAAGTTTTTGTCCTCTAATTTAGGTGCAGGTAGATATGGTCTCTCAATCCTGGGTCACCCTGGCAACAGTGGTCATTATGTATGATGTAGCCTGTTTGGACAATAGTAAAGCTCAAAATAGGGTCTGTATCAGAACCTGGTCAAGTGTACAATATGGGTAAATAGGGTACATGGTACAAATGTTATTCAATTCTTAAACTGTGGCGCATTAACAAAAAGAGTAAAGTCCAAGGACAAAGATGTTGACATGGGCCAGAGTTTGCCAAATGACTGCCTTTTTAGCATCAGCAAAAATATTAGATTGCACATTTTGTTGTATTTTTTGTGGCATACTTCAAGGCTTTTTTTCTGCCAATTTTATAGCTGGTATTCGGTCATATTCCCAATGGCAAAACATATACTTTTTTCCCAATCAGAGAAGAAAAATTCCCAATCGAAAAAAAAGAAATCCGACGAAAAATAACGCAATCCGAGGTAGTTTTTAAGTACGAAAATTGAAATAATTCATTCGGAAACGTTGTTTTTTTTATATTCGTTGAATTGTTAAACAATCTCTGTTTCCGAAACGCTTATTGATTTTGATAATATTAAATATATGTGGCAAACATGATAAAAAACAATGTATAACAGTACAGCTTTTTATTCCCCAAAGGTGAAAAAAATTCCCAATTTCTGGCAAAAAGACGCGAAAATTCCCAAATCCAGGGGTATTGGTCATATTCTTAAAATGGTGAAAAAAAGCCCTGTACTTCAACGTGCACTGTGAAAAGTAAACAAATGTGTCTATCTGACATTAGTTCATTTGTTTAACGTGTATATAATATTAAAATGTTTGACTAGGATATGAGACTGTGGAAAAACAGACATATAAGAATACTAGTAAAATATTGCATAAATAAATGCTAAATATAAAATATAAAGGATGGTCCCTGTCCCCAAACTCATTCAATGTGACAACCGTTAACTGGAACTGTAATCTGATGGCTAACAGATACCCTACAACTGCTCCCTGTTTATAAATATCTCTTATATAAACATATGAAACAACATTGAAAGGGACAATAACTCTAACTATTTTCATCAAAAATGAAAATCTAGCTGGTACACAGGTTGATATGGTACTTAATATATATGCAAAGTTTCATCAAAATTGATGTTCCCTTGCTGGCAACAAGTCCTTTACTCTCAGTGTAGGTCCTATTCATACAGCAACTGTTAACTCCTAACCTGTTAAGTATAAATTGAGTTGGTCAAGGCAAATAACGGGAGCCGTCTGATCTGGCTTTCTGTACATGAGGCCAGCACTCTAACCCGTATAGGCTTTCTGTACATGAGGCCAGCACTCTACCCTTATAGGCTTTCTGTACATGAGGCCAGCACTCTATCCTTATAGGCTTTCTGTACACGAGGCCAGCACTTTACCCGTATAGGCTTTCTGTACATGAGGCCAGCACTCTACCCTTATAGGCTTTCTGTACATGGGGCCAGCACTTTACCCTTATAGGCTTTCTGTACATGAGACCAGCACTCTACCCTTATAGGCTTTCTGTACATGAGGCCAGCACTCTACCCTTATAGGCTTTCTGTACATGAAGCCAGCACTTTACCCATTTAGGCTTTCTGTACATGAGGCCAGCAATCTACCCTTATAGGCTTTCTGTACATGGGGCAAGCACTCTTCCCATATAGGGTTTCTGTACATGAGGCCAGCACTCTACCCTTATAGGCTTTCTGTACATGAAGCCAGCACTTTACCCTTTAAGCTTTCTGTACATGAGACCAGCACTCTACCCTTATAGGCTTTCTGTACATGAAGCCAGCACTTTACCCTTATAGGCTTTCTGTAGATGAGCCCAGCACTCTATCCTTATAGGCTTTCTGTAGATGAGGCCAGCACTCTATCCTTATAGGCTTTCTGTACATGAGGCCAGCACTTTACCCTTATAGGCTTTCTGTACATGAAGCCAGCACTTTACCCTTACAGGCTTTCTGTACATGAGGCCAGCACTCTACCCTTATAGGCTTTCTGTACATGAAGCCAGCACTTTACCCTTACAGGCTTTCTGTACATGAGGCCAGCACTCTAACTTGTATAGGCTTTCTGTACATGAGGCCAGCACTCTAGCTTGTATAGGCTTTCTGTACATGAGGCCATCACTCTAACCCGTATAGGCTTTCTGTACATGAGGCCATCACTCTAACTTGTATAGGCTTTCTGTACATGAGGCCAGCACTCTAACTTGTATAGGCTTTCTGTACATGAGGCCAGCACTCTAATCCGTATAGCCTTTCTGTACATGAGGCCAGCACTCTAACTTGTATAGGCTTTCTGTACATGAGTCCAGCACTCTAACTTGTATAGGCTTTCTGTACATGAGGCCAGCACTCTAACTTGTATAGGCTTTCTGTACATGAGGCCAGCACTCTAACCCGTATAGGCTTTCTGTACATGAGGCCAGCACTCTAACCCATATAGGCTTTCTGTACATGAGGCCAGCACTCTAACTTGTATAGGCTTTCTGTACATGAGGCCAGCACTCTAACCCATATAGGCTTTCTGTACATGAGGCCAGCACTTTTTACCATTAAAGGCTTTCAGGTCTGTTACCACAGAGATGATGCTTCTACTTTTCTCAGTGTACTTGACTGAAAATAACCAGCAACTCAGCACAAAACAAAGAATTCCTGGCCTGGTTTGCTCAAACTGGAATATCATCCCAGTTCAAGTAGATACTCAAGGTGTAGAGTTTTAATTGTATTTGATTAAAGTAACTACCAACTCTATGAAGACATTTAATGTTTAGAAATACATGTACATATATTGCAAATTCTGAACTGAAATAATTGCAAAAAAGCTTTGAGTTTCATAAACATAAATTTAAATCACAATTTGACAGAAGTATTTCTCCTTCATGAGACATAGATATTCACCTCTGAATGAATAAATGGTTAAAATTAACTACTGAATCATGCCTAATCCCCTCTTAACAAGGGAGTATTACCCCATAGTAATAGCCTTATTAAGTCTGTGTACATTCAAGCCAAAGTGTTTAATTCTGCGGCTAGTCAAGGGACGGGGTAGGAGGATGATACGCCTACACAAGAATGTTAGCTGATTTAATAGCCATTATGATAGCCACTGAACACTTCTGGAGTTACGCCTATTTACAGTCACTGTAATATTTACCTTTAAATGTATGATTTAATCAAACATAGCTATAGTTTACCCATACCATGCTATGATTGCTTCTAACTACCTGCAAACGGTACTACAAAAAATAGTCCAAACTATAGGCTACTACCTTTAAAGTAAGTGTTAAATGTCATTAATTTGTTTCTAAGAGCTACATTATAAGGGGTGATGTCACTGGCATTTTCAACATTTCTTGCTGAGATCTTGACAAATATTTTCATGAAAAGAAGACTGTTGAGGCCAAGTGAAATCATGAGAAAACCTCTCAACATTAACTGTGCTTCAGTGAGCCCAGTGAAAACTGTAATGATAAAATATTTGATCAAGCAAAGTTGAGTGGGTTTATGGAAATATTTTTTCATTCTAACCAGAAATTATTTATAAAAAATATATGTACTGAATGAAATTATAAATCTGACAACATAGTTTGAATTGGTTTCAAAAAATAGGAGATGATAAAATGGTTGCAATTTAATTTGCTTAAAGATGACAAGGTTGTGTCTTCTTGTGGATGGTAGTCAAAGATCATGAGAAAATAGCTTTTGTAATCTGTAAGTAACAGAGTTACAACAGAAAGCTGCCAACCTAACAATTTCAGTGTATTCCTGTCTCTGATTAAAAAAGTAGTTCTAATATTTTTATAATTTGATGTAAACCTTAAAGTAAAGTCACAATTTAAATTACATAGCAGTCATTTACATAAATACATTGTAAATCAAGCATGTTTAAACTAGATGCCAATTTAGTTATAAAATATAACACTAAATAAAAGCTAAATAAGGTACAATTTTATCACTCCAGCATCCAAACTGTATGACCTAATATGCATAGCGCTAGTAACCTGCTCTTTCCTGCAATCTTGGTGTGGACCCACAACTTCTTATGTTCTTTATATTTAAAGCAAAGATAAATCATTGACAATGGACAACTGATCTAATGCACAAATAATATACAACATCTCATCTCCACCAGTTGTGACTTCTCTGCTTGCAGCACTAACAAATTTTTCAAGGTTTGGTCCTGTATACAGAATATTCTGATTTAAGTTGTATATGAGATGTTTTTATATTATTATTGATTATCCATTGCTTAAATTGTTTGGTTTAACACACATAATGTTGAAAGCAGTTGGTAATCCTTTTAAAAGTTTGTGTGTGATGTAAAAAAAACTTAACCATACAATATGACAAGAAACAAAATCAAACACAAAACATTGCCAAACATTGCTAGAAAAAATTAAAACCATCCATACCTACTTATTACATCACATGCTCACATCATTTATCAAACTACTTTCTTCATAAATATCTCAAGACAATATCACTTCAAAGGTAATTCAATAGAACATACATAATTAATTACAGCCTGTCCATATAAAATTTCCTAAAGGTAATTGAAATTGAGAACTGACAAATACAACAAACTGGCAGCCTGGGGCACTGATCTTAGTGATAGTGTTATTAAATTCATTATCAGAAGACTAACTTTGTAGTTGACAGTTGCTTTCCAATTACGTATAGTTTGTGATGACAGAGATATGAAGAGCTTTATGTCCACATAGTCAGTTCCTAACTGGCTGAGCATAAAGAGATCTGGTCGAGACAAATAGCTGTCTGAACAGGATCTGCACTATGTCAGAACCCCGGATATAAGGGGTGCATCTCCCACTTAAACTCCTGTTTCACACCAAGATACCTAACAGTCATTAGAAACTTTTTGACCAGACAATGTCAATGAGCAATATATAGTGTATGATTCAGATTTACTCTAGTCAGTTTATATATATATTAACCCTTAGCTTACTACATTAGTATATAATCATAATTTGCAATAATTATAAGCCTTACTAAATATTCTTGGTAACTTCCTAACAACTGCACAGAATGAAATTTAGACACAAAGCTAGAGACTCAGTAAAAAAGAGCACAGATCCTGATCCGACAGCTATCTGCAGGAGATGACTGATTTTGAACTATTCTATTTGTCTAAGCCCAGATTTTTTTCTTTCACTGAACAATTCAAGGGACCTCTTTACAACTTACTATGGACCTATTTCCTATCTAAACTGGACACACACAAAAAAGAAATTACAACTAAACTTTCTTAAAAGTCAGTTCCTTTTTAATTTTCTATATCATTTAAATCTTTACATACCACTGAAGAGCATGTAACATTTTAATCTAATATGTTAAGATTCATAACAGCTTCCACAGGCAGCTGAAATTTCCAATTGTTTTGAGATGAAATAATGTGAACAGAAAAGTGGTTTGCTTGGGAAATGTGAATGCTTAACGCTTCCTACACTTTCTAAACGTAAAAAAAAGCCAAAGTAGTGTTAATTAAAGTATCTTTAACTTAATCGCAAGCAACATTTACATAACCTATTAGTTTTTTAATTAATGATAAGAAGTTCTCTATTAATAATACATGATTGTCTCATTATTCCTATCTGCCCATTCATGCACTAGCCATGAATATTTATGATTATTTATCATTTACTGCATTACATATATGATGGCTGCTTGTAACAGAATCATAACTGCACAGGTTCATAAATATATAAGTATATGCCAAAAAAGATTTCTTAATCAATATTGTAAAGTATAACATGCTTTGCTATTGATAAGTGTGAGTGTAATTCTATGAATTACTATGAAAAAGAAAAGCATGTTAAAACACTACAAATTATAATACTGTACATAATTTCAATCATGTTGAATGCATAACATCACCATTTCTGTTATTTAAACCCGATAGGCATATCGTTTTGTTTCTTCTTCAGTCAAATTTCAGACTTTTTTAACCATACTTTTCACAACTGCTACCTTAAGATCTTTCTTTTACAGCAAGACTAGTACAATATTTATCAATTTTTAAGCAAAAATAGAGATATTTTACTTATAAGGTTTTCTTATCTATTATTGTTTTCTCTTTAACAGTATATGTTGTATAATGAAAATGTGTAACAGCTGTTCTACGACAGTTTCATTTGTATGTCATCATGTAACATTTGTGTTTAGAAACTATATTATCCTGTGTGTCCCTCATCCCCGCCCCACACCCCCACTAACCTCCCTACTAACAAAGTATCCCTACTTCCATTAACATCACCTCTATGCTAGAATTCTACTTGTTTGACCGAACTTAACATAGAAATATATAAAATAAATTGTACAGATCCTCATTTTGTACATGTATGTACATGAGTGTTAATAAAGTATTTGTCTGTCAAAAAAAAGAGTAGTGAGATAAAAAAAATAATTTACTGTTGTTAACTGAAGTAGCAATTTGTTTGGTTTCACAATTTACATGATTTCAGGAGGTGAATATTCACAGTTGGCTGAAACCAGAGGAGTTCACAAAAGGGTAAAAAAGGTGATGAAATCTAAACAATTTGTGCTTAGTAGGTAATAGTTATAATGTACCAGTAACTAATTGTTTGTTTACTGAAGACTTGTACGACAGTGACAGAAGAAGCCCTTGGGCTGTCCTTGTGACCAACTGTGTACTTAACTGTCCATCTATATATAAACAGGGCCACACCCATCTGCACACATACCATGGGTACACACAGGGGTCAAACCCATTGGTACACAGATCTGTGGTACACACAGGGGCCAAACCCATCGGTACACAGAAATAGGGTACACACAGGGCTCAAACCCATCTGCACACCGACCTGGGATAAACACAAAGACCACACCCATCTGCACACAGACCAGGGTTAAACACAGGGGCCACACCCATCGGTTCACAGACCTGGTGTAAACACAGGGCTCAAACCCATCTGCACACAGACCTTGGATAAACACAGGGACCACACCCATCTGCACACAGTCTAGGACTACATACAGGGACCACACTTATCTGCACACAGACCAGGGCTACACACAGAGCCCAGACCCATCTGTACACAGACCAGGGGTACTACAAACTGACAGACTGGCCCCACTTAAATAGAATTAAGCAAACCAAGAATACTTTTAAGCAACCCCAACTGTGTGTTAATCATAATCTGTATTCACTTAAGAAATGAACAAATTTCCTTAAAATTATGTTAAATTATGTAAAATATTCTCACTTAAAATGAAGACATACTATTTAATCTAATAGTCTAGTTTGTAAGAATTACATCAAGCAACATTCAAAGCTTTATTTTTTTTTATGTGATATCAATGTTTAAGAGCATGCAAAAAAGACATGTATTATCTGCATAGTGAGAGAGTATTATATAATAGTTACATCTTAGCAACTTTTATACTAATTTCTTTACCAAATTACCATAAACACCACTGGCCTTGTGCATGTTGTTTGCTTTGCAGGAGATATATGTAATTAAATTAGGACAGCATGCATGCCAACTGTCACTATGTCATACTCCATGCTTTTCAGTGCTTTATCTGATCTCAAAGACAAATGATCTGTAAATACATGATGACAAGCAATCTTTATCTTGATTATTGATACCAATGGATATCTCATTTGTTTATATTCTGTAAGATTGTAATATAAACTTGTGGAGAATACATCTAAGTTAACTGATTAAAAAAAATCTATGCCTGTGTATTGGGATGCTTCAATAAACAAATTTCCTTCCTTGAAACTGAGAGGTGTGCCAAGACTGTGATGGCAGCCACCCTCAGGGATAGATAACATCTTAAAACAATGGGGTGGGAAGAAAGCCATCAGACAAGCAAATCTTGAGGCTGTAGTGAAATCAGGTTAAATGCTCAGGGATCAGCTACTCCACTGCTCATGTCTGTGATAATCGGTCCAATTTAAGCAATGTATGGTCCAACAAGTAGCTCATAAGTTAATAGAGTCTTTTTTACAAGTGAATGATGGTTACCACTCTATCTCAATTATTTCCATCATTAACAATTCAAATCAACAGCAAAACGACACTTACCCATCTCCGGGAATATCCCTTAATTCAAGACCAATCTTGACCAGCTGATTCCTAAAACTGGGGAAATTTTCATCGTCTTCCAAATATGAGCTGATCTTTTTTTCTCTTCTGTAAGCTTCACGGATCATTCTTTCATCTCGTTTCCTGCTGACAATGTCAGTTCTAACATAATGTACATTGGATCCAGCCATGACATGTGTCCCACCTCCCTTGCCCTGGTTGCGAATCACTTTGTTAATCCTTTTAGCTGACATGACTGCACAATCTTAAATACCAAGTTTTAGTAACCCTGTCTAGCAGGAATGCTTTCTGAAAGTAAAGTTTTAGAAATGATCATCCCATAATTCAAAAGGTTGTGTGGTATATATTGTTAGAAAAAGCTTCCCCTAAAGTATGAAAAGTTATAGAGAGTGTTGGCTATTGGGCACATGAAATTATTTCTATATGGAGACGATTAATGGGCTGTCAGGCACATGTAATTATTCCATATGAGGATGATTAAGTTGATAATTTAGGTTATACAGTTTAAACGACTAGGATGACATTTGAAAAAATTTAGGTGGCTTATATAAGAAATGCATATTTCTAATGCTGAGTTGAATCAATGGTGACAATGTCATTTACCTTTATCTCAGCTGAAATAAATCAAGCTCCCACTCTCTTACCATCATACCAATTTCTATTCCCTTAAATTCTTAATGCTAAACCAATTAAAGTCATTTAATTATCTACATACCTAAACATGTGTCATGACCACATACCTCAAAGTTATATAAATATATGGGATTCTACAAAGAATGAAATGGGGAGAAAAAGACTTATGAATTGGAATTCTACACCTGAGCTAAATCACTGCCGTGTGATTGATTATGCCATGGATCCAGTACTTAGACCGAAACCAATAGAGTGGAACGAAATCTGTGTCGGTATAGTATAAGTACCAACTAAGGCTGAAGAAAATAAAATAAAAATGTAATATATTCAAAGATAATACTGTTAAATAAAAATCTTACCTTCGAGTAGCGGTGTATTCTGTGACACACTAAGTTGATGTTTCACAACTCCACCACATTTTCACAAAATAAACACGGTCTACCCAATTCGGATAACCTTGTCGTTTCTTTTTTTGCGAATAGTATTTGCCCAAAGTTGCGAATGTCTCAACCCAAAGATAATCGGAACACCTCGCATGATTATCCCGAGGAGCACTCGGAACTCCTCGGGTAATTCCGTCAACGTAATCCGAAGCTTGTCGGAGATCGCCGAGTAGGTACGATTGCCCGAGGAGCGAATTACCCGAGGAGTTCCGGTTGCCAACCGACTGTTTCTCTGCGTTCCATGCGGGCCTGTATAAAACGCAGCTTTTAATGCAGCCTGTATAAACATATAGGGAAAACGCAGCTTTTACGCAGCCTGTATAGAATATATAGGGGAAAGGTGTGATTTTCACTGCGGTTATGCATTTAATGGAAAAATAAGACAAAATGTTGTTTGATAAGAATAGAAGGCTTATTTATCAATAATATATGAATGAATTATGAATAAAAAATAAATATAATTGATGTTTTAATATTGTAATTTAGTTAACGCGGTCGCTAATTTGACCTCACCACCGAAAAGAAGAACTCAATGCAAAAAGAAGGAATCTTTTTATTCATGAACAAATTTTTATTGCATGTTCATTCTAATATTGTAAAAAAAAAGGTCTTCAGGTTTAACAGAAGTTAAAAAATGAATGATAAAAATAACAAAAAATCATTTTTAAACAAGTTTTTTTAATCAATTATAACAAATGCATTTGTCGCATTGTACCATGTTATCAAAACAAGCAGGCAAGTTGCAAATGCACACATTTTCTATAGTAATAGTTTTTATGTTCTTTTTTCTTCTTTCGCTAATTGTTTTATTTGTCAAAGGAAATTCTGTCGTTTTTTCGTCTTCGAAACATTTGAATAAATGATTACGTAATTTATTTGAGTCAAATATTAATTCAAAACATAAATTGTTTCTGTGACAGTAGGATGTAATAAAAGCTTAACCAATGTTCTAACTACACCGAATGTAAAATTTCAATACTCCGCATGGAAGTGGAGTACACTCTTCAAAATTAAAACATTATAAGATACATCATTTTTACTTCTTTTTATGAAAATTTCATTTAAAAAGAAGTGAAAATGGTGTATCTAAATATGTTTCAAGATTGAAGTGCATACTTCAAATCCACGCTGAGATATTAAGAAATTAAGAAAATACGATCGGTGTAGCTAGAACATTGGTTAATTGTATTTAATTGGCTTGTATAATTGTGCACAGTAGCAGATCTTTGTTTATTGCAAGATAACGAGGACGTGGTCAGCGACAGGCTGCCTCCGGCACAATTGTACAATTACAACGTGTCATTGTGCCAATAAACATGTTCGTATCGTTGTTGATTTCGTATCATTGATTGGATGATAAGAGCACGGTCAATTAGTGTCACAAGACACGCCCATTAACAGTGTGACATGCAACAAGAAGGATATCGTCTTGCCGTTAATTTTTTATTAAATTTATGAACAAAACAAAAATGAACATTCATATCACCAGAGAAACAAATATTTATTAATACATCAAATTTCGTAATTTTTCTTATCATGAACCAGTTTGCTGTTTTTGTCAAATTTCAAAAATATAAATATTTCATGTAATATTACAGACAGACGGACAGACATCATAATTTTATTTTGTTAACTTGAATGTATCTCTTTAAATTATAGTATGCGCACTTTATATCTTCATAATAATCCAACATTATCCTTTTCATATCATATTATCGTAAGATACAATATATTTATCGAATAAACTGTTAGTGTCATCGCCAATATTTCACGTTATTAGAAAAGGACAGTGATATGATTATATCATTATAAAACACACTTACCGATTATAATGGCTGCGTTGCTCCATTGTATATCCTTAAATCGCATTCTACATAATTCGAATGTTATATGGGACAAAAAGTCAGGATAAAGTATTACATTATTTTACAATTTATAACAAAATTAAAAGAAAATTCGGATATAAATGTATCTTTTTGCAAGTGATTCGGACGTAAAGAAAATCTATAGGTAATTCAGAAAATTACCTCAACATAATAAATAAATATTTTCACTTATTTGGTAAACACACAATACTATATCATAAAGATATAACGATATTTTAATGAAATTACTATAAAGAACAGTGAATACTTCTTTTTTTTATAAACACAACATATTGTCTAGTAATATATTTAGAAAAAGCTGCATTTTCCCTATATATCTATACAGACTGCGCAGCTGCGTTTTATACACGAAAAACGCAGCCTGCATAACGCAGCCTGCGTTAAAAGCTGCGTTTTATATTGGCCCCAACGCCCGTTCCATGCGGTCAAAAATTAGGGAACCAGTATTGGCTGGTGTCGGACAAAGCGCACCACTAATGTACCAAGACCGAGCGCATCACTTAATTGAAATGATACCAGATTTGTTTGCTACAAATATTTAAAATGCATCAGCTTATAAGCAAAACCAGACCACAGAGATAACAAATTTGCATAGGACGATGTTAACCATCTGCAGGAATTGATAAGTCATTTTATAACTGCCAGGTGAAACGCATTTACAAATGATACACAGCAATAAAAAAAACCTGCTATTCTCGCCTCAGGTGGTAACATATAGTCTAAATTATTTATTATGACCACTTTCTTCCATTTCTTCCCAATATGGGTTATATTTGTTAGGAAGGGAAATAACAAACACATGATAAACCTTGTCAACTACATGAGTTACTTCCCTTGCACCAGTAGCAGTAGCAAGCACTAAAAAAAGAATCTGGACACCACCAGGCAGAATCAACGTAATAAATACTGTATATTTAAAATAATATATTGGGTATTCTGGTTCTAATTCAGTATGCTACAGCTTTCTACGATTTGGGCAAATTAAAAAAATTCCCAAGCGTCCTATGAGCCTTGCAACATATACCAAAATTTGAAAAAGGCACAGGTCAGTATTCACACGCAAGCCAAATATAAAAGTACATCATCGGACACCCATGCCTTTTACTACACTCACGCGTATGAATGAAGTGCTAACGTAATGGATACGACGTGGGTATCCGACGATGATAAAAGTACCGGTAAGAACAAATCTCTAACGAGTCATTATACAAAAAGAGCAAACCCAGAAGCTATAAACCTTAGAACGGCCGGTTTTACAGAGCTCTAACCTCACACTCCCTGAGCGGTTTTTCAAATGCAAACGAAAAGGAAACCGATATATTTGGATAAAAATGTCCAAGACGTTTTCTTAGATATGTTACGGCGTCTTAAAAGAAAGAATTAAGAGTGACGTATTTGAGAAAATAATGTTTAGAAGACAGGGACGTATTGTTCCATTAGAAGAACTACAAGAACTTATTGGTTGGAAATGAAATTGTTTGAATCAAGAAAAACACGACCACAGAAGAAGTGTAAATGGTAATCATGTTCATGTATAGATGGAATTGAGGAACCAAAGTCAAATGTCCATCAAAGGAAAATGCACGTAACAATCCTTTTAGGATGAATCAAATGACAACATAGATTACAAAGTAAATGTACAACACAATCTTCGAAACCTGAGGAAATTATTCTGTTATCACTACATACATGTATATACAGTGGGTAACATGGCCAGACAAAAGAAATAAAAACAACACTTGTATTTATAATCTTTAACCGTCATACTTTTACACTTTATGCATATTTTCTTATATAGATAGTTTCCACATCAGTGAAAATCCCTTATATTGGCCGCCATCTTTGTTGGTAACTTCAAGGGATTTTCATATGCATTGTATAGAATGGTACATTTTATTTACTTGTAATTTCTTCATTTGTGGTCCGAAAATTAAAAGCTATACACCATTGGAAAGCTCTTGAAATTCATATTTTTAGAATACAATATTTTAACAATTGATAAATGCACACAGAATAAATACACAGAAATAAAAATACAGTAAAAAAAAATCAGACATTTCTTTTCACTAATGCATTGCTTTAATGAACCAGCCCTGCGGGTGTTCTTGACTTTATAACCACACGTTGTTATATTTTTGCAATTTATGCGATACAATTATAGTAATAAATAATGCATTTTTTATAAAAAGTTTTAAGTTGACCTCGTTACCGGAATAAGGACCGACATATATACCGGCGTATGTAGCCTACTGGGATTTAGTGTGCAGTTCCATCTTTGTCATGTCGAATTGAAAGTGATCAATACCTGGCAGTCCCAGTAAACCAGCATTTGTGAGAAAGAAAATATAAATATAGGATGGTATATGAAAAACAATAAGGTATTCATTTTTATATTTTTTAACGGAATTGTGCGTTAAAATACAAGTGGCTCTCAATTAACAAAACACAAGTATGTTGATTTAAAGCACGTTGACCTTGCCAGACGATATTTTTTACACTGCCCCAGTCAGTACACATGATAACAATTTTAGCTTATTAATGTGGTTAAATACACTTGCAATGCATATTCAGTGTTAACATTTAATATTTTCTCGAATTATAAGGCAAACTGGTTCTACATTCTTATTTTCGCGAAAATACATGACAATCTCAACGTTAATGGCAGTAATCGATCGATGATTCATGAGCATTGTTCAACAGTTGGCGATTGAAAAAGAAAGTAGAAATAAATTTATAAAAAACAACAAAAAATAACCAATTAACTGCAAGTAAAATATGTATAGGAAAAGAGTTTGATCAGAAAATGTTTTCCCTCATCAACATAAACCAATCCTGTGTTATTGGTCATTGCAAGAATAGCACTCAGCAGTCCTGAGATGTAGTGGACAAATGATCTGAGAATTCAAGTTATTAGATTATAATGGTTAAAAGCCCATGGATAACTTTACAAGTATTGACCTGACTCTTTCACATTGCCAAGGACCAGTACGTGGACCGGTTGTTATGTCTGGATCATTTAACATATATTGACCGACTATTTCAAGGACCAGTATGGCAGTAATGAGTATGTGGACCAATTGTTATGTCAGGATCATTTTACAAGTATTGTCCTGACAATTTTAGATTGCCAAGGACCAGTCTGTAGACCAATCTGTGGACCTGACTATTTCAGATTGCCAAGAACCAGTCTTTAGACCAGTCTGTTGACCTGACTATACCAGATTGCCAAGGACCACCAGTCTGTAGACCAGTCTGTGGACCTCTTTATATATATGGATCATTTAACATATATTGACCTGACTATTTAAGATTGCCAAGGACCAGTCTAAGGACCAGTTGTTATGTCTGGATCATTTTACAACTACTCATCAATGGAGAATCCAGACCACAAAGGTATTGTACCAATGATTTAGTATGGAACTATTTGTTTGTAGGCTGATAGTCTCACTGAATATCTTTTTGTTCTTGAGACATCATTCTGAGTTAATCTGGAACATGCTGGTAACCTTGATCAGCATCATCAGCAATGTTATATGATGTTTTCTGGGTTCTGAGTATCTGTTCCGGTGTCTTTTGCATGTACTTAACCACCATTCTAGTAAAGCAATAAAGTTAACACTTGATTTCCAGGTTTTCTTTTTGTACCTATTCTATAATGAAATATACACATTTCAAGGTGTGTTTTTATGGGTTACATTTTAAACATAATAATGACATTTTATTATTGACAAAGGGTCTTTATTTTTTATCATTTTATTTTAAAAGTGAATACATATTTCATACATGTGAACATTTTCTGAGGTCAGAGAGGGAGATTTCTTATTTTCATATAAATACAGAAGGAAGTTATCTGTTTCCAAGTAGGGAGATTTCTGAAAATGTATAAAACTCATTAATTTTAAACAATTTTTAACCTTAAAAGAGGGAGTCTCCCTCCAAAAGCGGACGAGTTCACAAGTATGATATTTTTTTAACTTAATAGATCCTTTTTAACTTGTCATTATCATACCTTTTGGCACAACCAGGTTCTGGAGATGCCGGTGCCTCTGGTCATCGGAGCATGGGTAATGGTCGCCCTGGTAATGGACGCATGTCACCCGCATCTCCACTGAAACGGTTTGGGCAGGCCAAGAAGAGCATCAATGACCTGTTCAGGGACATAATGGGCTTCGTCAAGGAGGCTGAGACCTTTGTGGAAGGTGAGATAGTGTTGAAGTAATCATTATCATGTAACCTGTCCACACAAATTCGTAATCAACTTCATTCATTTTAAAGCAGAAGTAGCTAGACATATGGATAGAGACTCAGCAGAAAAATAGTGCAGACCTGATCAGATAGGTCCAAGTTAGAGCTCTGTTTCCTGGATCTACATTTTATTGCTCAGCAGGCTTAAAGTTAACTTAGGACCGATGGAAATAAAAATTTAAACTTGAGTTTTAATCAACAATCAGGGTGTGTGTCTTTTTTTGTTCTTTTTTATTAACAATCTGACGCTGATAGTCAGCATCTTCCACTAGAAAAAAAAATCCGAATTGAAAATCACTTTTCCCCTTGTGAGGTGTTAAATTTTTATCAAGTAGTAATTAAATGCTTGATTTTTAAGAGTAGATAGATCTATTTCATCTAAAATCTGCACATTTTTAATGAGTTTCTGTTATGAAACTATGTACGGATGATACCACGTATTATTTGACAGGTGTTGCTAAATATGGACTAACTACATCATGGACACATTATCCCAGCATTCGATGCTCGCTATTTACAATAATGGGAACCATTTGTGACACGACATTATGAACTGGTGTATTTATGATAGCAGAAACCAGTTGAGTGTCTGTTTATTTCCGGTCAAACCATTTCCAATGATCATCATAATCCATCATGTCTCACAACTGGAAAAATTACAACAAAAAAATAAAACTACCTGATGCTAAAAACACAACTGTTTTTTTAAGACACCATTTTCAAGTGAGCAAGGTAAGAAAGATCTCAACAATCAATCAGATGTGATCAAAATTGTGGATAAAGATGAAACTGAAAGTAGGCAGTCTATATCATGCAAAATTGTTGAAGAATCTCGGCTTGAATCAATATGTATTAGTATTACAATTACTGGCGCTGCCTCATTTTGTGAACAGCAACAGTCCACATGTAATACCATTTCCCAATAGTAGCTGAAAGTTCCAAATCAAAAGAAACAAAAAAAGGCAGTCATTTCAACCAACAAATTAATGAATCATGGTATATTTGGTTATATTATAGTTTGTCCTCATAATTTGCTGTTTGAGTTATAGATTCATGTTTTGACCATAATTTTACCATTTTTACAGTACTTATGTCACTATCTTTCTGGTATACACTTGCAGGCCTTGACATTAACGGTTGTCTGATGGATTGTGACAATTAAAAATTGTATTCGGACAGGTGAAACAAAATTCTGCCTGGCCAATCTGTCCAGTAAATTTTCATTCATTTGTTCCAAGCTGTACATTGTACAAGGCAGGGATATATACACATGTGTTTACTTTCACTTTCACTATTTCCAAGCCATAATAATCACACGCATATAAAATTGCCATACATGTGCACCAGTTAACAGGTGTGTAAAAGACTCTTTCATTCAATAGCTGGATTCCTACTAAATCAAAATAGCTGTGTCCTCGCTTTTCTGGAAACAAAGCACTAACAGTTATTGAAATGCAATACGTTTGCACTGCTTTAGGGATGGAGCAGTCAGGGTATCTGAAAGATTTCCAGTGTTCAGACAAGGTGAAACAGCACAGAGAAAAGGTGACAGGGATCATAGAAGTGCTGGCCAGGGATCACATGAAGGTTGTCTTCTTTGGAAGGTAAACTACTTCAGTCATGTAGACTTCTTTATTAGACAAAAATAGAACGATACACTGAGTCATCTTCATCTGAGTCCTCTTCATCATTTATTTGCAATCACAAAGTCATTCAACACAATTTACAATGTCCATAGTGTCATTTCTAAGCATGCCATTGTCTTTCTTCTATTACCTTAATTGATATGGCCAGGTTCATCTAATTCTCTGTATGTAGATGTATCTATTATGTGGGTGGATTTTAAGGAGCAATAAAGAGTCAGGACAACTAAGTAGTCCCTCACCTCATAAATTTAAATGTCAGCTATAGCATAACAATTATGAGGGATGGTGACCTGTGGTATATTGGTTGTTATATCCAACACTACTAGATAATTCTATGATGAGAATATTTTTTGTCAAGTGAATATATGTACATGTTAATGTTACATTTAAATAAAACTTTTCCTCACAGAACATCTAATGGTAAGAGCACGACAATCAATGCCATGTTAAAGGAGAAGATCTTGCCGGCAGGTATTGGACACACGACCAACTGCTTCTTGCAGGTGGAGGGCACAGACTCAACTGACGGTTACCTGCTGACAGAGGAGGAGCCTGACAAACCCAAGAGTGTACAGGTGACCATCCATTACCCCTTATCATGCTACAGTCAGTTATAAGCATGATACAATCATAGTTTTATGGGGACAACTGAATACAAAGGTATCAAAACACTGCTTAAGACTGTTGCAAATAGTGCATCCTTTTACATCCAAAAGATTATCTTCAAAACAGAAAATGTTACCCTAAACACAAGAACAAACTGGTAATCTAAGATACAACAGACAGTGATGTTGTAGTTCTACTTCCAGTCTGCTGTTATGTTTGTCAAAATGTACTATTGCATGTTTCATTTCTTTCTATATGTGGAAGTCAAGTACCATCTCTGTATGACAGAAACAGTAGTGGTTGGATGTCAAATATTAAAGCAACAACAATTAGATAAGATGCTTGTGGCCAGATTGTGCAAGTTGCACATACTTCTCTGATCCCTCAATGAGGTGAGTTTAAGACACAGCATGGTCATGGAGGAAACTGTTCAGAAATTGATAAGAGCATTTGTTTAACCTTTAGAAGCAAGTGCTTGGGATCTTGTTACAAGTTGCTAATTCTTTACTTGATGTAACTTGGTTTAACTTGGTGTTCACTAATTTTCTAACCATCACTTATGCAAATTATAATATTCTGTTTTTGAATACTTTTTATGAATACTTTTTTAGAACATAAAGCAACTAGCAAGTGCCCTCAGCAATGTTAAACTTAAAGAGAATTCCTTGTTGAGAATCCTGTGGCCAAAGTCCAAGTGCCGTCTCCTCAGGGAAGATGTTGTCCTGGTAGACAGGTAGGCATTAAGCGCAAATAATTTATCAATTACAATTAGATGTGCAAATCAAAGCAACATTTAAACTCAGTGTTTAATAATAAATTCATTAATGGTTTTGCCACAAAGCTGCAATTTTATAAGTATTCTTATTGTAGAAAAACTATTATTGGTCATGAAGTCTGGAATATATTGCTTTGTGAATATAGGTATGCTGCACATTCTAAGCTTACATTGTTTCCAATATTGTAGCTAAGCCAATCTAGGGCTCAGTATTTTGTTGATTTCCAGCGCGTAAATCATCTTTTATAATGCTATGTATATAAAAAAATTCCAGCCCAGGTATAGATGTATCTCCTGATCTAGATGTGTGGATAGACAAGTTCTGTATGGATGCTGATGTGTTTGTGCTTGTATCCAATGCTGAGTCAGTCCTCACTCAGACAGTAAGTGTAGTGTACATCCAACTTGGACAAGCACATGTTTCTAAAAGTAAAAACTGTAGTGGATAGTGAAACTTCTAGTTCTAAGTTCATCACTATAATAACTTTCATGTTTTGCAACTGTCATAATGATAATGAGAGCTTTTGATTAGATAATCTTTACATCTTTTTATCACATGTCTATTTTATTATAATTATATACATACATCCTAGTTTAAGTTGCTCATAATCATAAGAGTCTGCGCTATATTTTGTATGAAATCTTGGTTGAGATTGCAGCTGGGTCTTGTTTGGTCAAAAATCAGGACAGTAGCTCTATTTTAGACCTTCTGAACACCCTAGAGGCCACATTTATGGCCCAAGATTCACGAAACTTTGAGAGAATGCATGAAATCTTGGATGAGTACGTAACTGGGTCACATGGTATCAAAAAGCTAGTCAGTAAGTCAACTTATTAAATTACACTGTAAATACCTGAAATTTCTTTTTTTTTACCTAATCTTCATAGAACTAGACACCAAAGCACAGATCTGCACAGTTAATCATGTTATTAGATAGTAAAGAATTCTGTCCTCAGGTGAGAGATTCAGTGCAATCATGGACCTCAAAACAAATGCAACTTAACTTATGACATACAAAAATTTGGCTTATTATGTGTACATTTTTTCAGGAGAAAAACTTCTTTCACAAGGTCAGCTCGAAGCTGTCTCGCCCGAACATCTTCATCCTCCAGAATCGCTGGGATATCTCTGCCTTGGAGGATGATATAGAGATGGTGAAACAGCAACATCTGGACACCAACCTCAAGTTCCTGTGTGATGATCTGGGCATGATGGAGCGCAGTGAGGGCATGGAGCGTGTCTTCTTCGTCTCGTCAAGGGAGGCTCTGGCAGCCAGACTCAAGGAGTCGGGAACACCCACACCAAGTGAGATATTATTGTGTTGGTCCAAGTATTTTGCACTACCCTGACATAACTTTGGTAATTATAAAGAAGATCCCAGACAAATGGCTAGGTAGAATCACCAGCACATGGCAGGTCAGCTGGAGGAACTCTGCACTTGAAATTTTGCCCTTGCAGAGATTTGCACCAAGGCTGAGGAGTTTCACATAGTTGACTTATTGATCTTACTAGTTAGGTACATTGAGGTTCAGAAAAACATTTAATTTTTTAAAACTAGTTAATTTTTACTACAATTTACTACAAATTGAATGGCCATTTCTCTAGTAGATAAGGTTTAAATTATAACTTCTTGATGAAGTCAGCACTGTATCTGAGCATGAATTAACAGTACCCCAGCAAGTTTAATGATTAATGATTATTCATGGAATTATAACAATATATTGCAACTTCATTTTTTCTTCATGGCAAATACTGTACAAAGGATAATTTTCTTTGTAATGTTAGATTCTCATCTTACTTAGAAAGTTTGCTATACAGATTATTTTAATGCACAATGTATCATATGTGTCTCTTTTATTGTAGCTGATAAATAGGGTTGAAAGTAAAACAAAATGGTATCAACTAAATGTTTTAATCACTATTATTAACAATATTTCAATTCATCAGAAATCTATACCAGGTCTTTCTATTTTTTATTGATGACATTCTCAGTAAAATTTTACAAATGTATTGTAGCTGGTATTTTACAAGAGGGATTCCAAGAAAGACTCTTCACCTTTGCAAATTTCGAGAGAGTATTCGAGGTAAGTAGATATTCTGCTATGAACCAGTGTATCATTGATCAAGTATTGTAATTATTCAGTAGCAACAGTAAACCATATTTGCCAGTCAGATTTCACTACATACTCCAGTGTCGCCTTGATAAATTTATAGTACTTTTTGTGAAGTCTTCGTAAAAAAGTTATAGAAGTGAAATGATTAAAATCTATGTACATATATAGGTAATGCCAAGTTAAAGTCTACTTTGAAGCTTCTGCTTGTTCAGCTGACTTTACAGTTTACTGCTTTGTCATTGGGTGTATTCTTCGATCCCGTACTATGGCAGACGACACATGGCGCTGGGAAGTCATATTATTGACCCTCGAAGGTTATAGGAGAAATGCCTTAGGGGGTGGGGTGACAGAAAAGAATAAATAAGATATAGATAATTCAATGTTTCTAGGAGTGTATATCAAAGTCTGCAGTGCGGACCAAGTTTGAGCAGCACACAAATCGAGGGAAGAACATCATCACAGACATGAAAGAGCTCATGGACACTGTGTACAGGAACAGTCTACAGCAAAAGTAAGAGGAGATCCTTCTATGTGTGATGAGGGTAATACCTGGTTATATGGGTAATAATATATGAGGATAATAACATGGTATATTTATAATATGACACATAAATGGGATAAAATCTTCTAATATTCGTTATTTGGTCAAGTTGAAGACTATGTCAACATGTAGACATTTTACTTTTGTTCTAAAAACTTTTTAAGATGAGCATATATACACTTTTTATATTGTTACCAATTACTGGTATGATTATACTAGGCTTTATATTATTTCTACTGTCAATCATTCAGGAATAGACTTGGAAAACATAAAGTGAGAGATCATGAGTTTGCAACCTTCAACTGTTGGATTTCAGAGAATATTATTATATTGAAAAAAATTCCCATATTTAATTCCCATAGGACATTATGGCATATTGCTACTGTAAAAAGCAAAAAAAAAAGATCCAACATACACTGTCATCCTCTCTGGAACGAAACTGAATCTTTCAAACCTTTCTAAGTATGCAATATCGTCTTTTTAGTATTTAATGCTGGCACAGATGAGCAGCATTCCATACAAAGGTCAGAGAACCTTAGCTATTCCTTTATTGACAATAATTTATCATCGGGACATTTTTGCCATCACCTTGTTAGCCATTCAAATCATGTACCACTCAAGTCATTTTTGACATGCAGCTGCCTTCCCTTGTATATTTTCGAAAGAACTTCTTTTTGTTTAATAGTTTTTTGTTTAACAACTTGAACCCAGTGCTTAGTTAGCACAACAACACAGATACATACATTGTCACTTATAAGCTAGCACTTTAACTGTTGGCTGCTTGCAGTGCAGAGCTGGCGAAGGTGCGTAGAGAGATGGCAGATGAGCTGGATTACATGGAGAAACAGCTGGGTCTTCTAACGTCAGAGATCAAGGATAAGATAAAGGCTATGGTAGAAGATGTGGACCGCAAGGTAAAATCATAAACGGGGTGTGAAGTTGTGGTTTTAAAATGTCATTTGTTTAGAATTTCAATCTAATTTCATTTAGTATTATTAAACAAGATTAGTATATTTTTGTAAAGATCAAGAACAAAGGAGATAAAACAATTACAATCATAACCTTTTAAACCGGCCACAATAGCTCAAGTGGGTCGGTTTGCGGATCAGGAGGTCGCTGTTTCAAACCAAAGACTTTACAGTTGGTAGTAGTGGCTTCCCTCCTAATGCTCGAGGCTAAGGGGACAGCATTACCCGACTTGTCGGTTAAAGTATAATGGACTGGCCGTGTTCAGTCCCTGGGCACCTCATAAGTGCCCTCTGTGCTTTAATGATAGATATTGTGGCTGTACAGTATCAGCAAAAATGCTGGCAAATCTCAATCACATAACCTTTTAAATACTACATCTCCAGATTTATTAATAAAGGTCACCTTCCTTCCTAATTCCTACCATTACACCCTTCTGCACCCAAAATGGATGCTGGGGCTTTTTATGATGAAGAAAATGTACATTAAATTTTTTTTTATAACCTTTTGTGTCTAGATATGTTTTATTTTGTTTCTCAGGTTGCCAGCACCCTGAATGATGAGATTCGTAGACTTGCCATTTTGGTTGATGAGTTTGACCGTCCCTTCCACACTGACCAGACATCCCTCACCATATATAAGAAGGTAGTGACAAGTGGTTTATTATTGCTATCATAGTTGGGAAAAAAAAATAAAAAAATAAGTTCATGTACTGCTCTATGTAAACAAAGACACCCTTGAGCTGCAAGAATAACTAACTAAGTGTTTGTCATTGTTTAATTACCCAGTCAGAGCTGGAACTTAAATGTGAGGAGGTTTTATAGCTGCATTGTGAGTTTTTTCTACTCGGACATTTAATAGTATCTGAACATCATCTAATTGTTTTGCGCAAATGTCTAAAAAAAAAAGATTACTTTATATTAAGAAACTGAAGAAGAAGCACATTTCAAAGAAGTCTCTTAAGGATGCATTTTGTTGTCATACCCGGTCTGTATATCTATTGTTTTGTTTTATGCTTATACATTGATTTGTTATGGTGTTTATACTTTAAATTAGAATGATTTATAATAATAATCCATGACAACAAGATAGAACTTACATTCACACAAAGATTTTTCTATCCTTGAACCTGGTAGCGCAATTGGTAAAGCATGGATTCGAGTCTCCGTTTTTAAACCCATGTTATGACATATTAAAGTGGTTAAAAATGGTATGGAATAACTCCCCTGCCCATTCTCAAGAAAATATAAGAGAAGTTTCACGACTGGTTGGCCCTGTTTTGGGATAATTTGACTGTGGTTTATATCATGTCAGGTTGTTTTACGCAATGAACTATATCTACTTCACGCAGACACTATCTCCAAATAACTAATACTGTTGGTGGGATAATAAGACCAGCAAACAAACAAGCATTTTCTTAGTGCCAAGCTAAGACTAATTTCTCAGGGTTTATTTTTTTTGTTTTCTGTTTGTATTATACATTTAGTATATTTTGTTGTATGAATAAAATGTTCATTTACAATGAAGTGGCATCTTACTTATTATAGATGTGATCGGCACACCAAAAAATGTGACCCACCACGGTTTTGCTAAGTTTTGAGTTATAATTAGATTTTTAACACCTTACATTTTCTTTTCCATCACTGAGAAAAGTGTTGCGCGCTGGCTGATGACAGTTTTAATTTTATATATGTTCTGTTCATGAAGATTAAGAACAAAGCTTTTTTAATGAGCATCCTATACATGTACATATGCATGTTCATTTACAGATTTATACCTTATTCTTGCCACTTTTTCTAGGAGTTACATTTGTACCTAGAGAGCAGCATCTGCCGCAATCTGATTGGCCGTTGCTCAGGCCATATAAGGAAGAACCTTATTTCGATGGAGAAACATATGAGTGGTACAGACATACTCTGGTGTTAGGGATACCTCAAACAATAGCTCTGCTTTTGTTATAAAGAACCAATGTGCTAATTATGTAAATAATTGATTAATCCTGCATATTAGACTGCTGTGCTAAGTATGCAAATACTTCATCAGTTCTGTAACATAACTAAGCTCTCGCTTTAAATAAGTATGGGGAAATGTATGTTCTTTTCAATCATGCAAGTATTTTGGAACTTATTTGAAAATATTCTTATAAATATACACATACTATATGCAGCTTTTAGCCTTAACTAATTTTACAGTGCCTCCATTGCTGTGCATTGCTATGCGTGTATCTATCACAATAAGGTTGTAAATGACAAGAACAATTATTTGGCAAACATTATGATTGTGTGTTTGTCTATTTTTTTTTTAATTTTTACTGAACAGCTAAATGAAAAGTTATTGATCTTTGTTTGAGGTAGCCCTGTACATGTCTCCCAATATTGCCCTCTGTGTGACTCGAGAACTCCAGAGGAGGGAAGTAAATAAAGAACTTTAGTCAAAATCTTATCCTTCATTTTCAGAAAAGTCTGACAAAATCTTATCCTTCATTTTCAGAAAAGTCTGACAAAATCTATCATGATTTATAGTGTTATTTATACAATATAAAATAAATTAACTTACAGTTTAGAGGGCAGATAATGTATGGTTTAGAAAAGAGATAAATAGCATATAGTTTTGAGGGCAGATAATGTACAGTTTGAAAGGAGGCAAATAATGAACAGTTTAAAATTGAAAAAAAAAACATCTGAAGTATTTCAGGCAGATAAATAATTCTGTATGAGATATGTGCCCTGTACTCTGGAGTTCTGCTTGTAACCATTTGTAGTGTTTTCTACCTCTCCTCAAAACTGTGAAAATGTTGCAGCTTATTGTGGCCTTGTGATGACTTAAATTCGCCAGTTTGTGTGCATTATTTGATACATTTGTTTCAGGTATCAGCGTTTTATTGTTTTAGCCTGAAGATCTTAATTTAATTTTTTGTGTGCCATTGTAAGCTTTGCAGCATTTTCATCATACTGTCAATATCACATTGGTGGGTATCTATTTTGTTCATTTTAATTATATTATTTTATACTGTGTATCTTCTCATGCATACATCATAGAACTGCAAAGTTTCTTAGTTTGGCTCTTTTTCTTTCAGAACATTATATATTATTATATAAGCATATGTTTTTTTGTTTCCTCACTTTATTGAAAGGTTCGTGAAAACGTATTTACACCAGTAAATGGATTTCTACAGAGCTTTGACTTGTTGCCATAAATATAAACAACCTAACACTTGCTGTCATACTTCATTATGACTGTAAAGCTTGTGCCATCTCATCGTGCTCCTAATCACAAGTTAAAGGATTTTTATTGACAAGGTTTCTTTATTCACAATTGTGAATAAAAAGAAATACTTATTTACACTTTGCCTTAATGCAGTCAGTCAAATAACATCCTTTAGACAGTGAGTTGGAATTATTCAGATGTTAATAAACATTGAATATCTCTTTTAAACTTAGGTCTCATCACCACTCATGTATGTTGTTGTATCCATAGTTATCTGTAGTTTGTAGGTTTACTCTGTTTCTCAACTTTTGGGCTAGAAGAAATAACGACATATTTCAGCAACCAAATATTAACATCATAGTTATTCACATCACAATAAACCCCATTTATTCACATGTGGTTATGTTTTGTTCATGCAAAAACTGCATGAATGGTGATTTGTTTTTTTGTTTTTAAGCATCACATCACCAGACATTTTGTACACAGAGTTCTTCCCTTATCTCCCTGTAGTTTTCAGGTTTATTTGATTCTAAGCTTTTGGGCAAACAGAAGTAGAGGGAAATCATATTAACAGCTTTACAATTCCTCACATCCCAATGTCCCACATCTTTCTACACATTTTGATCATGTTTTGTTCATCTAGGAGTTGCATGAATACGTAGAACAAGGGTTGGGTAGAAATATCCAGGCACGCTGTTCTAACACACTCCTGCAGGCTGTGGAGAAAACAGAAAAAGAAATGACAGGTACTCCACCCTAATTGGCATTTAATGGTTCTAGAATAAGTACAATTACTGTCAGATAATAAAGATTGCTTTACATTCGGCGATTGTGAAACTAATTCTTTCAGCAACTATTACTAAGTCTTTTGTGGTTGCTGTTTATGATAGTTAACAATTTCATTTGTGGAAAGTTCATGATGGGTTGAAAATTCTGAAAGTTTAAGTCATCAGCAGACATTACTTTTTTAAACCAGTATCATGTATGTTTTTATGCTTTAAACTGTTTTATCCACTTATGAACGATACAGTGCATTCTACTGAATAATACATTTACCTGCAAAGCAATTTGCCATTACTAAACATGATTTTATCTTAAATGGTACATTTAATCAAATGCGAGGCGTCCTTTTGTGTATTGGTAGAATTGCCGATTTGTAACTCTTTTGACTGCTCACTGCCTGGGTTCGAGTCCCGGTCGGGGCAGAGGACTTGTGGGAAGGTCTTCGAGCTGACTTTCGGTGTGCCGGTGGTTCTACCCAGTCATTTTTTCTGGGGACTTCCTCCACCAAATAGCTGGACGGCGCCGATCGTACTTGGTCGCTACGATGTATTTCAAAAAATCAAACCAAAATCAAATTAATCAAGTGTATCACTCTTATTGACTTTGTTAGTCTCATTTACACACATTCTCTCATCATCTCCTAATTGAACTAACAATATGTCAAGGCTAAAATACTTGAATTTTTATTAAAATGTTAAACATTATAGACATTTTCTATTATTCTCACGTGCAGGCATTTTGATGTACTTGTAAAAAATAACAGTGAGCTTGTATTCTAATCTTTTATATTGTGTTATACATATAAATATACCGAACTCATTGATTTATGGTACTTCATTTTGTAGTATTTGTTCTGGCATGTGTTACCAGGAACTGCACAATAAATTCTTTACAACTGTGAACAGGAAAGTTAGTGGCTCTACTATTAAGTGTAGTTTAACATCCATATATTTAAAGTTAAATAGAAGGCAGATATATAGAACCTGATGTTGTTTGTGCACAGATGACATGTTTGGATGGATGAGTGAGTCTTTTTCATTCTTTGTTTTATTTATAATACAGTAAAGTATCACTTACAACTGAAAAAAACAAGCAACAGCTTTATTTAGAAATCTGAGTTGAATACATGCTGCTTCTTGTTCCTTAGAGCTCAATAGAGAACCCTAGAAAAGTGGAACTAGAAAATAAGACATGTTCCATCCTTTCAAAGATCTTGAAATGTGAATAAATCATAAGTCCCTTTTCTCTTCTGCAACCTCTCAGTGTTATCTTTTCTCTGATTGTGTAGTTTCAGATATTCTTTGAGATTTTTTATTATAAATTTCTGCCGTATTACTGAAAAAAAGCTTCAAAGCATACAAGTCCACATGTGGTACACTTCTGTATTGAGTGTTTTGGCATTGTGTTTTTTTAATTGTTATTATTACATTCGGATGTTGTAATTTTAAAAAGTTAAATACTTCAAAGATCTTAAAGTATTTTTCAGAAGTTATGATTGTTGTTGTTTTTTCAATGATCTGAGTATTTTATTTTCCATTTTGTTCACTCAGCTTCTATAAAACATGGAGTAACAAGTCTGCTTTGCTTTGCTTTTTACAAACATTTGTTGTTGTGAAATACTTTGTTTTAAGGCTTCTCAGTTCTGTTGTTTCATTTTATTTTAAATATTGATGAAAATGACATTTATTTGAAATATGTAGTGCTCAACATACTGCAATAAAGTTAATAAAATTTTCAGAAAAGACATATTTTAATTTAATTGAGTTTGATCTTTAAAAACATTTAAATAGTTAAATATCCAGACAATTACCAGTATTTCTCAAAAAAGTCAAGTGTCAGTTATCCCAGATCTTGTAAAATGTTGATAAATTCTTCAATGTTTGATGTTCTTACTTTTAAAATCATTTGTTTGGTATGCATTTGTTTCTAATAGTTCCATTTCAATTCCAACACAGAGAGATTATCTGCCCTACTTCCCGAAGAGGAACGCCAGCAGATCTTCACGCTGATGCCCAAACATGACTTTGACATTGCGTACCGCCTGGACTGTCGCAACCTGTGTGCAGGCTTCAGGGAAGACATCAGCTTCCATTTCTCCCTTAGTCCCATCAACCTCTTCAAAAAGTTCATGGGATTCAGAAATAGACCTGTTCATTTTGATGCAGTAAGTCTTTAAATGTGATAATATTTTATTCAACCATTTTGTTAGAAACAGATTAAACCAAAATGTGAGGGATAAAAATAAAAAAGCTTTATTTTCAGACTTGCTTTTAGCCTTTAGTACTGGTATAATAACCTTTTTAAGGGTCGATTAGATATTCTTTAATAATGTTAAGGAATTTATTGAAAATCTGTTGGGACACATTTAGAACACGTTCTAACACAGACAATCTACTGTTGAATGACCTTGAAGTAAGCTTTATCTTACAGACATCTGACAAATGCCAGTACCTATTACATTTTTACTTTGCCTTTAAGATGTGGTTTGAGCTACTTTTTACCTTGTCCAAAATATTGCGATGGTTAACTAACTGTAGTAAATGTCCTAAATATCTCTAATCAACTTAATTCTTTTTTTCTGTTTTTTTTCTTCTAATAAATGGTGTATGGGCCTAAAACAACACAGTGAATTTTATAAATGTGTGACTGTTAATTAATAATAATGTTTCAGTATCATCAGCACAAGGCTGGTAAGTATTTCTTATTCATCTAGTATAGTTGGGCAATAATTGCCCAGCATGTATCCTAATTTGACTATACTATTGCCTCTGCAGGTGCCCCAGATGACTCCAACGACCCCTCAGGAACCCAGGAGTTTTCCAGAGGAGTCTGAAAATGAACTTTTGTTGTCCCTGCTCACTATGGTCAAGAATGTGGGCCAGAAGTCAGCCGTGGGAGGGCTGTTCATCACTGGTGTGGTATGTTATTCATACAAATTATTAGATTTGAGATTATGTACTTGCAAGGATTTTTTCAATGAAATAGTTGTAAAGCAGAAAGATATCAGTTTTAAGAGAACACCTTTTACAGATAACTTCAGTATTATTTGATCATAATTGTTCGCTGCGATGTATCCCAAAAACAAAACAATATTATTTGGCTTGAGCCCACTAAAATTAAGAATGGACATGTGAATTTTAGAATATTTGTGGCCCAACTGGCGAGTGATTTTTCTGGTTCCTGAAAGTGTGTTCAGAAAGAAGTTGGTTGGATTTAGCACAGATGGTGTGTACAATTACAGTACAGTAACAAAGAAAAAATCGTAAAATATACGTTATTGTTATTATTTCTGAACTCAAACTTCAGGCATGTCAAATGTGTTTCCGATCAATCAAATGTTACACGTCCCAATGGCATGTATTCATTGGATGTTAACTGATCATAATTAGGTAATAACCTTGAAAATGGAACAAATTCAGCAGTTAAGCCAACAAATGTCATTAGAATAAATGGGACAGAACCACTGGTAAATAGTATTGTAAATGATTCATAGATAACTGGTGAAACGTATTGCAACCAAGCTTTCAGTCATTATACACAAAAAGTTTGCAGCTGTTCTGTAATAGAAACCACTTTTCCAGAGTTCAGTCAAATCAAATAATGGCAGCTTATGTAAGATTACTGAAAAAAAGCGATCCCGATTTATATTTGACAATGCATACTGACTGACAGTATTGACAAATTGTTTGATGACATGAAAGGTACCTTTTGATTAGTTCTCACAAAGTCTGTCTTCCTATAGAAAACTTTGAAACCAATTTTACTGTATGGCCAAATGATAGCAGATACTTTTCATGCAAATGATACATCGACATTATTGTAATCGATTGATATTCTGCTCAGTTGGGAATATTGACATGAACCTTTAAAATGAAGTATTTATTGCCTAGTTAACATTGGGAACAAATGGTGATGGGACTCCCAGGTTGAACTCGATTTGAAAGGTGAAGAGGGGAAAAACCAAATACCAAGCTTCAGAATAAAGTCATTGTAGTCTTTCCTTTACCCTCATGTGTTCCCATGATTTTTTTTAGATATTCCTAATCTCAAAGTTCAGGTCCCTGGAAATGACTTTAAGTTGATTTACAAAGGCTATTGTCAAAAGCTGCTCAGAACAAGTGCTTTGTAAATAATAAACTCATGACAGGCCTTCCTGATTTGAAGACTGCATCTGAACATCATGTATCATTACACAAAACCAACACATTTTGCCTAACTGTAGTCTGATCAGCACTCACCTCAGATTCAGACTTTTGTCATGTTATACAGGTGTACAAGGCTGTAGGCTGGAAAATTCTTGCCATTGGTATGTGCCTGTACACTGGTGTGTTCTGCTACGAGAGGCTCACCTGGACAACCAAGGCCAAAGAGCGGGCCTTTAAGGCCCAGTATGTGGACTATGCCGGCAGCAAATTGAGGCTGATAGTGGACCTGACCAGCTCCAACTGTAGTCATCAGGTCCAGCAGTGAGTAAATATATCATGATATGCATGGACTGTGTTAATGTACTGTTTTTAATGTTTGAAACACATTACACCAACTCAATTATGGCCATTTAGCCAAACCATGAAAATCTTATCAGATTTTGCCACTGTTCTGACTCAAACCCATTTCTGTAAAGACTAATGGAGTTTTACATTGCTCACTCTAATCACTCACCTATGGGTCCCCCTATTTACTGTAAACACTCAAAGACTTTATTGTATAGGTGAAAATTACATGCTATTCAAACTAAGCTTTAGCAGAAAAGCTAGCCTTGACGTATATTATGATTTTTCTCTTTTCATAATATCACCTTAATAAAGTATGATTATTATGATTTATTTTTATAAGATAACCTGATATAAACACATTCTCTTGTCCTTTCTTGCATAACAGTCACTGTGTGTTATGTTTGGGACAACAGACCATTCTTCGTTGCAATCAGTAATGAACCACATATTGTGATAGAAAAACAATACCTCTTGACCTGCTTCTCACATATGGTCCAAGCTTGGCAAAGTAGTTTAGTTCCAGAGCAGTCAGCCCCTTCTGGAAACAAGTGAATCAGGCTCTGCATTGTTTGATGCTTAGTCTATTTAAAATGGTCTTGTTATCTTTGAATGCAGTTGCAAGCCAGAAACACGTCATCAGTACGTGTTTTCAATAAAAGTAGCAGGTAATGTGTTGATGAATGACAAACATCAGTTTCTGCCATCTTACCTGACTGTTGCTTTGCCCAAAAGGGAGCTGAGTGCCACGTTTGCCAGACTGTGTAACCAGGCTGACATCTCCAAGGAAAAGCTGGAGGAAGAAATTAAACAAAAGGATATCGCCATCACCCAGCTCAATGTGATGTCGTCCAAGTCTAAAACATTCAGGTAGGGACAATGATTCCAACATGTCACTAATAAGGGGTGTTACTCTTACTTACCATAATGAATAAAGTAATCAGTGATCTCCCTTTTGGCTAGATAATGGATATTAATGAACTGAAATAAAATTATGCAATTGACTTTTTTTAAAGCTTCTCCTGTCATATTCATTTACATTCTAAGTTAGCAATTATTAAATTAAAATTGAATGATTAAACAGTGTAAACATGCATTTGATAATTTTGAAATAATAATTAATCATCAACATAAAGCTTTCTGCACCAAAACTTATCATTTAATGAAGTAGAAACAGTGTGTTCAAGTTCTTCTTTCAGTTATAATTTAATTGTGAATGCTTATTGATTAGTGTTAACTTTATGGAATATGAAAGCAAAAGCCAGAGTCTTAAATTCTGTTTGTGATTTTAGAAAACAGTTATACAGTAACTTTAATGTGATGATGCTAGGAAACTAGGAATGGCAAAAGGCACTCATTGCAGCATTCGAATGTTCGGATCATTTTTTATCTGAACCTTCAAACGTTCGGAACAAGTTAATAAATCATATAAAACAAATTTGAGCTGATATGGATAATGTAAAGCTATAAAAAACTACAAAGAATTTGTGCAAACGGTTTAAGCCATAAGATCCGAGTGTTCCAGTTTATGGAAAGTTTATTTGTCGATTTTCAGTATTGATTTATCAGTAGTTACTTCCAGAATTAAAACAAAACCATGGAAAAATATGAGTTTGTAACATGTCTGTGCTTATTTATATCTTACATAGAAATAAATGTTAACTTTTATTTTGGCAAAGAATTTTTGAAAATGGTTGAAGCAATAAGAGCCAAGGGTTCCAATTCATCTTCTGTAGAATAATTAGGACAGCTAGCCAGCTACAGGTGTGAAAGAAAATGGTTGTACTTGTAGTTCTCATTCCTACCTGCCCCTGACCCCACCTTGCTCCTAGCATGGCATTTATAACTTTCAATATTAATTAATAAGCATACTACTATTGTTAGACTTTACTTATGTCAGTATTAAGTTTCTTTTGATTGAAAATACACCATTGAGCAGTACATACGCAATTTATTGCATTCTTTTGAGACTTTCTTGTCTTGCAAACAGCCTGCACATTTGCTTTTCCTATGAATAATGCCATAGTAGATCAATAAAGATATATAAGCCGACAAACAAAAAATGTTTGGTTACGGTAATTGATGTATAAAAAGTGGCTGTTCAGTCCTTATTATTGTATGTAATAATCATGTGATATAATTAAAAATACATTTAACCTCATTTTGACCAGACTGGCTCCATGATATTACTCTCCAAATGGGTTGTATAGTCTGTGAGTGGTAACCAGTTGCTATATTATCGGTTCTATCCCAACGTTCGAATGTTTGCTTACATCTTTATAGGAAACACATACTGTAGATCTAGAAAAATTACATTTATTCAATTCCCAGGATTTTCAAAACATATTCTTACAATTTAAAATAATAAAAAGTACAATTTTATCTAGGACTTGGCTTACATTATGGATTGCTAAAAAACAACAACAAAAAACTCAAAATCCTTAGAGCTCAGATTACAGGTACAGAAGTACAGTGTGTGTTTTTTAATCACAGTTCTGCTTCATTAGTCATTATGTTGTCATATTCAGCTTTCGACACCAGTTTAAGTAGTTCTATTGTGCGACGCCACTGTGGCTGTTTAAGCCTTTGATTTTATATTAAAAGCATAAAACTTTATCACAAACAGATGTTGTGTTTTCAAGGACTTTTACTAATATTTATTTTCAGGAACAAAAGTGACTGGCTAGACAAAGCCCTGGATATGTTCAAGGAGCAGTTCCTGATTGCAGCCCAGTCTCCCACCACCATCTAGACCTCCCAAGCGTGAGTGGCTTCCACCTGAAACACTCAGGAAGGTTCCTAAGCACCGCCACTGGCTGAACATCTCACTTGTAAAACAACATTAGTGGCACCGCCACTGGCTGAACAACTTACTTGTAACACAACATTAGTGGCAACAGTAAAGACATTGCTCATCTGTTTAGCACACTTTGGGACTTTGTGTCTGTGTTCTTGTGGACTCACAGCTGACTGGGTCAGTCGAGTCCAATTGCAAAAAATTATTCACCAGAAGCTGCAGAGACAAAGTGTCACATTTAAACATTAGTGTTTGAGGGATTTCATGCCTGTGAACCCACTACTGATGACATCAAAGCTCTCACTTGTGGTAACAGCAAGAACACAACATCCATACTTGATGGTTCTCCTAAAATATTGTGATATAACAACATAGACAGGACTGGTAGAAGTAAACAGTTCAAGTCTATGACTTTAAGAAATGTTCCTAAGGTGTGATATGGCACTGTTGGCTTGGCCTCGTACCTGGTATTTACAGCTGACTGTTAAGATGTTACAGCTTGTATGATGCGAAATTATTTTTTTGCAAAATCTCACAAATGACAACTTATCAGTTCTATCACTGTGCACATTGTCATGATTTGCACAAATCACACCATGAAGTGATACAAGGAGTAGAAGTAACTAGTGTGAACAAAGTGCTTTACTGTAGTATTCTACAACAAATTCTATAAGTCAGCATTTGTGACTGAAAAAAATGACCAACATGCATTGTATGTTGTCTTTGATTTGTGATTCTGACATAATACAGATTGTTTCTCTCATTGAGATCAAGCTATTTTTGTGCATGAACTGTTCTTTCAGTTTCGTCTTTTCGAAGTCATACATCACTCCTAGTGATACCTTTACTGGTATTTAAAATAAATTGTCTGTGTTTGTCAAAATATATACAAAGATAAAGATGGAAGATGTATATTTTATATCTTGTGTATTTTTAAATTGGTTTCAACTTTTTTTTACAATGTGCATTTCTTAAAATCTTTAAATGCACATCTGGTTCAAAACATATTCAAAAAGTTAACATTATTTAAACTAAATGTTGAGACAACATTATAAAACATTTAATGCTTTTAAGGAAAGCACATGTTTTATATGCACAATTATAAAATGAGGGTTATATTTTTTTAAATTTTAATCGCCTTTCTGTTTGACTGTGTTGTCTTACAGTTAGTGTACATTGTGTTCGTAGGATAAGAATAAGAGCCAAAACATCTGGCCAGACACTGATTCATGCTTTGGTATATGGTACATTTCAAAATCTGTAGTTTTATGAAGACATGTTTAATATCTTTTTGATGCTATTGCCTGTCCGGGCATATTGTTTTCGGTCCTATCTTCAAATAACACTGATGGGAAAGGTAATACATTGCCTGTTTTTTATGTGATCAGATCCAATTATTCTCTGTATTTTATTTTTTTTAAGTTATATTTCAGAAATGTGACATTATCTGCATACTTCTGCCTGAAGCATTCTCTGAAACAAAAACACGAAATTATTTTTTTTTTAAACGACATAAATTTATCCTACTCACAAGGGAGATAACTCAGTTCACTCTGACATAGTGAAATGTCCTTTTTTAAACGACTTATTCTGCTTTAACAGGAAATTCTGTCTTGATTTGCACTTTTGATCAAAAGTAGAATAAATCCTTTTAATGCACATATTTAGTATAATTTTGATGGATGAAAAGGTGAGTGCTCTTTGGTCTGTCTTTAAGGCAACTGTATTTTAAACTCTAAATACTTTACCTTCCATTTTAATTTGACTGAACTGATACTTCTTAATATAGCGAATATGTTTTGTTTTTTTTGTTACATCACTCCGACACAATGGTCATATCAGCAATGTCCAGCTAATTATTGGTTGAGGAAGACGCCAGACTTACGTCTGGGTAGAACCACCTGTGCACCACAGCAGATATGTGTTCGGAAAATGTGATAAATGTTCCTTAGGTTGTGGCAAATTAAAGTGAGTGTACTTGCTCTTTTTGCATTTTTTAGTAAAAAAGATGGCTTTTTTAGGACTTTATATGGGTGTTTGGAATTATATTATGAATGGCCATATGTCTACATAAATCTTTAACTAGAATTTGTGACGCTTGGGATCCAATTTTTTATTTCCAGGTCTAAGCTTTGTGCTATTATTTTATGTCTTACTGAAAGTAATTCTTTTTTTAGGTTTTAATGATAATTCACAAAACAATTATTTGCCTAAAAAATTGGTACAATTTTATAAGCTTGTATTAATATTAGACCAAATGTGTGTATAACTGAACATGTATTACCTTTTGTCTATCAAATTAACCTTGTATTAATTTTCTTTGCTTTCTATTGCCATGACTGTATACAGTTCTAGATTTTTATATGCAGAACAATTCTGAAAGTTAAATGTCTTAATCAGCCTTGTTTTTCTGTTTACTTTGTAATTATGTTTAAAACCTAGTGAGACTTTAAAATACACCATTTTATAATGTAATTATGTTCATGTTTTTTATGTTGTTGATGTTTAAGTATTTCATTTAATAGTGTGTTTTACATTTAATGTATGTTGTTTAAGAATATGATAGAAATAAAATTTGCAATGTCAAAACATGGATGCTGAAATACAGTTTTATTACTAACAAGTGAACTTAGTTTACTCACTTTGGTCCCAGTCTCACATTCACAGGGTCCAAACTGTCAAACATGAGCAAGATTAGGGGGCTGGTGGCATTTTGACCACCCATCCTCACTGTATTCGACATGAACAAGTGTTAATAGACCCAAGAGTTATCTTGTTTTATGGTAAAATTAAAAGAAACTGCAGTGATATAATATACATATACACACACATGCATATATATATATATATATATATATATATATATATATATATATATATATATATATATATATATATATATATTTATTTATTATCATCAGCCTGTTCTTATGCCTGACTGATAAAGATATCTTAAAAAGGAACAATTTTTTATATATGTACATTATGAAAGGTAAACATAAATAATAACATTTCCAGCAAAGTACAATCTGACTTTAATACTACCATACTTATATTTTATATTCACTTGCCACAAAATATCCTAATAAAAATCGGAAACAAAGTGTGAAGTCAAAAAGTGGTCAGGTTAGGGGACAGATATTGGTAAGAAAAAACACTAACCAGAAGACAGATTTCATTCACCAGCCTGGAGTTTCTTGTCTTTATTTTATGTGAACAATAAATACAAATGTACATGGATACCAAATACAATTAAAAAGCAACAAATATGTATAAACTGTCTTATAAACTTCCTAACTTCTAGTTTAAATACAGATCATTTTTCACCATTAGTGTTGCTTGTTAAAAGCCGACCAGGATTATACAAATGCTGTTTAAAGTGTATTAAACAATACAACCCATATTTACTTTAGAGCATTCCTTGTAAGACTCTTAATTATCATTATGTGCAAAGATCTATACAGGTGTATGTATGAATGTATTATATGTATATATAATCCAAATTAATTGATCAGCTGACATTTTAATAAATGCATGTAAACATGATTTATTTATTAACATATAAGAAGGTTTGTGATTACACTTACAGTAAATAATAATATTGCTAATAGTTGATACATTTTAGCAAGATGCACTGGTGTGAATTATTGTAATCAATTTTATTTTTTTCTGTACAGTAGCAAATGAATTGTGCTGTTTTTAAGTCAATTGATCATTTATCATCGGTGTGTGGATGAGGCCAGTTCAGGGCCTGCTTGTACACAGAATGACACTACAGGTCACCAATATCATAAACAACGTTTTTGTGTATTATGCAAATATACTTGCATATGAACAAACACAAAATGAACACAGGTTTGTTTACTAGCTCCATCTAGAACATGATATGAACTTGACAATTGAACAAACATTGATACAATGGTAATTAATGCATAATAAATCATACAGTGTTTAAGCATAGGGTGTGCTTATAATTCATATGAAGCAGAACATACAGTGTACCAAGAACCATATTGCCATGGTTAACATGCAAACTGAATGCATAACATACCCAAATTATTCTCATTAAGAAAGCAAAGCATAATAAATCAGTCAACCTTTATGTGTCAGTATTATTTTTTATAACATGAAGGATGTTGACTTAGACTATGAGTGCAATGTATATGTAAATGTTATGAACATGAGTTTTTTTTTATAAAAAGAAAGAAAAGATATATGGGTGATACCCGTTTATATAATAAACATGTGAAATGGCATGTTAACATTCGAAAATAATAATTAAATGAACATCACAATCTCTTGTATGCTGATTGCCAAGGAAAGAACCGCCTTTGCCACGTTAGATGACATGAAAAATGTCCATTCACTCCCTTTATAGTTCGTATTTCCTGTAACTGTTATTATGTGACAATCGTACCTGGTAGGTTTACAATGTGAACTGGGTTGAACATTTCATAATAGTTATCAATATTAAAATACACGTAGCACAGTAGAAGTAGTCTTCCTGATACTTCAGTCCGGCTGCCTGGCAACAGTGTAGATATTATGTTTTCTTTATATTTTTTGGGAGTGTCAGATTGCTGCAATTAACAAAATAGATACAATTACAATGTTATAGTGCAATAGGATATCGAGCATCATTTGAGAATTTCGTTTGACACCCCACCCTCGCGCCACCTATCATACACAGTGTGCGTTAGAGCCTTAGTCATGGGGCACATTTCCAGGTGATATCTAGCAGCTGACCTGCCATCACCATCGTGAGATGCCCGCCTTCAAACCGCATACTATTAATTGAATCTGTTTCATCGTAAAGTATATAAAACTTATCAGTATACAAATAGTAGTGGCTGAGGAATGACTATTGAGGCATCATTAACTACTGAAAGTGTCTCGAGCATAAAGCCCGCCAAATCTCATAATGAGCAGGATGGGCGACTGATGGTGTCATTCATCTTGTATCCTCCCACACATGTTGACACTGGACCACACACTACTGACCCTTCCCAAGAGGTATTTGAATTAATTGATAGGCTATAGGGGGATACTCGGAGAAATGTAACAAGGCAATACAGCTAACAAATTATTTATATATGGTGTCTATTGTATTAAGTTACCATTTGACTATCGTTCAGTTTCACCGGCATAAGACAAAGTCAAATTATACAGTTTATTGGCAACAACATCGACAACGACGGAGCAATACATTAATACCTTACGCTATATTAGACAAGTTGTTAAAAACGACACGGAATAAATGTATTTGAATGTTAAAATTGCATACTTTAACAGTGTTTATTGCCACCATAAATATTGTTAAAAGTATGCGGATCTTTAAATGCAAATAATCATTTTGCGTCAGATAAGTATATATATATAAAATAGGTATTATATTATAACATTTATCAGGTTATGAACGAAAGCAAAAACATAAAAACACACGTTCATACAAGTTACAAACTGAACCCAAGCATATACAAGAACCTAGCTACTAACTGCACTTATGTAAGACTGCGCTACCATAGTAACAAGCGCAGACACTCACCTAGACATCGTCCGAGAAGCTGGCATTGTTGAAGCTCCACGGCTTGTAGGCCAGATTCTCCGATATGATCCAGAGACCCCGGAATTTACGTCTGAAAAAAGCAGCCACAAAGCATGATCAGTCGGCTGATTCAGCAACGAAACAGACGACAATTTGGCATGACAACGGATGGTCGCACCCCCGTGTTTGTCGGGATTAAGGCTGGTAATTGTATCAAAAGACCAAAGGTATTTTATTGTGCAATACCGTGGTATGAGGCATTGGATTAGAGGCGTAGTCAATGTTTTATCTTTTAAAAATGTAAGATAACTTTGTTAGAAAGAATACGTTAATGAAATGAAGTAAATCTAAGCCCATGTAAGTTTATAAAAGTGTTGTTAATGTAGAAACTGTTCAAAGGCATAGGGCCTATTTCTGAAAGGTTAAATATGTACAAATGTTGACAAGTCATTAAATAACAAAAATAAAGAAACATTATTGTTTCGTCTTTACACTATTATATTAGATCTAACTAAAATATCAATATCAAAGATAATATAAAGAGCCTTGTCAATAAAAAATAAATCGTCTTATATATAAAGGAGAGTGGTACTGCTCAAATCGGAATGTCAAGGTATGGCCAAAACATTCATAGACAATAGTTTGATGCCTACTGCTGATTTATGTCAATGAACACACAGACCACGTGCTGTTATCTTAAACACAAAACGAGAATAGGCATTTCATTTGAGTTTATTTAAAGTTAACAACTAATACCACGCACCTTCGATAGATATAAATTGCTGCGCCTGTGATTGTCAGTAACAACAGTGGAATGCAGATTCCAAGAGCAACCTTTCCCCCGGTTGACATTCCTGATGCAGCCGTCGATGCTTCAGATATCGTTTGAGTCTCTGTCGATGTCACGATCGACGGCATTGTTGACGTCATCAACGATTGTTGTGTTCTTTGATAAGGTGTTGGAAGTGTGGATGTATGTATGAATGAGGGTAATGTTGAGGTTTGAGTTTGAGATGCTTGAGTTGTAGTCGTTATATAAGGTAAGGAGGAGGAATGTGTGGAAGTCGGTGCGTCAGTTGTAGTCGTTGCATTTGGTGAGGAGGAGGAATGTGTGGAAGTCGGTGCATCGGTTGTAGTTGTTGCATTTGGTGAGGAGGAGGAATGTGTGGAAGTCGGTGCGTCAGTTGTAGTCGTTGCATTTAGTGAGGTGGAGGAATGTGTGGAAGTCGGAGCGTCAGTTGTAGTCGTTACATTTGGTGAGGAGGAGGAATGTGTGGAAGTCGGTGGATAAGTTGAAGTTGTTACATTTGGTGAGGAGGAGGAATGTGTGGAAGTTGGTGCATCAGTTGTAGTTGTTGCATTTGGTGAGGAGGAGGAATGTGTGGAAGTCGGTGCGTCAGTTGTAGTCGTTGCATTTAGTGAGGCGGAGGAATGTGTGGAAGTCGGAGCGTCAGTTGTAGTCGTTACATTTGGTGAGGAGGAGGAATGTGTGGAAGTCGGTGGATCAGTTGTAGTTGTTGCATTTGGTGAGGAGGAGGAATGTGTGGAAGTTGGTGGATCAGTTGTAGTCGTTACATTTGGTGAGGAGGAGGAATGTGTGGAAGTTGGTGGATCAGTTATAGTTGTTGCATTTGGTGAGGAGGAGGAATGTGTGGAAGTTGGTGGATCAGTTATAGTTGTTGCATTTGGTGAGGAGGAGGAATGTGTGGAAGTCGGCGCGTCAGTTGTAGTCGTTACATTTAGTAAGGAGAAAGAATGTGTGGAAGTCGGAGCGTCAGTTGCAGTCGTTACATTAGGTAAGGAGGAGGAATGTGTGGAAGTCGGTGCGTTAGTTGTAGTTGTTGCATTTGGAGAGGAGGAGGAATGTGTGGAAGTCGGTGCGTTAGCTGTAGTTGTTGCATTTGGTGAGGTGGAGGAATGTGTGGAAGTCGGCGCGTCAGTTGTAGTCGTTACATTTGGTAAGGAGGAAGAATGTGTGGAAGTCGGAGCGTCAGTTGTAGTCGTTACATTAGGTAAGGAGGAGGAATGTGTGGAAGTCGGTGCGTTAGTTGTAGTTGTTGCATTTGGAGAGGAGGAGGAATGTGTGAAAGTCGGTGCGTTAGTTGTAGTTGTTGCATTTGGTGAGGTGGAGGAATGTGTGAAAGTCGGTGCGTTAGTTGTAGTTGTTGCATTTGGTGAGGTGGAGGAATGTGTGGAAGTCGGCGCGTCAGTTGTAGTCGTTACATTTGGTAAGGAGGAAGAATGTGTGGAAGTCGGTGCGTTAGTTGTAGTTGTTGCATTTGGAGAGGAGGAGGAATGTGTGGAAGTCGGCGCGTCAGTTATATTTGTTGCATTTGGTGAGGAGGAGGAATGTGTGGAAGTCGGTGCGTCAGTTGTAGTCGTTACATTAGGTAAGGAGGAGGAATGTGTGGAAGTCGGTGCGTTAGTTGTAGTTGTTGCATTTGGAGAGGAGGAGGAATGTGTGGAAGTCGGTGCGTTAGCTGTAGTTGTTGCATTTGGTGAGGTGGAGGAATGTGTGGAAGTCGGCGCGTCAGTTGTAGTCGTTAAATTTGGTAAGGACGAGGAATATGTGGAATTCGGTGCATCAGTTGTAGTCGTTACATTTGGTGAGGACGAGGAATGTGTGGAAGTCGGCGCGTCAGTTATATTTGTTGCATTTGGAGAGGAGGAGGAATGTGTGGAAGTCGGTGCGTCAGTTGTAGTTGTTGCATTTGGAGAGGAAGAGGAATGTGTGGAAGTCGGCGCGTCAGTTATATTTGTTGCATTTGGAGAGGAGGAGGAATGTGTGGAAGTCGGCGCGTCAGTTATATTTGTTGCATTTGGTGAGGAGGAGGAATGTGTGGAAGTCGGTGCGTCAGTTGTAGTCGTTACATTAGGTAAGGAGGAGGAATTTGTGGAAGTCGGTGCGTCAGTTGTAGTCGTTGCATTTGGTGAGGAGGAGGAATGTGTGGAAGTCGGTGCATCAGTTGTAGTCGTTAAATTTGGTAAGGACGAGGAATATGTGGAATTCGGTGCATCAGTTGTAGTCGTTACATTTGGTGAGGACGAGGAATGTGTGGAAGTCGGTGCATCAGTTACAGTTGTTGCATCGGGTGAGTAGGAGGAGGAATGTGTGAAAGTCGCTGCATCAATTTTAGTTGCTACATTTGGTGAGGTAAAGAAATGTGTGGAAGCCGGTGCATCGGTTATAGTTGTTGCATTTGGTAAGGAGGAGGATGGATGTGTTGAAGTCGGTGCATCAGTTGTAGTTGTTACCTTTGGTGAGGAGGAAGAATGTGTGGAAGTCGGTGCAACAGTTGTAGTCGTTACATTGGGTAACGATGAGGAATATGTGGAAGTCGGTGCATCAGTTGTAGTTGTTATCTTTGGTGAGGACGAGGAATGTGTGGAAGTCGGTGCACCAGTTGTAGTTCTTACATTTGGTGAGGAGGAGGAATGTGTAGAGGTCGGTGCATCAGTTATAGTTGCTACATTAGGTAACGATGAGGAATGTGTGGAGGTCGGTGCATCAGTTGTAGTTGCTACATTAGGTAACGATGAGGAATGTGTGGAAGTCGGTGCATCAGTTGTAGTCGTTACATTAGGTAACGATGAGGAATGTGTGGAAGTCGGTGCATCAGTTGTAGTTGTTACATTTGGTGAGGAGAAGGAATGTGTGGAGGTCGGTGCATCAGTTGTAGTCTTTACATTAGGTAACGATGAGGAATGTGTGGAAGTCGATGCATCAGTTGTAGTTGTTTCATTAGGTAACGTTGAGGAATGTGTGGAAGTTGGTGCAGCAGTTGTAGTCTTTACATTAGGTAAGGATGAGGAATGAGTGGAAGTCGGTGCATCAGTTGTAGTTGTTACATCTGGTGAGGACGAGGAACGTGTGGAAGTCGGTGCATCAGTTGTAGTTGTTACATTTGGTGAGGAGGATGAATGTGTGGAAGTCGGTGCGTCAGTTGTAGTGGTTACAATTGGTGAGGAGGATAAATGTGTGGATGTCGGTGTATCAGTTGTTGTTGTTACAATTGGTGAGGAGGATGAATGTGTGGAAATCGGTGGATTGGTTGTAGACGTTTCATTTGATTTCGAAGTTGAGTTGAAAACATGCAGCGGCCCAGTTGTTCGTGTTGTCGTGGATTGTAACACTTCAGCTGAGACAAATGGGGGTGTTGATGATTCTGTTGTTGTGCGGTTGGGTGACTCTGTGTATAGCGAAAATAACATTAAAGTGGCCGGGATAGGACTAGTTGTAGATGTTGTTAGAGCGGATGAATTAACAATCACTGTCGGCGGCTTTGTTATTTGCGCCGATGTCACTGTCGCCATTTGTGAAGTTGATATATTGGTTGCAGTTTGATTTGGCGTTGTTTGTACCCCTGATTTTGAAGTCGTAAGGTTTGACGTTGCTATGTTTTTCGTCGCTGAATACGTTGTCGAGGTTGTTGCTTTTGCTTCATGAGATTGAAGTGTTGTTGCGTTTGAAGTTGTTTCTGGTGTTGTTGGTGTTTTTATCGTAGTTTGTAGTTCTTGTGACGTCGTTGCTATGGTAGTCGGTGCTTGTGACGTTTTTGCTTGAGACGTCGTTTCTGTTGTATTGTTTACTGATAGCGTCTTTGCTTGTGATGTTGTTGCTTGTGGTGTCGTTGTTTTTGACGTCGTTGTTTGTGGCATCGATGTTTGTGATAATGTTGTTTGTGATGTCGTTGTTTGTGACGTCGTTGTTTCTGGCGTTGTTGTTTTTAACGTCGTTGTTTGTAGCGTCGCTGCTTGTGATGTTGTTGCTTGTGAAGTCGTTGTTTGTGGCGTCTTTGCTTGTGGTGTCGTACTTTGTGACGCGTTTGTTTCTGTGACATTTAAGTTTGCAGGAGCATCGCTTGAACCATTTGCTGTTGTAAATACCGATGTTGATATTGTAGATGTTTCCAAGATTGGTGCGGTCGATATTATTGTTGTCGGTATTTTTAATGTGGTTGTTGGTTTTGTTATATCTGATGTTGCTGTGTTTGCTAGATTAGACATTACTGTCGTTGATGAAGGGTGCGTAAAAGGTCTTGTAGACAACGACTCCGTAGATTGCGTATAAGATGCGGCTGCAGAACCGGTCAACCGAGGACTAGATGAAGAAGCTATTGATGAGTTGTCGGGCGATGATTGAGATTCCATGGTCGCAGAAGATGTTTCTAACATAGCTGATGGCGAGGTAGATTGAGATGAATTAATTACATTATTTCTACTTTTGTCCGTGGAAGTTATTGAATTTAAAGTATCTAAGCCATTGATTATTGTATTTGATACTGGTCTACTAGATGTCACTACAGTAGGCTCTGTTGACACTTGTCTTAGTGACTCCGTCGTCATTGTTCGTACTGGCCATGGACACATTAATACAAGGCCTGCAACGAGAGCAAAGGGTTCTTAATTAAGATGCATACACGTTTGTCAGTACACTTTTGTCAATACACTTTTTTATAAACCTTTACACTACTACTAAAACTACTACTGCTTCTACTCCTCCTCCTACTACTTCTACTACTGCTACTGCTACTACTGCTGCTGCTACTGCTACTACTACTACTACTTTTACTGCTGCTGCTGCTGCTACTCTTACTGCTACTACTCAACAACAACTAATAATAATAATAGTAATTAATAATAATAACAATAACAATAATTCTGACATTTTACTGCTACTATGACGACGAAGACATTGATGACGACTACTTCGTCCACTACCCCTAGCGTTGTTCGTCCGTTCAAAGCCATTTTAGGCAGTAGTCGTATTCACATGAAATGGAACTTCATGGTACCGCACGTGTACAATGATGTATTTCCAAAGTACAGAGAAGCACGTGAACTAGTCAGTGGCCAAGTTGCTGAGTACATTCCGTGGCCGAATGTCAGAAATGTCGACATATCTCACGAACCCTATAGGCTATAGTCGTGCGAGCGCATGCAGGATGGCCGTGCTGGTGGCCTAATGACAATTTACACTTTTTGCGGAGAAATTTAATTAATCTGTTCAAATATGGTTGTAATGAAAACAATTGATCATTCAAATTTGCAAGCGTTGCTAAAAAAAAAGCACAAATCATCAATCAGCCAATAACACGCCCCAACTACTCGATCAGGTATACACGGGTACATGTGACAGCTGGCCCCATATAACCTCGCCGTTTTCTAGAATTTCCGTGATGTGTCAGTCAAGTGACGTCTGTCAGTCACGCGATATCTTAATAGCCTTATTTCACTTGAGGAAAAGAATGAATATATATTTATATTGTATCTATAGTCATTTTATAATATATTCTGCTTGATTTTTGCACCAGACGTTACTTGTATTTAAACTGTAACGTCGTCATCATCATCATTCTCTTCTTCTTCTTTTTCTCCTCCTCCTCTATCCTCCTCCTCCTCATCAACATCATTATCATTAACATAATCATCATTATCAATATGCTCATCGTCGTCGTCGTTATTATCATAATCTTTTTTAAATTTCTTTTTTTCTTCTTAGTCAAGAATGAATGAACACAAGTGAAAGTCAAATATTTAAAAAAGAGGAAGAGAAAATGGGAAAACGACCAGAAATAAACGTGACTTGTCTGTTTGTGTTTCTCTGTTTTCTACACTTTTAGATCTTTCTATTTCTACATTCCGCTATATCCAAGGTGGAGGGTTGGGTAAAATGTTACTCACATTAAATGTCTAGGATTAGCTCATTGTATATATTTAGACAGTGTTTCTAAACAAACATAGCTAAGGGATTATCTCCCTACTACTACAAGCCTTAAGTTGACGGTCTGACAATGTTGGAAGTGGACGTTAACAAAACGTTGGCCTATTACAACGATTAAATATGCTTCAATACAAATATGGCACAGTCAACAACATAAATAGATCGTTACACTTTATTATTATTATTATTATTATTATTATTATTATTATTACTATTACTATTATTAGATGTGATGATGTTAATTTATGCACTCTTTTTCAATTTGATGTAGACCCTATTGATGTCACACATGTTTTCAATAAGATAGCAATTAGATAACAAAACATAAAGTCCCCAACGTATTGTTTTCCTATGCAAAATTTGTACTTGAATACATGTAACGTAGAGTAAATGAAATCCCCGCTCGATTTGCTGGTAAAGTTTAAATCATTTGTCAAAATGTGCACAATCAGTGCAGCGCTTTTTTGAAGAACTGTATATTGTCTCTCACGTTATCGTCTTGGTAAACATGTAGATCTGGCGCACTTTTTTCGTAACACGGGACTCCCATTTCTTTGTTCCATATGCTATTTTAAAAGATAGTGCCCGTGTATGCTTACTTTCAAAAAAAATATTATAAGCGTATACAATAAGTGATTTATAGATTTATGTCAGGTATAAAACAATCAATATATAAATAATTACATTAAATAACATCAATTATAAATGCTAATTAAATTTAATCCCGATAAATTGTACGTTTTAGAAGCTAATTAAGTTAATTTTAGACATTGTATGTAAATGAATACTCAATTAAAGTTTTTTATATTATTTACCTCCACAAGATTGAATAAAAACAACAACAACTTATTAACGATTATTTTACATATTTTTATCTTTAACTTTCTCTTTTAAAAACAATATTTAAAAATCAAAACTGAAACAAAACGAACCTATAACTGCTACAACATACAGCTTATGTAATCCACGTGCTGACGAATTAAATCCAAGCACAAACATTTTTTAAACACTCAAGCGCACAACTATTTTTTCAACAATCAATTTAAATTAAACAGGCATTTATTGCCATAGCATGTCCCCTCTTATTTAAATTAACTTGAACTGTCGCTCTACTGCCCCTGGACCTACGGGTTGCGGACCTAGTTCATTGTAGATTGTCATGAAGATGGCCACTTGTCTTATCCATTTCCATGAGTGATACTTCTCGTTGTTTATCAGCAACTTAAGTCTGAAATCCTAAAGTAAATCCTGAAGTATGTTCGAGTCACAGGAGGACAAGACTTAGATAAGGCAATATATCCCCAACCCCATGCCTAAATATAGACCGCCTTGACAAATCCGGGTATCTTCTTAAGAATTCCCCACAGGTGTAAGTCTGCCTGTCAATACGTATGCTATTTTTGGCCCCTTACCCGCTAATAAAATATATTAATTCTAACAATAGTTTCTAAAAAGAACACATGCAAAGGTCACAAGGCATGGTGATATGGGCTGAGAAGCAGATAGTGTAGATCCCGATCAGCCGCGGGGAAGGGTGGGGGTGAGGAGGCTTGCTGATGAAGACCTTGAAGAATACCTGCCTTAACCTGGCCAGTTCGTATTAAATTATGTTTATGATAAGTGTAACCGATTCTAATCAAGCGTCACATTTTGTAACCTGATGTCGATGGACAGGATGGCGCGCCATGAATGCTAATATGTCATGGTCATCGCACGGCAATGTTGGGGTATCTTCGATTAGTTTAGATAAAAATGGAAGTAATTTAAGGCCTCTACAATGTACAGATACGTGTATTTTGTTCTCCAGTCGAAAAAAACAACAACAACAAAAACACAAACAACACAAGTACCCCCCCCCCCCCACCCTCTCCCCGATATTTCGTGCTTTATTTTTTTCCAAAATCACCCTTCTCAAAGTCACCTTTCCAGCTTTTCAAATGATTTTTGTTTGACAATATCCCGGGAACCTTTATCAGCTCTACACAAACGACCTCCTAAAGGATGACAATATACATTACTTAAAGATTAATCACAAACTTAATATACATACCTTCAAAGTTATATATTTCTGAAGGGTAGGAACAACAACCATTAATTTTTTATACCTATTAAATTATTTATCTGAATGTAAAATGATAAAACAGAGCTGAGTACCTGTCAGTAAACAAATCATTATTACAGAGTGTATAGGACAAACACAGGCTATTGTATTATAAGTTAAGATAATTAAACAAAATATTCAAAATATGAAATGCACATAAAATAAGGCAAAGCTAAGTCGTGGTCTCAAATGCAGAGATTGTTCTCAGACTATGCATTTTAATTTACCGGACATTGAATTTTTAATGAAGACGATATAAGTGGCAAAATTTACATAAATACCTAACAAGGAAATATACAAAGTTACCTAAACTGTAAACACCTGATTTCTGCCCACGTTGAAGGATAAGTTCAATTTTTCCTCATGTCTAATAAGGGATTGTTTTATGCAATTTTACAAAGTCCCCACAAAACATAAATTGTCATGCTGAAGGATAACTTAAACTGTTCCTCATAACTACAAGGAAATTGTAAATTATGAAAGCTCTGTTCTTTGATCTGTGAAGACATAATCTAGTTGTTATTCAATTGGGGAAAACCACCCACGGTTTAATGTTGCGTGTACATGTTGGGCGCCTGTAGATATGCATATATTTAAACCTGCACAATGAAATACAAGTGCATTTATAAAGTGTCGAAAAGTAAGAGGATTCTTAGAACCCTCTAAGCAGCCGACGTATTTGGACATAATTTCGTAATCATTTATAGAGATATTTTAATTGAGTACAAGTTATGCAAACCATACGGCAGCAGAAGAAATATAACAATCGTGTTATATCGGTGTATGATTAATAAAAGCCAATGCACAAATCTGTAGAATATACTTGTTGTTTAAAATGGGTGTCTATCAATTTGTTTTCAGAAGAAAAAAAAACGTGCTTATGCTAAGATCTATCGATCTAGATGTTTATCTTAAAAACCCTTTCTGATAACACCGGTCGATCCTTTGAAACAACAGACACTTTGTTATCTCAGCTATGTTTTGTGTGGGCCTACATTACGTGACCATACCCAATCGTTTAATGATACGGCATGATGACCTGGATACTGAAATCACTACCCATAGAGGTAGCTTAAATTCACACTACCTTCCGTGCAACAATGCCATCGTTACACAACTGTTCAGTGTAAGAAGTGTGTAAAATATTGAAAAGTGACCTGACCAAAAACCAGAGCGATTGGTCCCTTTTTGAGTCCGTCTTTATTCTAAATAAATCGATAAGCGCTGGATAAACCTGTCAAAAATATTAATTTATTAATGTTATTATTATTATTACTACTACTGCTACTACTACTGCTACTGCTACTACTATTACTACTACTACTTCTACTATTATTGTTGTTATTATTATTATTATTTATTATTTTATTATTATTATTATTTATTATTATTATTATTTTATTATTATTTTTATTATTATTATTATTATCATTATTATTATTTGCATGCAAGTTTTGTACCAGTCGCAATGGACATGTATAACAGAACTATATAAAACAAGTTCGTACAAGAAAAAGTTTATGCAGAGCATCAAAGTCGTTGGATATAAAATCTGCAGCATAGTAACATTTAGTACTACATTTACTTCGATCATTTTCTTCTTCTCAGAAAAATAAATGTAATAAATGTATACAAAAGATTGTGTTACTCATTGAATAAATTTGTTAATACCAAAGACATGTTTCAATTCCTTGGACAAATACCGCACGAAATATGTTTGGTACGACTTCGAAGTGGAGCGAAGGCACCAACATCCACATAAGTGAGGGAGATTTTTACAGCACGCCACAAAACATGTATTTATAGGACATTGTTTTTCTTCGCAATATGTGTGTAAGAGCAAGATTCTGTTGCTGTTGACCAATCCCTTGCGGTTACAAGCATCAGCCAGATCCTGGTACTTAGCCAGCTTTAATCCCAAATGCTTCACCCTCTTCTCTCTTCCCAAGGCACAGCGAACACCAACAATATCATCCTATATTGCGATTTGGACCAGAGCACTATATCTGGTCGGAGGGATGTTTGAGTTATGTCGAGAAACAAAAAGATATGCTGGAGAGTTCCTATTTCTCTAAGCAGTTAGCTGACAAAACGGATCTTCGGCCATCTTCCACCTAGAGGTTAGCCTGAGTGACTAGAAGGATCGGAGAAGAAAGCTACGTTGCTGTGGTTCATATCGCCTCAGTTCCTGTTATGTTAATTTCCTGCATTTGGTCCATCCACCCGCAATGCCATTTGGACTGATTTTGCTGCTCCTGCTTCATCCTTTATCTTCCTTACCAATCTCCTCACAGCGATTACGTCACGCGTTGCTACTTAAATCTCTGCCCCCAGCAAGGAGCAAGGATCATGTGACGATAGAGTATCACGTGAAGTAAACATGGCGGCCTCCGTAAACACGCCACGAAAGAAAGTGTGTCAAAATTGTCTTTTATGTAACGAGAAAAAGCGGCATTTTAATGTAGCTGATTACAAAGACAGGATTTTAATAAAAAAAAATAGTTGTATTCTGTACAGTACGGTGAAATTTGACTTTCATAATTTCATACAAACTCCCCGCAGTGATTACTTCCCTTGACAGTACATTATATTATTATTTAAGTAGCATGACGTAATCGCTGTGAGGAGATTGAATTTCATATTTTTTCATATTTTAATTTACTTTTTATTTTTAATATGATAAATTAATATTTTTAAAGGACAGATACTATATTTTGAGGAGATAAGTCCAGAAAAAATACACAAAAAACCACAACAGACTATCCGCCTGTATTTGGGCGAATGACTTGCTGGTGGCAGTGATATAATGTACTGTCAAGGGAAGTAATCACTGCGGGAGTTTGCTTCCTTACCTCTTCTTGTAACACCATTACTCTTTTTTATTATTTGTCAACTTTTTCCCCATCTTGGTTGTTGGTTCATTTCTAGCCTTTCACTGCCTATTTTAGTTGTACTCATGTTGTCCCTCAGCTTCAAGTTGCTTTCAGCTTGGCCTATCGCATGCTTTGCTGACTGACCACTTGCGACTTGTCCTGACATCAGTGACCGCTTTGCTGATTTTGTCATCAGCTGAGTATCTAAGTGTTAGCACCAGTCTTGTCTTTGATACTTTTAACTTTAAAACCCTAGCGGTAATTGTTGTTCGCGATGTTCGCGATCTTAGATACATCCCAATATTGGAAAAGGATGGACACTGGTCCAGCCCTCTCTTCACGTGTTTGCTAATGGAATGTTCAGGTTTCTCAGCATAGCTGATTGAGATGTTATAAATCATAAGTGGCCACACCAATCTTGTTAGCAGACCGTCTTGATACACCCTGGCTTTGCACTTTCCACTAAAATTTGGGAGGTCTGTATTTCTAAGCCCTTCTTGCACTATTGACACAATCTGTCCTTACTGCTTTGTCTGACAACGATGCAAGAACCAATGGCCTGGGTATTTGAGAGGTAAGACATAAGCATAGACATAGGCATAAGACATAACGTGTAAATCCTAACAAAACTTGATTACTTAAAAATATGTTACACATATATCTATCGAAGTGTTCGAGTTGTGTGATGTTTATTTGTTTATTGGGTTTATCGTCCCACCAACAGTATTTCAGTTATCTGGAGACGGAGTCAACTTGAAGCAGATATAGTGCTTCCTTCGCTGTGTATAGCATGCCGTGAACACCTGGCATGATACCAAACCCAGTCACATTATCCTGACGCCGGGTCAACCAGTCGTGGAACTACTATTATATTTGCATGAGCGTTAGCAAGGGATCTATACCACTACCATTTTTAACGACTTTGGCTCGGCTCGGGGATCAAAACCGGAGCCGTACCTGGAGCCGCCGCTCTACCGATTGCGTTACCAAGTCCGGTCGAAGTGTGTGAAAATTAGTGCAGTCTGTCCGAATCTAAAATAAACACCTCGTAAATTGTTTTAATAATCGTTTACTTTTCATTGCGAGGTAAGCCCCCTAAAGTCATGTAACTAGGTTATGAAAAAGACAAAGACTGCGAATACTGATTTCATGTCTTTAAAAAGAAAACAATACATCGTCTATACAACGATATGTTTAACCATGAAAATAACATTAAAGAGATTGCTATCGAATTGGTGCAATCCCGTTATATGAAAAAGAAGATGAAAAAATAATGTAACACTTGTTTTGTGTATATGTTTACTTAGTACCTCATAAATCCCACTTTTATTTTCAACGTTTATGTAGTAGTTCTTAATAAGAAATAAAAGACACAGGACGCAATAATATACATGTAGCAATACGTTCTTTTACTGCCGAAATAGAATGACAATTTGCATTTAAAAACGCGATCTTGCGTCTGAAAGCTGTGACGTCACCCCAATAGGAATTTTCAAAACCAATTATAGGAAGAAAGAGTACGGATGCCTGTCTTTTGCATTTTTTTCAATATGTTGCTTTATCTGACAAACTATGTCTTAAGGACTGTGGAGTTGGATGCCATCTTGCCGGGCTACCTTTCCCCAACATTTCCTCCGATGCCTATTTCTGAAAGTAAAATAACCGAGGTGTTCCGAATGTCCGATTATAGTTGGAACCGCAGGACCCGACCAATCAGAGAACGCTATTCAATGGCACATGATCACTCCTTTACATATTAACAAACTATACGTCTCGTTTGAGGTTTTTAGATCATGTCATTACGCTGCAAGAATATTTTTTTTAAAAATGGCCATGTTCTTTTCTTTTAATTTTTTTTAAACTGCATTGGTCACAGTTTTGTAGCTATATAACAAGTAGAACAACTCGATTACAATCTTCATGTACATGTATTTAAATTATTGCGTCATCCGTGTAGTATACATACAACGTTAATTACTGCCACGTATCCGAATATTTATTAGGCTGATGAGATTATTAAAACGGCTCAACATAGTTAAAAGTCGTTAAATTCTTCCGCCCTAAGACCTACACATCATGTTATAGGACAATGTGTTCATATACAATCTCGTGATCAGAGGCAATATTTAGTCTATTATTTATTGTGATCGAATACAGTTTTGCATGTTTAATAAAAGCTAAATTAAATTTTAAAAAATCAAAACTTACCGGTCACTTTTTTAATTAAAAAAGAAAGTAGGTTACTATATCAAGTTTGAACTCTCAATACTAGACTATCAGTCGATTTCCAACATGGTTTGATCTTACGGACTTAAATAATTCAATATCTAAATAAAGAAGACATTTTATGTTTTATATGAATTGTACTCGAAATTGAGAGAGCGCCGTACCATTTTGCGTTTGACCAATTTAGGGCCGCAATATACATTTTGACCGAATTTGTGGAATTGATAATCGTGCGAAACGCACATAAACAGGAAATTGCATTATCGCCATTTCCCACAAAAAATCGAGGTCGCGAACTGTCAAACAGAAGTAAGCATAGGTCTTCAACGAACAGCCGTGTATCGGCAAAATGGTTTACGACTTGCCATGTATGTCTTACATGGCGATGTATATCATTTCTATACATATCGTCAACAGTAACTCAAGAAGTTATGTTGGGGCGAACCACTGGCGATTGAATCTAGAAGAAGGCAAAGTTCTACAGGCTGATGACAACTTGGCGGGAAATACTGATGACACGGAGGACGATGCGATGTTTAGAATACTGACTAATAATAAACGGATGGAAAATGGCCGCTGGCTTGTTGATAACGACCATGACTGCCCCTTATGTAAAGAGGACACTCAAGAATTAACGTAAGAAGATATGCAGTCTCCAACATGTTCATGATGTTGATAAACGGTTAATAACCACCTATGTTATCAGATAACAAGGAATAAAACATAGGCACTTTGTTTTATCATTATCATTACAATGACAGCTTTGTGGTACAATGACAATGTTATATTGATGATTATGCTCAATTACTAAACATTGTTTTTCAACGTTGTTTTGAAGTGTAGTGCATATAGGCACTTCCAACAGCCTTGCTGTTGGGATAACCCTTTAGCAACGTAGTTGAGTGTCAGCCTACTGATCTGAAGGTTCTGGGTTCGAATCTCCGTTAGGGACATGATTATTTTCTCCTCGCAGATTACTTTAATGGTGTCAGAAGTAAACTGAAGCCTGGTATGGCTGTCCTGAGATGGGCTTGGGCCCAGAAAAAGTAGTGGGAGGAGTGTAGTGCAAATAGGCACTTCCAACAGCCTTGCTGTTGGGTTAACCCTTTAGCAACGTGGTTGAGTGTCAGCCTACTGATCTGGAGGTCCCGTGTTCGAATCCTCGTTAGGGACATGATTATTTTCTCCTCGCAGATTACTTTAGAAGCAATAAATGTGAGTCGGCTGGCTCTTTTCGTTTAACTTTGACCTTAAAAGTTACTGGTCAAGAAATAATGATTGAACAGTTAATGATGCTTCTATATTGCTTAGTAATATTACAAAAGGGGTATGATATAATTTGCACAACATAGTCATAATTGACACACCTTTGAATTAATTCAAATCAGAAAAATTACAACCATTTTGAAAAACATATTGAATGATTATAACATTCTGCATAAAAAAAACTTTATTTGTAATAAATTGGACATGAAACTGTACTTCATATTTTTATCTAGTTCCTTAACATCTAACAATTCAGTTATTTCCTTATTAAAAAAAGATCTAACAATTCAGTTAGATAATTGTTTTATCATTTCAGTGAAGATGCAACTAAGAAAACCAAAAGGGTTCAAAAGAGACCGAAACCAAGTAAAAAAGTTTTAACCTGTGGTAAAACTGCCAATTTCACACAGTATGATCATCTACGCGGTATTGCCAACAGAAATGAACATCCACATATACCTGAACCAGAGGTGGCTGTCATGTTTCGCAAAAAGGGAACAAGAAACTCAGATGTTGATATGAGTGAATTAGAAACACGATTGAAAAAAATTAAAAAGCAGGTAAGGTAAATTATGGTTTGTGTGACATCCATCTTGTAGTAGTGGGGTGAAGACTCCAGAAAAATACCTGGATAGAACCACTGACAGGCTACAGGTCAGCTGGTTTACATTCTCTTGTGTAAGTTTGTGTCCAGTCTGGGACTAGAATCATGCCATGAAAAACTGATAAGGATTATCTAATGAAGATAATTTATAATGTAAACTTGCTTTTTGTTGCAAAATACTAAAACTCCACATTATTTATATCTTTTTTGCAGAATCTGATTTTGTTTATTTATTTATTATGTTTGTACTTATTGTGATAAAACATCCCAGACTTTGCAGAACAACACAAACTTGTACTTTATTAAACACACTAGGTCTAGTCTTCATGTACAAATTCTTCTTGGCATATAATTCCATGTTTTATGTTTTACTAGTAAGGATTTTAATTTTTCAACAAAGGGTCTTAAAATAACACAATTGTTCCTCCAAAAGTGGAGTTGAAAATAAGCGTCTCTCTGACACCGTGATCAGCATCACATAGATACTTTCTAGTAAACTCTCATACATTAACATGGAGTGGGTATGGTGCTAAGCGGAAAAACTGAGACTTGTAAGAAATTTTATACAAGGCTTTACAAGTAGACAATGGAAAAGACAACTTCATGTTAGATTATATATTTGAGTAATATTATTCACTATATATAATTATTTATTTTATGTCTTTTTAAATATAAAGCACATTACAAGATCAGATTTCTAGACATCATTATCTCCCCTACCCAACATCTCCCCTCCCCCAAAGCTCTAAATCTGCCTAGGCTGCTATCATAATTGTTTATTTTTGTTGATTTGAAATCAAAATGGGCATGCACTTCTTTGTAATCCTATACACAGAAATAATGAATATAAATGTGTAGCCGGTGATAGGGAGAGAATGTGTAAGCGGTCCGGTTAGCTCAGTTGGAAGAGCATTCGCCCTGTTAGCGAAGTGTCCCGGGTTCAAGTCCCGGACTGGCTGCACATTTTTTTCCCTATGTTACAATGGCGCCCAACGTAAATGACCCGCAGTCATTACGTACAAGTGCTTGAAAAGTGCTTGTGAGTTGTATGCAGAGTATATAGTCTGTGGAAGTTTGAGGACAAATTTCAAGTTGCCCAGGGTGTATGTAGCTGGGTGATAGGGAGAGAATGTGTAGCGGTCTGGTTAGCTCAGTCGGAAGAGCATTCTCCCTGTTAGCGAAGTGTCCCGGGTTCGAGTCCCGGACTGGCTGCACATTTTTCTCCCTATGTTACAATGGCGCCCAACGTAAATGACCCGCTGTCATTACGTACAAGTGCTTGAGAAGTGCTTGTGAGTTGTATGCAGAGTATAGTCTGTGGAAGTTCAAGGACGAATTTCAAGTTGCCCGGGGTGTATGTAGCCGGGTGATAGGTAGAGAATGTGAAGCGGTCCGGTTAGCTCAGTCGGAAGAGCATAAGCCCAGTTAGCGAAGTGTCCCGGGTTCGAGTCCCGGACTGGCTGCACATTTTTCTCCCTATGTTACAAATGCTGTTCTGTATGCACTTGCGGTAAATGCCTATTGTTATTTACACCTTGGCTTAAGATCATAAACAGACAAGACTTTTGTTTAAGAAGTTTCTACTTCCAAAAATTACCATGTTTATATCAATCTTTACTAAATGAAATGTTCACATTGTCCCCAAAATATATCATACTTCAGGTATTACTGTGAAGTGTTAATGACCTAGTCTAGAACTTCCCACTGTGTTGATCCAATTGTCTACCAACTTTTTTGCTTTTGTCAACAGACAGTAAACATTTTATTTAATTTGAAATCTAACAGCGAAGAGATATCATATACAAGAGGGTTATTTTTTTTCTTTCGGGAGAGGCAGTGGCGTAATGGTAAATTTCACCAGCTTGTAACTCTGACAGCTTAGCCTCTCACCATGTGGGTTCGAGGCAAAGGACTTAATGTGGGAAGGTCTTCCATCTGACATGTGGTTTGCCAGTGGTTCTACCCAGACATTTGTTTGGGGTCTTTCTCCACCAACAAAGCTGGATGTCACATAATGATCATAATTGGTTGCTGCGGTGTATTTTTAAAACAAAACTATTTTTCCTTTCATACTTTGCGTAATTGGCACGTTTTAAATAGCAGCCCCCTGTTTCAGGAAAGTTATTTTCATTCCACAGGTACAGATAACTAAATGAGTTTTCTTCATCTGCTTTCTAAACCTTTCTTCATCTGCTTTCTAAACCTTTAAAACAATTTTTTAATTGCCATTTCCTTCATATACAGTATAGGGAAATTATATGATATTCATTAATTTGACTATTTTCCTGTTTTCAGAATCCAGAGTCTTCCTTCACATATACACAGATTGGTAACTTCTGGAGGATTAGAGGGAATACTCAGCTGTCTATAGAGTGCTTTAGAAAGTCCCTTGCCATCTCTCCCAACAGTCCTGATGTTCTACTATACCTCGCCAGGGTGCTTTTTAACCTCCAGTATTTAGAGGATGCTATATTTCTGACGCGGCAGTCTCTGTCAATGCAGACAACAGAAGACAACACATGGCAACAACACTTTACACTTGGAGAGATACTCAAGGCATATGGACATACGCAAGAGGCTAGGTTCCATTTTCAACAGTCATTAATTCTTAACCCAGGATTTCAAAGGGCTGAGGCATATTTACGTGATATGGAAGGATCCCCTAGTCCTTCTGTCACCCAGTATACATTGTTTATCATACTATTTTTAGTAATGGGTGTGGTCTTTGGGGTTATAACATCTATGGAAGCCAGTTATGATGAGAGTGTGGATGGAAAACCTCAGAGGCATTTTAATCGAGCGATGGCCATGAGATCTATGAAGCTTGGAATTAACCCTCGACTTATCCGCATGAGAAAACTGAACAGTTTTTGATATATCATAAAGTGACATTAAAATTAACTGAACGGTATAAAATGTTAAACTTGAATCTGAAGCCATTGTCAGCAGCTGGTTATTCACCTTGAGAAATCTCAACCCGTAACTTTTATAACCAGGAGCTCTGATTAGTCAGTCTTCCTGATTTTGACCAGTCATCTATGAGCTAATGGTTTGATACTTAAGATTGATGTTTTATAACTGAAGGTCCCTAGTTAAAACTTGCTAGTTTTTAATTTATTACATTAATTGTCATTAACACTAGTAAGATAGTTTTAATTTTTAAGTGTTCAAGAGTCCAACATGTATAAACCATTTGGTGATTTCGCTTCAAGTTCTGCAATTGCCAAAATCTGTGTAAACTGTTGATAACATCTATAGGATTCATTCACTTTTTGGAGGCATGGTTATGCGTAATATGTGCTACAATATGCTGTATAATCGTAATTGATGTAGTGATGTTATAGAACATGAAATAATTAACAAATTATTAACCTTAATTAGCATGCTAATAGAGATAAGTACTCCTAATATTCCTATTTACAGTATAGTTATGAAGCATACATATTTGCAGTATCATCTTCTGGGGACATAAGAAACATTAGTAAGCATAAAATATATTCCAGCTTTAAGAAATTTTTTTCGTAACCTAACTTAGAAGGATAAGAAGAATATAAACAAAACAAGCCAGGGATATATTCTCTTCTGTTAGTGGCTATATAGTATATTAAATTATATAACAGGTACAACTTCTATGTGTAAAATCATAATCTTTCACTTTACGTACAAGTAGATTTAAAGTAATTAGAGACACATAAATGAAATGGGAAGGTATATTACACATTGTATCAATGTTAATTACATTTTAATATCCATATGATGACTTGTTAATGGTTGTTAATATATTTAATCTCAATCTGGCCAGTTTTGCAGCTTAGTGTTGTTTTGTTTAATTTATAATGGCGAGAGGTCTTTAAAAGGTTTGAAGTGCAGATAAGGTTGACATTAATGATTATTGTTGCACAAAATAGACATCTTTCTGGGGATATTCTATCGAGGTCAGTTGCTTACGTTTTGTCATAGTAATGTTACATAAAATGTCTCAATTTCCTTCAAATGGATTCTTTAAACCAAAAATAAGAATTGCATGTAACTATAAGGCACTGTCACTTGTAATGTCCAGACATTCAAGAGAGATTGAGATACATAGATTGTCTTTCATTAGCTGGATGCCATCTTTCTTATCCTGGGAAAAAAAGTATACAAAAAAAATTATTGTTGGCACAGATAAATAGGGTCTTTAGTTTGAGGGCACTCTTAAAATGTTAAGACACCTGTGAAGCCTCTTTTAACTCATAATACATGATTGTATTTGTGCATTGCAAAAAAGTACACAAAATGGTATTTTATGAAGACAGTAAGACAATAGTTACCTATACTCTTAGAGGGTCAGTAACTGTAGTATCTCAACCTTAGATGTCTTCTAAGTTCATATACTCACATTTTACTATGAGACCAAACTGAATATGTTGATGAACACATATTGTCAATGTACATTTTCAGCAACTTTTATTTAGTGTACATTAGACAACATTAAACCTTCTATGCTGTTGTCACTGAACAACAATGATAGTATCTGAAGTTGCTTTTTAATATCAATAATTAGCAATGTACTTAGCTGTCCAAATAGAATCGAGTGAACAAAAGTATGATAATCTTTTAGAACTGTTCTTGCTGATATTATATTTTGTCAAACTTAAAAAAAAATAATCACCCTCTAAAAATTGCTTTAGTTTTTTAGGTTATGTCTAAACCCTATGAATGATTCATAGTTAAAATGTTCAGATATTTCAGAAAAATGTCGATTTTGTGCAACTTGAATGGTAAACATAACTTGACAGGAGCATAAAGTAAGCTTTTGTTGATGTTGAACAAAATACTTTATTGGTTTGAAAGCAATAATACAGCAATTTTTCTACATACATGTGTACCATGCAAAATAAAATATTGTAGGTAACGGGCATAGTTGTAGTGACTCTTACCCCAATTAAATAGCTTGCAATAAAGTAGGTGTCATGTTTGACACCCTAATGAAAACATCCATATTGGACAAAAATAATGTGGACTACATGTGAAGTAGTCCACGAAGAGGGTAAAAGACAGGACCAGCCCTGTGCAAGAGGTAAATAGGTGTCGGCAGGTAGAATAAGTCTCAGATTTAAACTTGAACTCTGATATACAAAAGGTGTGAGGATTAGGGCCCTTGCTTAAGTTTAAGCACAAATAGGATGGTTTTATGAGTGGTAGTAGCAACTTACTGGCCATGGGCCCCCAACCCACCAAGAAAGAAAGACAACTCTATCATATTAATTACTCTATCATATTAATTGCAAACCTTAAAAGGTTGCATTTATGTTTACTTTCTAACGATATTTGTACAAGCTAAGACATATATGTATTTACATGCATATAATCATGGAATGATGGAAACAGCTGCTCCTAACCTAGCAGGATTCAGATCATGGAACCAATCCAAACCTAGCAGGAATCAGATCATGGAACCAATCCAAACCTAGCAGAAATCAGATCATGGAACCAATCCAAACCTAGCGGGATTCGGATCATGGAACCAATCCAAACCTAGCAGGAATCTGATCATGGAACCAATCCAAACCTAGCAGGATTCTAATCATGGAACCAATCTAAACCTAGCGGGATTGTGATCATGGAACTAATCCAAACCTAGCGGGATTCAGATCACGGAACCAATCTAAACTTTGCAGGATTCGGATCATGGAACCAATCCAAACCTAACGGGATTCAGATTCAAACCTAGCAGGATTCTGATCATGAAACCAATCCAAACCTACCTGGATTCAGATCATGGAACCAATCCAAACCTAGCGGGATTCTAATCATGGAACCAATCCAAACCTAGCGGGATTCTGATCATGGAACCAATCCAAACCTACCTGGATTCAGATCATGGAACCAATCCAAACCTAGCAGGATTCTAATCATGGAACCAATCCAAACCTAGTGGGATTCTGATCATGGAACCAATCCAAACCTAGCGGGATTCAGATCATGGAACCAATCCAAACCTAGCAGGATTCTAATCATGGAACCAATCCAAACCTAGCGGGATTCTGATCATGGAACCAATCCAAACCTAGCGGGATTCAGATCATGGAACCAATCCAAACCTACCTGGATTCAGATCATGGAAGCAATCCAAACCTAGCAGGATTCTGATCATGAAACCAATCCAAACCTTGGAACCTGCTTAGCACGAATTGAATAGGTTTAGGCATAAAGTATATACCTAGATCAGCTAGCTCCTTGTCTAATCTAGATCTACAGTATTTGCCACCCAGTATCTACCAATACATCTTGTTACCACTTCAGATTTTCTGTAGTAATTACTGAACAATTTATATTGAATATGAAGACACACAGTAGGTTGAGAGTTAACATAATCTTATATGGATGGAGAAATCAAGGTAATGTACATGTCAAAATTAGCGTGATTGTAGTAGATTGGTTTTGTGTTGAAATAAATTCATAACGTCACTCATTTTACTTCAATAAACTAAACTTTGTGAAACAACAAAATGCCAAACGTAGAAATCCTTTAAAATTAAAACAATACTATTCAGCAAGTGATGCATATACAATGCACCACTCCTGAGATCGCATCTGGCACTTGACTTCTAAACGATAAGATTTCCATTAAGCTTTAAAGTGAACAGTAACTTCAATTTTTTTTATTTAAGAACTGAAACTTGTCTTTAAAATGTAAACCAAGGCTTAAATATACATCACTGGAAGATAGATACAAGGGTTCTGATTTTCATTACTTGAAACTAGAATTATATACATAACCGTCAATGGATATTGCACAAAAACAAATTTCACCTAATCACAATATATTTCATTTCAAATTTTAATCGCAAAAAACCACAACAACAAAATACTGTACATTTTTATAATTAAAACAATATGAGAACTTAATACAAAAAGTACATGTATGTGTTCAAGTTCACGTGTAATGTAATTCAGACCAATACGGACATACTGCCTATGAAGTGTGGGAATGCCTTAGTAGAAGTTTTAGCTACTGTAATTTTTATCTTTTATGGTAAACAAAAACAAATAACTTTTACTTTAAAAAAAGCCCAAGTAGCTACAATAATGATATCTAACCACAGAAGACTTTGATCAAGGAACTTTGGAAGCTGGGATACTTTGGAAGCTGGGATTCTGAAGCAGGGCTTCTTGGGCCAGCTTTGCTTGGACTGATTGGTTCAGGCAGTGCAGTTCTAGATCAGACAGATCCAGCTAGAGGTCCTGTTGTCAGAAGCCATACATGCTCTTGTAAACTCTCCAACAAGTCAACTATGAGTAGAACCTTTTTAGATAAATAAAAATGCTTAATAATGACTCCCCCAAAAAGCAAAATTGTTTTTAGAAAATGAGAACCCCTTTTTGAAAACCATAAGCTGAAGTGATTGCATGACCATTTCACAATAATGATCAGTTATGCTTAACAATAATGATCAGTTTTGCTTAACAATAATGATCAGTTATGCTGAACAATAATGATCAGTTATGCTGAACAATAATGATCAGTTATGCTGAACAATAATGATCAGTCATGCTTAACAATAATGATCAGTTATGCTAAGTTAGACAAGATATTTTTTGATGTTTATATGAAAAGTAACTAGTAGTTATAGAAATCTTGCAAATGACTTGTTTCAAGCCTCACCTATCTACATTTATAGAAAAGCAATATAGATTATTAGTTAAGAACTAATTGCAAACAGTAACACAACATTTTCAATTAAAACATATCCATTTATAGTCATTTGGGAAAAAAGTTCTATCAACTCATGTTAATCACTATAATGCACAGTTAACAAGATATTGTTAGTAAGACTTGGCAGTAAATAAGCTAGATTCTATCACAAAATTCTCATCAAGAACCTGCTGGTCTGGATCTACACTCCTTAGCCTTATCACTATGTGCAGTATAGGTCAGTATAAGTAACGAATAGAAATTAGTAAAGAAATTACAAATAATTTATTTCTTTAAAATCTGAATGGAATGATCTTTATTTTCTATGCTGACTAAAGCAGAAACATACAACAATAATGACTTATAAGAGGGTTTAAGAGCTTCAAATCACAATAAAATACAATGTTTCTGGATTATCAATGACAGAACACAAGAATAAAAATCACAAAAGTATGTTGGACTCAAAAGTAGTCCGATATATTTATAACCTTCACATAATTCATTCATGTATTGTGGTCTGTCTGTATGGACCTGTACAAAGGGGGCCCTCCACCAAGACGTATCTAGACAACGACTACAAGACCATAATTGTGTTGTTTTACTGTTACAAAAACAAAATAAAGCTAACTTTAGGAAAAAAGTAATTTAAGACAAACAAAATTAACATGTTTTTTTTCCTCAAATTAGTCAATGTTCAAAACAATCATGCATCAATACTATACATATAATCTAGACCTTCTCCTTTAGCAAACAATCTATTATCATACTTCTCACAATACAATATGTATACACACATATAGATGCCAATATATATCCCCCAAATCACATACTTAGTACATTGTTTTCTTTCTTAAAACAATTTGAAACAATTATAATTATGTTTTTGTCAATAAAAATTTGGAGCCAATGGTAAGTTGAAGAAATCTGCACAGCGACTCTTCAGAACAATTCCACATAATCATAAGGAAATATTATACATTTGTCAATGATATACTCATGATCAAAATTAAATCTCTTTAAACAGTTTCATTATCTAACCTAAGGACATACAGTGAAAACGTCAATCAGTAAAACCTATTAAGTCAATTCACTGGGAACAACTTAATATATTTTTGAACTTTTGACACTCTTGGGTAAATAGTTTACCTCTTTTAATGTAAGTAGTTAAAGGACTGATAATAATTTATAGAAAAACAGTCCTTACTAAAGTAAAACTATCTTTTCTCAAGTTTTCTTTCAAGAAGCTTTGTGAATATGACACCATACCTCCACATCAATGCAATCATTTCCCAGGACAAATATGTCTTTTGTCAATCTTTCAAACCTAAGTATCTGATTGGTCCATTTTATATTTCTATTAAAATCTAGCCAATCAGTTATCTGTACATTGTCCTAGACCCAAAATCTTTCTGGTTGAAGCATGTTACTTGTACAGCATTGCTCTTATATCTTGATGGCCCTGGTTGACACAGTAGGACCAGGTGTGAAATCATCAACTGTCATGCGAGTCTTGTGGGGATTACAAATTGAACGATACAGAACATAAACTAGATGTCAGCTACACTTAAAATTGGACCCAACTGGTGTCATTTTTATTGGAACTGAAACAGACAAATAAATGCATGATTAGATCATCATACAGATTTTTATACATTCTAGGATAAATAAGAGTGTTTCTTATATTATTCACGGTTTTGCAAATAACTAAAAAGAATTAAATAAAAGAGAAATTAATGTTACCAAGGTATATTCTATGCATACACATCAAAGTTATTCTATAAACTTCACTTAAGTAACTGTAGTAGTAAAATCTATACCATTAGATGACAAATATACATGTACAATTATTATTTTAATGTTTACATCTAATGCAACTAAATGCTATAAAATGAAACCTAAAAACACAGCTTAAAGTATACTACTTGTAAAAGTGTTATTTTTTTATTTTTTTAAAGATATCATTAATGATACAACACATTTACAGGGTTTATATTACTCTTGATAACTCTCAACCTTCTAAGTGAGATTTGATCAAACTGTGACAAAAAGTGTTGACCCAGATCAGCCAGCTCACAACTGTGTTATCTGATCAGGGTCCAAACTATTAGTTACTTAGTCTTTATCTCTTAGTCTCTATCGTTGAACTGTGTAAGCTGTGCACAGTTATATGCAAATTACTATGTATTAAGTATGTATTAAGACAACACTATCAGACCAAGAGTGGATCAGGTCACCTGCTGTTGACAATGGCCTTCAAGGTCTATCCTCCTGGTTCCTGGCAAGCATTAAGAGAAAACAACATCAAGAGGTTAAATATGTTATCAACAAGACACCAGATGGTCTTAATGAGTTCCATACCCATGAGAATTACTACATGGTGTGTCATTATCTCTTATAAGATAACCATCTAATATTGGTAATTCTGGACCCCACGCCCGACATCTTTGTTTGAATTTACAAGCATAAAAATATGATGATATGTTCTAGCAGGCTTCATGGACTTGCTTATATGGCTAACTGTCCTGACTACCATCACTGTCAGCAAATAAAAATAAATCTGTAAATAATCTTCCTAATAATTATTATTTAATTTTTCTGAAGCCCCAAAAATTGCTTAAATAATACAATGGTGCAAATTCAGTTAACAAATTATTTCTGTTTAAAATGTTTTACATTATTTAAAACTATTTCTTACAGAAATGATGTTAATTTTTATAAAGTAATTTTAAGCACTTTTTACCATTAACTGAAAATAAATCACATTAACCTACTTAATGTTGGTTAATAAACTTTCCATTTATAAATTAGACACTTAAAAAGAAGAATCTATGATCCAAAATATGGGCATATATATAACACGTGTGATATATCTTTGGAGAAATATGCTGAAAATATAAATATGCTAGGGCTGTAACATTAAGGTTGTATTATATGACATAGAACACACAACGTTGAAAACAAAATACAAAAACAACAGATTGAAGGTTAGTCAGAAAAAGAAATACTTGTTGGGTTTATCATCCTACCAACAGTATTTCAGATATCTGGAGACTGTGAAAAAGCATCTGCTTTGTCCTATGCTGCAGACATTTTATTTAAAGGTATTAATTAAAACAATAACCTAAATAGGAAAGGATGAAAGCAAGTTAAGAATTAAATTAATTAAATACTGAAAGGTTGGGTGAATTTTTTTGAATAGGGCATATAGTTCAAGAAACATTTATGAATATAATGTAATTAAGTGGTCTGAAGATATACTAAGGCTTAGGGAAGTTACAAATAATAGCTTTAAACAGTTTCCTCACAACATATAAATTGCAGATGCATACATGTATATTAAGGCAGAAGGTTTACAGTTACAATAATGCAGGTGAGAAAAGACAACTTTACCTGGGATTATTTGCCTAGAGAAGAAAATACAATGTATAACACTTTTAAGATAAGGTGACAATATTAAATGAGTGAAGAAAATTGCCATGCAATGAAAGCAGATAAAAATAAACTTGGCAAGAAATAAATATGCCTTTAAAAATGTATTTTTCTAACAAAAAATAAATAAATAGAAGTTCACATGCCATAATTATGTGATTTCTAAAATGTCTTCATTTTAATTAATAAGAAACTGAAAATTTACGAAGGAATCATTTTAGAAATAACATATTTTATTTCTTGTCAAGTCAAATTTAAGCAAATGGTGAAAATAAACTGACATTACCCGTAACCTTTGACAAAAGTTCCTTGAAGACTAACTTATATTAAGTAAAGAAGTTGATCAACCAACAATTAGAAACGTATATATTTTTAAATATAAGTTATGCAGATGAGGGTATTTAGAAAGGTTTATGTGTTTTTTTGGTTTATCGTCCCACCAACCGTATTTCAGTTATCTGGAGACGGTGTTAACCTGAAGCTGAAATAATGTTGCCTTCACTGTAAATAGCATGCTGTGAACACCTGGCATGATACCATACCCAGTCACATTATCCTAACACCAGGCCATCCAGTCGTGGAACTACCCTTATATTTGCTTGAGAGTTAGCAAGGGAGCTATACCACTTCCATTTTTAACGACTTTGGTATGCTGTGGCCTGGGATCGAACCCTTGGCCTTCTGTACCTGGAGCCAACACTCTATCGATTGCATTACCAGGTCCAGTGCACTTAAAAAGGTTTAATATGAATACTAATTACTTTTAAATAATAAGATGTCTAAAGAAATAAAGCTTACATGTAATTAATAATATTTAACTGATTTGATAACAAGTGGATACTGGTAACTTTGTTCTTTCACCATTTGCTTAGGAGTATGCCAATTATAAAAAGTAAACAGCCAGACAGCTGAAAGGAATGAGTGTAGTGGTAAGCACAATCTTTCCTTTTTTTTTAAAGTTAATTATGAACTAACAAATTTGACATGTGATGTAAGCAGACACCAGTACTTAATAAAATTATTAATAAAAAACATTAAGAATTCAGACTCCTCCATCATAAGACACACTGGGGATTGGAAATGGAACGAAAAAGTTCATAAGATGAAATGTGAAGAAAATGGGTTTATAAATATGCTACACTGGTTCCATTTGAACTGTTCCAGCAGGTGTAAGTGCTAGTAAGAATCTACGATAAGAAACAAGCAACAAACCACAACACCTATGCTTCAATGCCCTCCTACTACTATCAGTACCTGGCAGATGCGAAATCCCCCCAAGGATCAATGGGACCTCCCATTGGCTTCACCGGCTCACTGGATTCCCCTACACTTGAAAATAGATCAAACTCTTCCAGTGAACTGTGACCTTGTGATGACTGATTGGCTGACTGTCCTGAAACTTGACCTGATGAACTTGGAGCACTAAAGTCTCCCAGGTCTAGTAAAAGGTCAACATTGCTGGTGCCACCACTGCTGGTGTTACCTGCTGGATTACTGGTGTTGGAATGACTACTCGCCACTGGAGTGTTGGTAAATGTTGCAAAGCCTGCGTTACTAGAATTTTGAGATTCAGATGTACCTAAAGACAGCCCGGCCCCACCTGGAGATGCCAGCTTGCCTGTCCCAGGGGGAGGGGGTAACAAGCCCAATCCACCACCCCCCATGGGTTTTGGTTTATTCCGCTTGACAGAAGTCTCTTCTGGGTTCTTCTTGGTCTGGAATAATAAAAGATGTTGAGAATACATGTGATTCATAATAAACAGTTGTGCAATAAGACTACTGTATTATCTTAATTCTTAAAAATCTGTTTCAAAATGATTTTTAAGTGGCACTACATGTATTATGGTCATAATGGTGACATCACTGGTCAGCAAAGACAGCAGACAAACGTATGTGTAGAATAACCAATGCATTAAAGGTCAGCTGGAAAAATCTTACAAGTTATATTAAATATTTGAAAATATTACAAGTGAATAGTTCAGTAATAGACCAGTTGGTTTACCACAACACTTAAAAATTATCATGTTTATTTTTTAGTAATACATTAAAGCTACACAATTACGTTCCAGCTATTGCTAGTGCAGAAAAAGCACTGACAAAATGTTATTTCAGACTGGAGCTCGAGGCATTGTTGGCCACTGGTATGTACATTGAATTTATGGTCAGACACAAGTAGTAAGTGATAATAATAGTCTAATTTTATTCTCAAGCTTTTCCTCATTATGCCAACTTTACAATTTCATTGAGTGTATTCATTCATCCCAAACTAGCAGCCATATGTTGTATGTAAGTAAGTAAGTAACATATGTAAGTTAAAGGCATGACCTGCATAAGGCTTGCAGGTACTCATTTACCTATACACCTGGATGCAATGGAACAAAAAGTGGTCAAAATCCTACTTAAGGAAATTAACAGCAACCTGACTCTCGTTTGAGTAGTTCAATATATAATTGTGTTATTTACAGCAATGTTGATTCTGATAGTTTGGCCCTCCTTGAAGCCCAGATCTAATTTCGGCCCTGAATCAAGTTCCTTGACAGATTTCTCAGCTTCCTTCTCCTGCCGAAGATGTCTGAAACAGCATAAGGAAACTTGTTTGTTATGCACTGAGTATGGGTTCTGTAATGTACCCATATTCTTTTTTTTTGTAATACATCCCTGTGAACAATTATGATAATTATAGCAATGACCAGTTATTTGGTAAAGGAGGACTCTAAACAAATGTCTGGGTTTAACCACCTTCACACCACAAGTCAGCTGAAATACCTTCTCACATTAAGTCCTTCGCCCGACCGGAACTCAAACCCATGTGATGAGAGGCTAAGCAGTAGCCAAATGCAGCAAGCCAATTATGGTCCTGATAGCAGCTTTAAGTTTATGGTGGTGTTCATGGACCAGTGGGTATAGTTGCAGTGTTGAAACTTTTCTTTATTGCTTTGAGTCCCAGTCAACTTGTGGGTAGGCTTCCACCTGACCTGTAGTGTGCCGGTGGTTCTGTCCAGACATTTGTCCAGGAGGTGGCCTTACTCCACTGATAATAGGAAATGTCACCAAAATGACGATAACTGTGTTCCTGCTATGTTTTTTTCTTCTTCTCCAAAACAAATATCTAATTGTACCAGCAAATCACTGCCAAAAATATGGAAAAGTTCATTCTCCATTTTTAAAATGAAAGTACAGTACTAGTTAGCTCCCTTGTGGGGAAGTACTTTCTTATACTTTGTACAAGAAATATTATAATTTTTTTTTTTTTCATCTTTCATCATAATCCTCATTCAATATGATGTACACAATGTAATGTGCATGTTTCTGCTTAATGGCTTTTTAAAAGTATTATTTATTACCACAAAGGGGAGGTAATGCCTCTGTATAAATGTTTCAACAGTGCTTCGTGTTTTGTTTTTATGTATACCATGTTTTAGTCCATTCTGTTACTGTTGGATATCTTGTCTGTCATTTCTGTAAGTCTTACATCAACATGGTTACCCTAAAGGTCAAGACTCAGCAGATAATTAGTTTGGCTAGTTCTTACTTGGCAAGCCAAGGGTTAAATAGTTATTTATTAATAAACTTAAATGATCTATTATCATTCATAATACCGGTAATATCTAATGGATGGGATGTCTCCTTTGAACACTACACCAACTGTTTCTATCCAAAGCATATGTTTGGTTTGTATGCAGCAAACATTGGTCTAAAGAGGTTTTGTTAATTTCAACTTAATATGTACATCATAAAAAATAAAATACCATTTTCATAAATCTTGACTATAGTGAATCTAAAATATAAGGCATATAATGGCATAAATTAAACTGACACAGGGAATTATATATGAACAACATGGTCCCCATTATGACAAATCCAATTACACTCCCACTTTGACAGATAAAAATTCTTTGAAGATTTTCAAATCTCTATCAGCTCTAGTTTAGTCTGAAATAAAGATTTTCATAGATTTCCTATTAAGTCACACATAGAAAATGGCCACACTTCTGGTGGGCATGTTTACTTTTACAGATCAAAATAAAAAAATCAAACTTTTGATGCCAGAGGTGAGTGATCACAAATGCTCAATAAAAGAATATGCTCAGGGGAGCTTAAAACTTAGTGAACAAGAAAATCAAAAACCTACTTGAAATGGTCCTGCAGTGCCACATTCAGATCAAATGAGTCCCCTCTGTCCTCAAACCCTATACCTATAAATGCTGATCGACCTGAAAAATGGGAATGTGGAAATCCAAAAGATTTTAATAAATGAAGAGAAAAAAGCAACAAAAATAAGTTTATTGTGATAATTTGTTATTAATAATTATGCTACATTTATTAAACAAGAGCTGGTCGAACCGGGTGATGCTCCCGGAATAGGATTTGGACACAGAGAAGTAGTTTGTCTATAAAGTGTTTACCAAATTCAGTATAAAGATATCATGTTATGGGTAGTTGCTGAAAAAAGGTTAAAACTGTTTAAATATTCAAAGAAGCATGTTTGAAATTTTAAAGTTACATTTTATTCTTTATTACTCTATACATCAGACAGAGGCAATCCTATCCTGACAGTGTCATGGTCACTGAAGCAGGCCGGTTGATACCTCTTGTAATTTCAGAGTTATGCCCCTGACAAAGTTCAAAGTGTAAAAATGAAAAAAAGGCAATAACTCCAAACTTAGGCAAGGCAGCGTTGCGGTTCTTATGCACTGCACTTTTACTCAATGAGATCTATTTACTTACAAAGTTTCTTGTTGATACCTCCTATAGTTTCAGACTTATGTCCCCGACAAAGGTCAAAGTGTAAAAATGAAAAAGGGCCATTACTCCAAAATTAGGCAAGGCAGCAATACGGTTCTTACACACTGCACTTCCACTCAATGAGATTTATCTACCTACAAAATTTCTTGTTGATACCTTTTGTAGTTTCAGAGTTATGCCCCGGACAAAATTCAAAGTGTAAAAATGAAAAAAAGGGCAATAACTCCAAACTTAGGCAAGGCAGGGTTACAGTTTTTATGCACTGCACTTCTACTCAATGAGATCTATCTACCTACAAAGTTTCTTATTGATACCTCTTGTAGTTTCAGAGTTATGACCCGGACAAAATTCAAAGTGTAAAAAGAAAAAAAGGGGCAATAACTCCAAACTTAGGCAAGGCAGAGTTATGGTCTAAGGCACTGCACTTCTACTCAATGAGATCCAGATACAGTGTTTCTTGTTGATACCTCTTATAGTTTCAGAGTTATTTTCCTGACAAAAGTCAAAGTGTACAAATGAAAAAAGGGCAATAACTCCAACATTAGGTAAGGCAGCGATAAGGTTCTTACGCAATGCACTACTACTCAATAAGATCTATCTACCTACAAAGTTTCTTGTTGATGACTCTTGTAGTTTCAGAGTCATGTCCCCAAAAAAGATCAAAATGAAAAAGGCCATAGCTCCAAAATTCAGCAAGGCAGAGTTATGGTTCTTATGCACTGCACTTAAACTAAATGAGATCTATCTACCTACAAAGTTTCTTGTTCATACCTCTTGTAGTTTCAGAGTTACGACCTGGACAAGAAAATAGAGACGGACGGACAAAGGGGCGACTATATGCTCTCCTTTTGGGGAGAGTAAAAATGTTGAATCCAGAGATGTTTCCTTTTTACAATGCAGCATAGGAATTTAAGATGCACGCACAATATATATATATATATATATATATATATATATATATATATATATATATATATATATATATATATATATGGCTTTGGTAAATATCTGAGCATTTCTATTGTAGAGCATATGACAGGATATGCCAAACAGTATTCAACACAAAGATTAAAATTTGACTCTTCATCTGCAGTTATCTTATAGCTGAAATAAAACATTGTACATTGGAAATGTATGATGCACTTTATGCTCAATGCTGACATAACAGTGGCTAAATGTTTATAATAATTATAAGTGTAAAAGCTTGTTATGAGTATATGTACCACTGATCACAAAAAACTAGGGATGTCAACGGATATCCGGATATCCGTCCGAATCGTCGGATATCCGAATCGACTTTGGTATCCGGATATTCGCTTAAAAAATGAAATATTTTAAACATATAATTAAATGTTTTGGCCATTTTGCTAAGTTATCTTTCTGCTGTCGTGTCAGTGTGCATTCACACATACGCAGGTGTAAAGGATTATCGACAGGTGGTGACAGGTGGTGACACGCAGTATTGTATATTTGGCTTCACAGTTTTAGAAATGTGCTAAAGCATGATGGTATGTATAATAACATGCTAATTAGCCGCCAACGTTTGAAGCTTCTACTGATCCTTTTTTTTTTTTAGCAAATACTATCTTTAATTTTCTTAATGAACTTCACAGATTTAGAAATGTGCTAAAGCTTATGTATAAAAATTTGCCAATTAACAGCCATTGTTTGAAGCTATTACTTATTTATTCTTTTTGATTAAGGATTATTATCTTTAATTTTGTTAGTTCGGCTTTATTTAGAAGAGATAGAGCTACAATTATGTAGACAATTAACAGGTTTGTCGGCAAAGATCAGTTACTCATGTTTAATTAAGTCCGTTTGGATTGTATAAATGAATTGATGAATTTATTATGCTTTCATTCGATCACGGTGATCTGCAAGTTGATGTGACGCATGTACGCATGTTTTCTTTGATCAGATATATGTTTGATGTATTCATTTTATTGTGAATTAAAATTACTTAACATGTTTTATTGTTCGTTTTTCATTAATTATTAAAATGATGAAGTGCCTATGCCTATGGAAATTTTGATTTAATTATTTCCATTAAAATGACGATGTAATTATGTCAATGGAAACGTAAGTAACCCCCCAAACATCCGACTGCAACATCAGAATTAACTAAGATTTATATCCGGATATCCGGATATCCGTTCGGATCGTTCGACGGATATCCGGATACCAAATATAGTGTCCTTTGACATCCCTACAAAAAACACAATCAATGGGAAATTAAAGCTGGACGGAGATAATATGGCATGTTGGAAGATGATGTCCTGAAGTGAAGGCATATCACATGTGACAAACATTAATGGTCCAGGAGGAACACGGCTTACCATTGTCATCCATAATCCTGAGCACAAAGTAGCGACTGGAGTCATTCACTGCTTCCACTGCAATACCCGGATATTGCTCTACAGGACATTTGGCAAACAGTTCACCTGTACAATAGAGTCGGAGCATCTTAGTGAACTGAAAAATGAAACTAAATTCCCACAGAATGCTCACTATTAAAACACTGTTAAACACTGGTCAATTATTGACCCTAAAATATTTCATTCTTAGACTGCTAAGCATAAAGTGATAAATCTAGGGCAAACACTACCGAGCTGGGAGTTTTTTTCCCCAAAACAACTACAAATCTTGCATGGGTCATTAATTATCAAAGTAGGCTAGAGGCTAATGTGAATAGGTTCTAGAAAACAGTACAGTCTAGATACTGTGAATCTCCACTGGTCTCGCCAAATCCTATGTAAATTGATAGAATTCATGAAATCATTTACTACCATGACAGGTATATGCCTACTACATTAACATGGCCATTTTTGTGTCCAAAATGATTGTAACCATGCTATTCTTTTTCAATTAGAATTGAGTTAAATACAGAACAACACATGTTGACAATGATTAAATATTTATTTTTAGTTACTTGTGTATTATGGTAAAACTTCCAACACATTTTATTTCTGAAATGCAAACTAGCTTTGTGTTTAATTTACACAACATAATGACCATGGCCAGCATAGACAATGCAAGATTTTGCTTGTCACAACTTCGATTGATACAGCAATCAACGTATGACAGGGTTGAGAGTAGCTGCTGCCACTGCAGAGTTGTGTAAATACATGGACAAGCATTAACTTTAACATTCTTAAAATTGCAACCAAAATAACTATGTGATTGCTACAAGTATTTTATGATTTTAAATTTTAAATTGAATAAGTGTGGTTATTATAATGATACTTTTGCATTAGATTATAATATCAATATAAAGGAAGTATTATGTGACTGGCTATTGTATTCCTGATAGTCAGTACATTTGGTACATCACAACCCGAAGTATCAATAATTGACTGTAATTCTAATTCTTAAAAGCAGCCTGGTCACAGTTTGGTTTTGATGCATGATGCCTAGAGCCACATGATCCACACTTTATATTTATATTAATGACCACATCTCTATCAAGCCAATCAAATGACTGCTTATGACAGATGTATACAGATGATAGACATTCCCGCTAAAAGCATTCTAGAAATGTTGTGATGCTTTACATTTTCACAACCTAAAGAGAGAATAATCATTTCAAGTTCATATACATGTAAAATCTAGTGATCAAAGGTAATATTTACTCCTGTGTTCATGCTGGTTTAATAAAGTTTAGCTATTTAAAAAGAACAAAAAGGCAAATATGACTAAGACCATGTTTCTTTATTAATTAAGTGTACACTGGTATATCCAAAATACAACCAATGTTTACCAGTAATCATTTAACATTTCCTAAGTCTATTTGAAACTTGTCACACTATATTTTTATCAGAGGCATTTGCTGTACAAGGTTGTTGATTGAAACATTGACTAGTCTTTCAAAGAAATACAATTAATGTCACTGTCAGTTGTGTATGTCTATCACTAGGGACATATAATTTGTATTTAATACTTCTGCAAATTTAACCAAATGCGTCTATATACATGTATATGAACTTGGCATGTAGCAACTATGACATTGTATAGAAAATTACAACACAAAACAAGCAGTAACCTGCAATGATTGTTGCTGTGGACTCTGTCCTGCAAATTATTTTCCCTCTGTACATGTATGTATTCATACACATTTAGAAAACAGTCTCTGTTAGTTTAATTTGCACAAAGTTTGTAAAAATGACGGGGAATCCAAGTGACAGGAACAGCGACCATTACTTGCAGTATAATGGTCATATATCGACATTTGAGATACATATGTGAGTGTCCCAGCCAGGGACTGAAACCAGGACCTTGACTACCCAAATTCATCAGCCACCACCTGAGCTTCCAAAGTCAGGTGCATGCAAATCTTTGGTTGATAAATTTTATTTGACCTTGCATGTCTCGTGAAGAAAATGGCTTTAAGTTGCGGAAAAAAGACAAGAAAAATAAGATAGACAATGAGAATAAGCTTTAAGTAGAAAAACACCAAGCAGGAAAGAAAAAGAATAAGAAAATAAAGGAAATATATTAAGAGATAAGAAAGAAGAAAGATAAAAGGAGAAAAACATTTGGGATATATCTAAATTCTCTGTGCAAGTTCACAATGTGTCCTTACCAGAGTTCTTGTCCTCAAGCTTTATTGCAAGGTCCTTCCCTTTAGCCACGATCCTTAACCTGCCACTCCAGTCAGGTTGGTCAAGCTTCCAGTCAGCCGCTCTGAGGAACAACAATAAAATAATTAACAATATGAATAATATACATGTATATATTTTATAATAATTATTATAAAAAAGCATGCCGACAAACATTTTATCCAAATAGACATATAACAATAGTTGTATCTTAACAAGCAAGCTATATTGTACACTTGTTTACAATGTAGTTAGTTTTGATATATGGCACCAAAACCTTATATATAATGAAAATATTTTTTGTCCAAACTGTTGGATATCACCTTTAATGGTATATTGACAATGTGCAACTTTTACTGGCAGATTAAAACCTCAGACATAAGTCTGGGTCCCCGTCACCATGAAAGATTTAACCTGAGGTTGTCCCACAACTGTCTGAATATTTTGAAAAAAAGCTCTCTTGCTCATCCTCAGATTATTTTTTTTTGCTTTAAATGAACAATGTCTCAAAATAAATGAGGAGGCTCTGTGCCTGGCTGGTTAGAGTGTGACTGTTCAACGCCTCAGACCCCCAAAGCATGGGTTTGAGACTCTGTCAGGGCAAGAACTTTCATGTGGTGAGGATTCCAGCTGACTTGTGGTGTGCCAGTGGTATTGCCCAGCCATATGTCAGGAGACTTCCTCCACCAATAATTGGCTGGACTGCGCCAATATGAACATAATTGTGTGGTGCAATGCAAAGAAAACAAACAAAATTAAAATGAAAGAAAGACGGTTAGTCAGACAATATATCCAATAAAGAAACATAATTTTAGTTACAACTTAATATACAGTACATGAGCAGTGTAAGCTAAGCCACGGAACTGTGGCATAACAGCTTAAAGTACATGTAGACTGTCTTTAACTGCTCTACAAGAGTGACCCTTAGCAGGCTATATCTGTCAATATCCCATACCATACTCTGAGTTATTACTTCTAACTACACATATAAGTAACAAGGCATAGTGATAAAGACTAACAATCAAACAGTGCAGATCCTGGTAAGATAGCTTCCAAATTGCGGCTGGACAATCTGGATGTATGCCTTTTGCCTAAGTTTGGTCAATTCATGTTAAGCAGGCTAAGAGTTAAGTGGACCAACACTTGTCTACCAATTACAGGGTCAATAATTAATGACCCTGCCTAATACTGTTTATGGGCAAAGTTAACATCTTAAAGTGTTCATAGGGAAGACAACAAAAAAACAACCTAATATGCATCAACCATCATCATCATCTAAATTAACAAGTATGACTGACTGGAATCTTTCAAATGCATGGCTGGTCCCCTATGGAGTCAGTTTCCCGGCCAAGTTTGACTAAACTACTTGTTTTTCAGATAATACCAGAAAAAATAAATAAAGGGCTGCACCTTTTGGAAAAGAAGTCTCATTTTGAGACAATGAGAAACTGCCAAACATAATGTTTGTGTTAGCTGAACCATTCCTTCTCAAACTATACAACTTCAATTTCTGATAGAGAAGACATCAGCAAAAGATTAAGAGTCGAGAACCAAGACTGATTGACCAACTTTACCATTATCGTCCTATGCTGGTTACATCATACATACCATGTTTCACTGCATGCTGTCATGCTACATACTCTGGAGGGGGGTGGGGATTTATACATTATTAGTTCATTAATTGATGCATTTTATAATCAAATTTGCATCTAGTTTAAACAGAACCAGGCAAACTTATGTAAACATTTGATTATTCTTTACTACAACAGGAATTTAGTTGTGTTTCTCTACCTTTTATTTCACATCATATAATGGAAATATGTGCATCTATTGTCAAGATGAAGACAGGGATAGTTTAAAATTGTTAGGTTGGCAGCATCCTATGTGAAGCAGTTACTCTGTATTTACTATATATAAAAAACAGAACAGCAAACATCTGGTCATGAGCAGAGGCAGATCTTATGTTGACTGTGACACCACAGAGGCAAGCCCAACTGGAGACATGACAACAGCAGGTGAGGTAGTGATTGTCATTACTTACCCTAATAATTAAGGGCAAGAAAAATAAGGTTTACAAAAATCAAAGAAAGTTGGAGTCTACCAGATGGTTATTGGTGGTCTTTATGTCATTCTCCAGTTATCATACTTACATTCCCATATTGAAGGAGATGTGGGGACTAACCAAGGTACCAGAAAAATAATGTCCAAAATTGTAATGAAAAAATGTCTTCTTAAAGCGATGTCACACCTGAACATTTTAGCTAGTGTACGCCCAACACAAAATACATCAAGGTCATATTTACCCAAAAGCATATCTCCAAATTATCAATAAAACTGTTTGAAAAGCATGCATAACAAAACAGTCAACATGTTCCAATCAACCACACAACTTGCAGAACATGTTTCCAATTTTGAACTGCTGTATAATAATGTTAAACATGGTTTGAGATATAAACTAGAGTCTGCATAAGTTTATCAAAACATTATGCGAACGCTACTTATATGTTATGCATATGTTGTGCTTGTTTCAAATAAGCTAGTTATAATTTCAATAAAAAAGTGAACTAGAACTTTATAAAAGTTCAGTCTACACCAAGATGTGTGGCATAATCACATCATCTGACTGCAGCATTTGTTAAAATTGATGTGTGTGGGAATCTTACTTTAGTATTGATTTTATTGTGACTCATATGTTTTTGTTTTTTTATGGTTCTGTTGTTCAACAGTATGCTAGATGTAAACGGTCTGAAATAAACTCAAAATGTTGACATCTTTTGTTTAGTTTTCTGTGATGTAAACATTAACCAAGTGTGTAGAACTAAAACTTTTATGTATATGTTGTTACTGCTGATGTCAGTGTTTTAAAAAGTCATCATTTACCAACATGACACCTATGTTACCTTCATTATCTATTATGTTTCTGTCTTTGGGTATTCTTATATTAAAAATAATTGCATCAAAACCAAAATATATGCATAAAATATCCAGGATGCATATTACTACCTTTATGTTCAAAGTAATAATAATGTGCCCGAAACTCAAAAAAGGAACATTCTAGAATGAACCATGTTAATTCTATCTTGCAATGCTTTAGAGATAAGGGCACTAATATTCTAATTGAGTACGAACTGTGTGGTGACGATATGAGAAAAATCACATTACTATATCTGAATATTGATGTCATAACATTATAACACAAGTTATATGTTTACTTTGTGCGATTAAATTACAAATTGTTAGTACTGAAATACAATATGTATCTATGCGTTGCCTAATTTATACACAAACATAAAAATCAATTTATGGGACCGGCGAATATACGCCCCTTTCGAGCCAACATTGTGTTATTTGGTTGTAGTTTTTATTTCACTATTAGACACTATACAGTGTTAGCAATACCTGTATCCTCTATTAGATGACCGTGGGGGGATTCTAAATACATGAACCGTGGGTTTAACACACAGTACACTTTCATATTCCAGGCCTGCCATTTTGACAAATCGGAAGTAATGATTTCCATCCGTGGAAGAAACCACATAGTCAAACACTAAGGCGGTGTCCGAGTTGCAGCATACTCGAAAGAAAGATATCAGTACATTTCTTTTTTTATGTAAAGGGAGATTATCAGAGGTAACACTTTATCTCTCTTTGGAAAATGTTAGACTATCTTGGCGTCGATTTTTTTGTACAGTCGCAACCGAGTTTTTATTATAGAACTATTTTTTGTTAAAATGCAATTCACATTGAATGTTTAATAAGAATATAGATCTACTATTGGATATTAATGTATACTATAAGAGAGTGTTTGCGTGTGTTTTATCAATGACGTGCTACTTTTGTCATAACTTATCAAAGACAAAGTAAACGTCAGCGCCTGGACATTTTTATTCAAATAAATCCGGTGAGGTCCCTCAAAAAGTGCGAGGTTAGAGCTCGTAAAGCCGGTTTAAACACCTCAGTCGGTCTCTTTTGCCGACTGACCATTCCAAGGCGGTAACTGTTTGGTTCGCTCTGTTTGTTAATTGGCTTATCACAGATTGGTTCTTTTTGTTAAATGACTGGTCACAAATTTGTTCTATCTTTTACATTTCGATTGCATTTAAATACACACGCCTTGAATGTTTGTTCTTTCAGAATCTATAAATAACAGTAAATAAATGATTTCTGCTGAAAAAGATATCGACGTAAGAGCGCATTTTCCGAATAATGATAATATGAAATAGGTGCTACCTATGGCACGGGGAAAGCCTATTGCAGTTGTTTTCAAGATATTAATGTTAATAACAAACTTACCTATTTAATTTGTGACCACTTTTCCAGATAACAGTTCTCAGTAGCTGGACAGAAGAATCTGTTTAAATAAAAAATATTGATTATGAATAACATCAACACAGACTGAAAATTATTTCAGAAATCGACAGAATTTTAAACGAAACATAATTAGGGAAAAATATTTACTTCGTAGATGTGTCGATGGCATTGCACTTTCTTGCAATAGTCAGCATTAAGTATTGATGGTTTTATATGTATTTGCACTTTTTAATGCACATATTATTAATGAATTGAAATTTAGTTATTGAATGTGAGTGTCTATTGAATTTGGTATTACGGCTTTCAGTTAAGAGTAATTACGGTCTTACATGTCATCAACTGTAATCTAACCTTTAAAAATAGACTTTTAAATTTGTGGTGCAGTTAGTGACTAACATGTCACCCACCACAAATAGCCTGAGATTGTGAAAAGCATTAATGAACTGTATAGAAAATGCATGAAACATAATCCCAGTGCAATTTTTAGTCCAATATTATTAATGAATATAATTTTGATATTTTACATGCATGTGTATTTAGTATGTATTAAGTATTACGGCTTTCAGTTCAAGTCATATACTGGACAATGAAAACAGAATGTTAACATTGGCTACATTGACCTACACGATCTTGCGAAGTGGCCTCTTAGATGGACAAAACAAGTCGAGCTTAAGTTTCATTCTTTGAACTTTTCTTTTAAAAAAATAAATAAGAATTGATTCATTTCTTTCATTTTCGTTGCCACAGTCTATCAGTCATATCCAAATATCTTTTTGGCAGTTACCATACTAATGGAAAGTTAAACAGTGGGCCGTGAAAACATCACGTATGTTTTACCATAATACCATTATCAAAATATTACAGTAACATAATTTTCCACATTTCACAGACGTAAAACAGGTTCTGTTTATAACTTTTGCATAGTTGAATTGTACATAATTGGATCAAAGTAGCAGGAAAAGTTGTTTTTAAAACAATACTATAACTAATGGACTAGAACAGCCTGTGGTCGGTAGAGTTTCAAGAGATGCTGTTCGTTAGCAAACGAGCGCTTTAGGTAAATGACACAAGCAAATATGAGTCACGAAACAATAGATATGTTCGGGATACAGCCGAACCCCCCCCCCCCCCACACACACACACACACTTTTTTAAGGTTTGCCAGGTGCTAAGTTATTTTTAAAATTTATGTTTAGTAATGTTAACAGTCATTCTGAATAAAAAATATCATTTGTTGGAAAAAGTATTGTTATGTATGTCAAATGGTCTTATGGAAATGTTAAAAGGAGCACATGTTGACTTTAGATTTAGTATCTTCCTCGTCAGGTATATCACTTTAAGAGTAATTAGCCTGACAATGTGAGAAGCATTTATATACTGTATAGAAAATGCATGTAACATAACCCCAGTTTAAGCTTCAGACACTTTTACAAAATAACTTCATGAATAATATTGTTTTGCTATTTTTTTAACATATTACATATAAATCACAAACAATGATTATAATTGTTAATAGCTACAAGCCTTCATGTTATACTTCATTTGTATATAATAATTCAACAGATAAGTGTCTTACAGATAGGAAGCCGAGAATTAAAAACAAAACAAAACGATATTTCATTGAGTATGTCATGACAGTCAAACAAAGTAAGCAGTTCGCTTGGAATCCCATGATCTGTCATCAACAACATCATTAGAATCATCAGAACTTTGAAAATCATTCTGGTTTGGAATGTGCTTTGTTATTTTTCTAAGTCACTTTTACTGAAAAAAGTAAATAGCGATACCATTTGTCCTTCAGTTCACTGTTGGCATGAACACCATCATACAGCTGTTTGTAATTAATTTTTTTTTACATTTTTCATCTTTCCATCCCTTCCTCTTTTCTTGGTTTTGCAAGAAAGCTGTTCTTTATCCCAGTGTATGGAAAATAATTTATAGTGCTCATTAAGTGCTGATATATGAATATTAATAAGTTTTATATGTTCTTCAAGGTAGTTTTGTTATTTTGCTTTTTGCTCTTGACTATACTGACTACTTAATAACTTTCCATTTGTCATGTTGAATTCTTCATATTTTTTAAGAGAACATGGTGGTATATGGACCAGTTTGAATTTTATATTTGAATGATTGTTTTCTGAATATAAAAGTTCAATATTTCTGATGATGGTCTGTACTTTATTATCATCATGCTTGTACATGATTTCTGTGCCAGTTGAATGGATACTTTTGTTTGTTAAATTGCATATGCCACCTAAACTGTTTAGTTTAGAATGTACTGCTGCTATTAAGGCTTCTAGTTTTCCACCAGGAATCACTATAGTATGTACCAGTGCTCCTGTGATTTGAGTGCCAGATACGTGTCTTTCAAAACCAGATCCCCTTGAATCCATAGCAATAATAATGTGATTCATCTGAAAAAATGTGAAGTGTAAAAATAACATTGCATAACCATTATAAAACAAATAAAACAAACAAATTTTAGTTACATGGATGAAACATGTATTTGATTTGTAGTCAAAGGATGTCAGTTTAATAATTTTGAATGTTTGTGTGTGTGTGTGTGTGTGTGTGTGTGTGAAAAAGATCATGATCATTTGTAAACAGTTAAAAAATAATTTGACCACAATACAAATCTAAAAAGGATTTAAATATGATCAGTCATGTCACCCACAAAACTGATTTTACTATTTCAGTGTAACGTAATACCAACTTTGATATGATTGCTATAATGGTCTGACCAAGTTTTTCTTTCATTTTTGGCTGTTTTATAATGAATTCATATATGTCCATTCAGTAGTAGCTGTCATACCACGCACCGAAATATTTGGACAAAATTATACTATCCCTATGTACCTGTATGTTTCACCCATATCAATTTTCATACCTTGACATTTGTGTATTGTGGTTCCCCACCCCCAGCGAAATGGAATCTGTAAGCGTTTACACCCATGGCAGAAGCAGTCTACTTTTCTTTCAATGGGAACGATTGGAATGACTTAACAGTCATTTGAGAGAAATGCTGGACCTGTATATCTACTAAAAGACACCATTACTACATCAGGGAGTGAATTTTCAGGACATTTGTTGCTAATGTAGGCAATATCTTTCACAATCTTAGTAGAACCATTGAATAGTCCATACTGCACTATGATGTTTGAAGTTAGCATTACTTTTGCTCCGACACAAAGATAGAGAATTGGTAGCAAACCGCCAGCTTTATCACATGAAGCTTGTTTTGAATGTGGACCATTGTTGACAGCTACAATTCTTGCGACAGGTGCCTTTTCATTTCGTATGAGAAGTCTTTTCATGTTGTGTTTGTTTTTTAAGACATGTGTTGGAAAAACAAGTGCTTTGTATTCACTTAGAGACAGAAGTACTTTCTTAATTTGTTGTTGGTCTTGGTTTTGGCGTACTATTGATTGCAGCTCCACAATATGGTCAAAATCTCTCCAGACCAAAATGCCATACATAGATGCAGGATTTCTAGTTGTTGAAAAATAAATTGGAGAATCACAGACTGGTAGTAGCTGCACGTCATCTCCAAGAAAAAAACAACAACTGGTAAACCCCCTAAAGGAATATTTTCTTGGCATAATCCTACTAGAGAACGTTCATCAATAAATAGTGCCACACGGTCTTGGTAATTTTCTTGTAAGCTTTCTCCTTTGGATCCATCTGGTGTTGAAATATCTTTTGTGGCTTGCTTACCTGTTGGTACCTTTAAAAATTCATGAATAGTTTTCGCAGAAATCAGGTTTGCACTGTTTCCAGTAGGACATATTACTTGACTGCTTTTGGATTATCAAAAAGTAATTGGACAGCATGAATGAGGCATTTGATGAGGAAGGGTTTTCCAGATCCTGCAGTACCAGAGACTATTAATCTAAGGGGCTTGAATGATGAAGACTTGTTCTTGTACTTTATGAGAGTGTCAAGAATGAGTGAAAATGCAAATTTTTGGTCTTTGTTTAAACTGTGAAGTGATTGTGTTGAAATAAGTGAATTGTTGTTTATCTGATTTTTATCAATGTTTTCCAGCCACTGTTTGCCAAAGTCCCATGGATAGGTAACATAGGTGTTGCTCCAGTCATGATCTGGACCACCATCATCAAATTGAAACTGGTCTTTATTGTCAAATTCTTTATGGGGATCAAGAATATCCATCCATGCAGGCCGTTCTGTGTTTTCTTCTTCTGATTCTTCATGGTGGTCTGCTACGAATTCCTCACTTTCATGCCGCCTGGCTCGCTCAACATCTGCCCTAACAAAATTTGGGCCATTGTCTGTTTGTAAGAAATCTGTCATTGCATGAACCCAAGTTTGGACTAAACTTTTAATGTCTGCAAGTTCTCTCCAAGATGGCCAGTGTAAAAGAAGCATAGAAAAGTCCTCAACTAACGGCCACGAGGCTCTTATATTGCTGCCACTGATCACAGGAACCATACTTTGATTACAAATAAACGAATACCAAGAACATTTCTGGTCTAAGGGGTGTGCAAGATATTTGTCAAGAGGTGTATTTTTGTAAATGTTTTTCCTGATCTCTCGAATACTCTTGAGCATGAGAAGCTGACAGTTTAAAACTGATGACTGCAGCGATACAGTGGAAAGACAAAAGCCCATAACTTGCTTCCATGCTAGAAATGTCACGTTTTACAGTGTTCATAAGAAGTTTGGTGCATACAGATCTTGTGTTATTTCCAACATTTTCTACTGCACTGTTCACAATACCATTGACCAATTCAACTACCGCATCCGCTGGTTCATTCCCTTTGCATGCATACCCCGATACATATTTTTCAGTAGCAATGATGTCAAGGGTTGTCAGGAGAACTTTTAGATACTATAATGGAAATGTCGCCATTTGCTCGCCAACCTTGTGTATGGTATCGGGAATGCTGTATAAGCATGGGATGATCTCTCTCCATTTCTCGTCTTAAAGACCCATTTTTGTCAGTAACTATGGCTGGATATTTTTTCTCAGTTCTTTGCCAGGTTAATCTTCCGTGCCAAACTCCATTCTGCATGTTATTTATCTTCCTTTTTTTCTTAAACAGTAGTTAGAACATCTATGAATGTTGATCCTGTTAGATAAGAGTAAGTGATATTCTAGTAAATTTTCTTGAGACTGGCTTACATCCATTAGAAGTTTTAATATTGAATTTGTGTCTTCAGGTGGAGCCATTGCTGTTCCCTCAGGTGGTGACCAAGAGTCTTTTCGAGAATTTCCGCTTGTGTCTTGTCCTGCAGAATGCAAAGCAGTCATTCCAAAACAAGATTTGGTCCAGGTGGACAACTCTTCTGCAATGTTTTCCTCACTGAGTCCATTTTGAATGGCTTTATATATCAAGTTATGTGGTTCACGATCTGCTCTCCAGCAAAGGCCATGCCAGTGGGCCATTCCTCTGGACTTTGCAAACTCTTGTCTGTACCAATAACTATCCACTCCAAAAGCTGGACCCATTAACATATTGAAGAAGGCCTGTGTTTTTATGTCAAAGACAATGTGGGAATATCTTTGGAGAACAAGAATCAGGAGTGTTGCGGTCACTGAAGTCAATCACTTTTCCTGTTGTTTAAGAGTACACTGCTCTAGAAGACGCTTGAGAGCTTTAAAATGATATTCTGCACAACTTCCAATTGTGAAGAAAGAAGGAAGGCCCTTACCCTCATTAATATTGTACTGAATTAGGGATCTCAATTCCTTATTTCTCTGTGCCCAGTATTGTGATGTCCCGCGCAAACAGGCACCAAAATACAGTAACTTCTTGGCTATTGAGTCATCACCATTTGTTTTTTTTCTTTAAAGGCATCTCGAAAGGAATGTGGTATCCCACTGAGCCAGGCCCCGACCTGCTGTGACCAGACCTGCTAATTGCTGGTCATTACTGCAGGGAGTCTTAAGCCAACATAGTACTAATCTGTCACAGTAAAACCTCTGATGGGTTAATGCAAAACTAAATTACCTGCTAGTATGAAAGTGAGACAGTAGGCTAGTTTTACACAAAGCCATAAACATTAATGTTAGTGATAATGTGGGTTGTTTACTGTATGATCACTTACATATTCTTTATTGCATTAATTACTAGGTGTCAATTTTGTAACTGCATGATTATGTATTTATTTCATTGTTAACTATTTGGTTTTGAAAATACATGAGAGATACAAGTTTTAGTATTCAAAATGACTTAAAACGAGTCTGAAGGACATTATTCTGACAATGAATGACTTTTTTAATTTTTTTGTTAGAAATGTTTCGTTACATTTTACAAATCAAAATAAAATATGATTTAATATATATATATGAGAACTAAAAGAATGAAAGAAAGAAATAACAAAATGTATAAGAAATAACAAAATCAACCAACAACGTAAGAAAGAAAACAAATAAAGGTTTATATATATATATATATATATATATATATATATATATATATATATATATATATATATATATATATATATATATATATATAGGATTGCGTAATTGGTATATTCACAACTGTTTCCTTTACAAACTGTGACTGACTATGTTCAACCCCCAGATATAGCATAAATACACTTGGATCTTGAACCATACCTGTGTGACAGACACATCGTTACAGACTGTGGCAGCCTGGCTTATCAGAAAACAGATGCCCTCACATGCTGGGTAGGGCAATAAAGGGGTGGGGGGGGGTCACTTATATAAGGGTTTCGAGATGCCTTTAAGTTCATCAATTGATATTGGGTTTTCACCAAGATGTTGCTTTACAATGTATGTGCTTTGCTCTAATGTTCTTTAGCTTGTGTACAATAATTTTGAAATATTGGTGTGAAGCAAAGCGACTGTCATCAAACCACATCAGATGCTCTGCCCAATCAGCCATAGATGTGCAAGTTCTTGGTCTGTTTATGTGAAAATCCCGTAACCTGAATGGAAATAAACAATACATAGCCAATGTAAAAAAAATACTTGGTTGTAAACTCTGATAGCGGAATATTGTTTTGTGTTGGCCAGGGAAAACATATATACTTGCGTCCTTCAGTAACTGGACCATACTGAGGTCCATCAGCTTCTATGACAACTTGCTCAATTTGTGCTCTGATGTCTGTTGGTTTGTCAGGCAATGTAAGACAGGAATCTGATGGAGAATCGACATCTCCTGGATCTACTTGCAGTGGTGCAGTGCCCACATCTTTGCGATTTTGATTTTGATTTGTTTCAGCTGTTTCACTATTTAAAGGGGCATTTTCTGGTAACATGCGGATTCTTTCAGAGCTAATGGTAATATCCGAATAGGCAGGATTGCTTTGCTTCAACCACGTAAGTGCATTTTGAACTGACGCCCTTCTGACATTACATTCTTTAAGATGTCATTTGAATCCTTTTTACGAACTCTGATTTTTTTTAATTGTTCAGGCAGATTGGGAAATATTCTTGCAGGCTCACTGACATTTTGAGGAAATGCAACACAGTGTCCATTTGCTGCAATTCGTCCGTGCTTCAACATGTAAAAGGGAATAAGTGGTGCTATCCGACAAATCAGCTGTTGCTTTATAAGAGTTAAATTTGAAAGTTCATCTGGTACAGCCAAAGGGTCCATATTGTTTTCTGCAGAAAATATTTTAACTTGACTTTTGACACTATGACATCGCACAGATATTTTTAGATTTCAGTTTCATTTCTAACCTTGTTTCATGACAAACTTCACAATGGCTAAATCTTTAGGACGTTTGTCTAAGTTCGAATGCCCGTATACAGTCCATAACTGTATTGAATTGACTGTCATTTGTTAAAAGAGGTGGGGCAGGTCTATCATCTATGTCCATGCTAAGCTGCTTTTGTGCTGACAATAAGTTATTTTGTTGCTTTGTTGCCTTGCCTTTTTGGCTTGTTTCATTGTCACAAGCTGAATGATATCTTATACCCAACTTTCTACAGATTTTAAATGTATCAGCCTCAATAACATCAAGATTTTTAATTGTCTCTAGGTCTACATATGATTGTGAGATGGAATTATACAATGTTTTTGCTTTTTTTCTAGGAGCTGCATGTAAGCTTTTAGGGCATTTAGTTGAAGACCTTTTATTAGCTAAGGTTTGTTGTTTTGTCTCTTTTGCGGAATGTTTTTCTTTTTAACTTGATGGCGGCAGTGGTTCATTTAAAGCTGGAGCATGAGTTGGATGAAGTACTGTGAAATGTGAATTTTCTAAATGGAGGTGAATTTCATCATGTAAATCTGTAGCTTTAATTGACTCTGTATAGTAACGTGTTCAAAATCGTCTTTCTTCCTTGTCGAAAACTGAGCTTTTAATAAATGTTGTGATATTAACATTCAGTAGTTCACTCTCAGTTCACAAGCAGCCCATCCATTGTTATTAAGCATATAATGCCAATACAGAGGTGGAGTGCTTGTACGCACATCATGAAATAGGGCTACCAAATCCATCCATGTGTCCCAGTTTTCTAAAACATAGCTGCAGATCAATCTTCTGTAGTGAGAACCTTTTGATGGATTACCTTCTAAAACAAGGTTTATGCAATTAAAAAAGCAGTTCCCATCACCGATGACATGTAGCAGTCTGTATATCTTCTCTTTAATTTGTACCATTCTTTGAAATTCATGGTAAGTGTCCAGATCAAAAAGACACGACTTTTTGTCAGTGTCAGCATGGCTTATGTAATCAGTTTCAGTAGCAGGCATTTTTGTTTTTGAAATGTCTGATTTACCTGATGATTTGTTTTTAGGTTGGTTGGAATTAGACTTGTCTGTTTTAACAAACTTGTGTTTACGTTGGTCAAGATTCTAAACTTTTACAACAGAGAGTTTAGCCTCTCAACATTGTTTGGTTTGTGGAAGAATCTCTTTAATGGATTTCTTTTTAGATTGTTTTGTGATGTTATGTTTGGGACCTTTAGACAAATGTTTAAATTTTTCTGTAGTTGTGGAGATATAACAATTGTATGTGTGGTCAAATGAAACATATTGTTTCAATTTCCTTTTTGTTTCTGACTGGTTCAAACAATACTCTTGACCAGATTCCACAGTTTTTGTAACTGCTTCTGGATTTAATGTATAGATGTGCTCGTCTAATATCGCATTTGGCATAATTGCATTAAAGAGTGAAACACACCAACGTAAACTGTTTTCCAAAAGATATACCACCAATTTCCAAATTGTTAATGGAAAAAAACAACAAGTTAAGTTAGCTGAAAATTCTACAGTAATTACTTTCCGCACAAAATGGCAAATAGCTCTTTAAAAATGTATATTATTTGCATTTGGCATAATTAATTGAATTAAGGCCTGAAACACACCAAAGTGAACTGTTTGTCAAAATATATATCATCCATTTCCAATTTTTTATGGAGAAAAAAAAACAGGCTAAGTTTGCTGAAAATTCTACAGGACTTATTTTTTTCCACATAACATGGCAAGATTGCTTTAAAAATGTTAACATGTTTAACCAAATAAAAAAGGAGCGCTAAAATAATTGGCCATAATACCCTTAGTTCACCTGCTTGTAATAAAAAGGCTTGTAACCTTCGCCGTAATACCAATATCCCCCTATTGCGGTTATCTCGCTTGCAGACGAAAGTGCAAATCTGAGTTTGTAGACGCTTGCGAACGCTTGTCATGAGCCGATCGGAAGTCCTCGGTTAATTTCGTCCTCGTGAATTATACGAGGTGTTCCTATTGGTCATGAGCGTCTCCAATCGGACCACCTCGGATAATTCCCGAATCATGATTGCCTTAGGACGGATTTACCCGAGATGGTCCGATTGAAGCTTGTAGTCCTCTTCTACTCTGCCTGCTTATGGCACTGTCAGCTCTACCAGAATCACTGTCTTTGGTTGTTTAATCAGATTATGATTTCTTGTTTAAGTGTTGTGTGAGCCTTTTACTCTAATACTAATAGAAAAGATAACACTAACTGTTTGCCAAGGTCAACTGTCATCTTCCAGTTGCTTGCTTCTGATTGCCTCTGCTGTTTTGTTGTTTTTTTACTTTAACTTTATTTGACAATTTAAATGTGTTGGTCCCCCTATTTTCTTTCTTTTTTGAGCATGTGCGCCAATTCTGCGAGAACTTGATCGTGTTTCCATCTGTATCCTGCTTGAGAAAGGGCTGATGGACAGGATGACAGTACATGGTAGAGACTACCTCGGTGTTCACACGATAGGTAGATAAGATTATCGGTTGTTACCAACTAATGGTTCTTTCTGGAACACTCATTCCTCGCTGCGCCTTATATCTGCCAGTATGAATGAGTGATTTGATTTGATAATTTCCCAAGTTTTATGGTGATTTCAATGCCAGATTTCGCTATTTTCACATCAAAAGAGTCTCTTACACTGAGAAGAAATCGAGCTTTGGCAACTTTGCACACTTCCACTTTGGAGTAAACAGTTTTATAATTTTCTTGATCGGTTAAACAAACCAATGCTGGAAAATGATGGTGGCAGGCCTAACCATCTTCTTCCGTGCTTGCTAATTAGTTGCTCTACCTTGTCAACAGCACTGATACGGATGTCCTTTACCAGGAGTCATACGAGTCGTTGAAGCAGGCTATGCTGACAAAAATAGGCTTTTCCATTTAGGTCTGATGTCTCTATTCGTTTAAGCCCACCTTCTACTTGTTTGTATAGTATACCAATGCTACTTTTTCTGACATGGACTAATCAATCCTCTTTCATAAGCATGTGATTGGATTGTTGATTATGAATGGTATTTCTTCCCCTTGGATCACTAGCTTGAATCTGTCAGTTGTGGTTCCTTTTTATAACTCTTTGTCTATAGTTTGCGGATTTAAATTTTATTCTGGCACAGCCTACAGTTTCTTCAAGTGTTTCAGAATCCATTTTTGATGTGGGTTTCTGTTGTGTCGGTGGTGTCATCTTCAAAGCCCCGGTTGAATGAAATGTGCATTCCTGTGTTTGTCGTTCTCGTATTTCAGGTTTTTCTCCCTGCTGACTTGATGACTAAGTTCATTTCAATGACGAATAGTATGGCAGAAATGATGTATTATGGGGTGACAATGCCCTTTTGTAGTTGGATCCCGTTTGTTTTGAAACATAGGTGAATGTCGCTTCCTCCTCGCTACCTTCTAAAACGTCATGTTGTCTCTTCTACAAGCAAGTTTGAGATGAACGCTGCTCCTTTCTTGGCCTTCTCTCATGTTTTACTCTCAATCTCTCTCCATTGGCCAGAGTGAAATGTCGTGCTCTAATTTTGCCACGAAGTTGATTCAGGCCTTCTCTAATTGAGGTGGTAGAATTTGTATGATCGTTTCCTCAATATTTTTGCGTTCTGCGTGTTATAACAGTATCGACATAATATAAGCGGCTGTTACTTTCAATCCAGTTATACATCCACTTAACACAAAAAAATGAAAGGAGAGAACAGCACATTTCTGTACTGTTAAAAAATTATACTAGTATATATAGCAAGAATAGGAAAAAGTTACAAACTACAATACATATGTTTGAATCTTGTACTGCAGCCTAGCAAATTCTTATTCTAAATTCTAATTTAAATACCATTCAAAAACATAAATGTATAAATGCACAAAAATTGTATTATTATATACTACTTGAAAGTGATCTTACAATTGTCCAAAGACCTTCTGATTTATTATTTAAATGAGACTTATTGACTTCCTATGCAAGTTGTAAGCTCCTTATTAAAGCTCGGGTACTTGGCTTTGTCATTGAATATTTACATAAGAAAATATATCTTTTGATCTCTAGAAAAAGAATTGTGTAGCTTTTATTGTCTGGCATTTTATCATAGACACCAAATATAAAGTAATTACTGTTTAACATTGTTGAATCAAGGTTCTTCCTTTCAAGCTCTTGTTTGATAAATTCTGTCAGAGTTCTTGCGCTTGGGCATTCCCAGAAAAGGTGAAAAATGGTTTCAGTATCAGTCTTACAAAAAGTACATAGATTGTTTTCTGTTATATTCATTTTCTGTAACAGTGAATTAACACCAAGTATTCTGTGGTTGATTCTGGTCTGTAACCATTGTAAGTATGTATCTTTTGTAACAGTGAATGGCAAACTGTATATATTTTTCCAAGGCAATGTAATATTAGTAAACAAATTATCCCATTTTCCTTGACTTGTTGGCTTTTCATTATTACTTATCAACTGCCTATAAATTATTTTGTTTGGTTGATTTCCTGTTATAATATTTTTAACATAGGAGCTCATTATTGTACTAAATTTATCAGTGTTCTTACAACTGATATTATTTTCTTTTTTATATGTATATATACTTTTCCGTAGGCCTTCATAATGTATAAAGTTAACAGTGCCTTCTATTTTCTCAGTTATTTCATTGAAAGTGAATACTTCTCCATTGTCTTTAACGATATCTCTAATGAATCGTATACCTTTATTGTATAGAACTTTTATAAAAATCCCTTTGTTTCCGAATAGCAGTTTATGATTAAGAAACAACGGTATATCTAAAAAGGCACTTTCTGTTTTTACAGTAAACTTTTCTATGTAGTTTTAAAACAGATATCCAAAAAGCATTTTGTGTTTTCTTAATTAAATTTTCTGCAAATAGTTTTCCAGTGCAAAAGAGTTTGTTTATTTTAAATATTGACTGAAGTAGAGAGAAACACTGACTTTTGCTTTTTTGTATGTATCTTCTTAGCCAACTAAGTTTCATAGTGATGTTATAGAAATGAACATTAACCATTTTTATCCCTCCATCACAGTATTCTTTGCTACTTATTGTATTTTTAATTTTAACTTTTGCTCCCCATACAAAGTTAGTAAATAGTGTATCTATTGTTTTTAATATCTCTGGTGGAGGCGTGGGAAGAGCAGTAAAACAGTGTGTAAGCAGAGGCAGTAAAAGTGATTTTATTACACATATTTTTCCTATTGGTGTAAGCTTTCTCCTTTTCCAAAATAGAATACATTTCTTAATTTTGTTTATTTTTTCCTTGAAATTGTCATCCACCATTTTGGTCAAATTAACATCAAATTGAATACCCAATAATTTAAATTGTGTTACTCCCCATGCTAATTTCCATTTAGTTTTAATAGATTTTGTGTTATACTTCATTGAACCTATCCAGATAACATGAGTTTTATCGAAATTGATTTTCAAGCCGGAATATTGGCTAAAGTTATCTAACATACTTAAGGCTTCATTTAAATATTTTTCAGAACCGTCGAGCAGTAAAGTAGTGTCATCTGCAAATTGGGAAATTTTAAATTCTTCTCCATTTATCAAAACTCCTTTAATATCCTTACAATGTCTTATTCTTGAGGCCAAAATTTCTGCACATAAAATAAAGATATAAGCTGAAATAGGGTCCCCCTGACGGCACCCACGACCTGCTATGAAAAAATCGGATAGAAAACCATTAATTTGTACTGCTAAGTTTGTTTTGTGTAAAAATAATGAAATTCTTTTTTTAAAACTTGAACCAAATTTAAAGAAAGACATTACTTTATCGATAAACTCAAAAGATATTGTATCGAAGGCTTTTTCAAAATCGATCATAACTAACAAGCCGGGAAGTTTATATTCATCGGTGTATTGCATAATGTCGTATAATAGTCTAGTATTTTCTCCAATAAATATATCCTTAATAAAACCTGTTTGATTATCAGCTATTAGAATATTTAAAACCTGTTTAAGTCTATTTGCTATTGTTCCAGAGGCTATTTTATATATAGTGTTTAGAAGTGTGATTGGTCTCCAGTTCTTTAAGTATTGTTTATTTTTATTATCCTTAGGTATACATGTTATAATCCCCTGCTTCTGAGTTATTGAAAATTGACCAGTTGTATAAGCGTTATTAATGGCACGTACAACAAAGTGACCTATTTTATTCCAGAAGACTTTAAAGAAATTAGAAGTAAATCCGTCTGATCCTGGGCTTTTGTCATTTTTCATATTTTTACAGTTACGGATATTTCATTAAAAGTTAATAAACCCTCCAGCATTTGAGATTGATCTTGAGATAATTTGGGTATATCTCTGTTTTCAAAATCCTTCTCAATATCATAACTTGACACTTCTTTCTTAGCATATAATTTTTTATAAAAGTTACAGGTTTCATTCAAAATATCATTTTGATAGTGAATTTTAGTTCCATCATCCTTTATTAGAAATGGCATTGACTTATCTGTACAATAATGCTTTTCTAAATTACAGAATTCCTTTGTGACTTTTTCCCCATTAACTATTCAATTTGCCCGTGACCTTATTATATAACCTTGTATTTTCTCATTCTGTAATAATCTGTTCCTTATTTTCATTTGTTAGATTTGATTCAATTTTTTGTATGTTTTTTATTATCGTTTCTTCTCTTTTATTCCTTTGTTTATGTTTATAACTGGCATATGAGATAGTTTTCCCCCGTATTTCCATAAGTAAAGTTTCTAAAAATAATTGGTCATTTATAACAAACTGTACATCACTGTTATCTATAGATGATAAATTGTCCATGTTATAAAGTGGTACGCAGTATTGGATTTAAATTTCCTCAATTTTATTATTTATACACTCTAAATAGTCCTTGTCATATAATAGGGAATTATTAAATTTCCACAAACCTTTTCCGTGTTCAATATTTTCAAAACAACAAGACAGTGATATTATAGAGTGGTCGGACCTATAACTTAATAATATATCAGAATCGCGAACAAATTGAAGTAAATCTTCTGTTATAAGAAAAAAATCTAACCGTCCCTGTTGTACTGGGTTTAATCTACGCCATGTATACTTTTTTCATCCCCGTGTAATGCTCTGAACACATCACATAAATTACGGTCCTCTATATGATTTTTAGTAACTGTCTTGCCTTAAAATTATTGTTTTTTGATTTATAATTATCATAATCCAAATCAGTGTTTACAACTAAATTATAATCCCCGCAAATAACATATGCATCATTGCCTATATTGTCTACAGTTGTGAACACTTTATTATAAAACTCCGGTGAGTCAGTGTTTGGGCCATACAATGTAGCTAATGTAAATCTATTCTCTTTATAACCAAGATCTAAAACTAGCAAATTTCCCATTGAATCTTTTTCAACAGAATGTACATGTACTGGTAAATTTTTCTTAAACAGTATACATACTCCTCGGCTATTTGATCTTCCATTGCTAAAATAACAATTTCCATTCCACAGAGCATATATATTTTGCTCCTTATTTGTTGTAAAATGTGTATCTTGCAGGCAGACAATATCTGGATTTTGCTTTTTCAGAAAGTTGAAAACATCTATTTGTTTTTTTTTCTATCATTTAGACCTCTACAATTGTAAGAGAAGATTTTAAGTTCAGTCATTAATATAAACAAAAGGATAATCATCTCTACTGCAACTGTCAATGTTCATAAGTTTACAAAGTTTAATGCATTTATATAATAAAATAGTCAATGTAACATTATAGTAAGACATATCTACAGAGCTTGTAACATAGAATTGTGAAAAAAACGAAGATTGATACTCAACTAGTATACAAACTGATTAGAAAAAAGTGCTTATTTGCAACAGAATACAATGCATAAATCTCTTAAATATACAAAAGATTTCACTTTGTCAGTATAGTGTTCTAGCTAAGTCATCCATTCCACATAGTATATGCTTTACTTTATGGTGGAGTTAAGACTTTATATTTGCAATATTTCTTGAAAAATAATTTGTGGCATTGGTATAACAAATGTGTAATAATATATTAAATAAGATGTATTAATATTGTATGCATAAGACAGACTTCTATGTTGTCAGCATTTCTGGTAATAATTTTGTAACATTGTTTAGCTTAGATGTATCTATCATTTCAAGTTATAAAAGACCCTTAAGGGTAACTTGCTTAATGCAGTGGACATCTCGACTTAATGATAAATGTAAAGTACTGTACATTGTAAACAATTATGTAAGCTTATGGACATACCATTAACATGGAAAGACTAAAAAGGAAGTTTTCTTGGATACTATAGCTGGTTTACTGGATGCTTGTGAACGAAAAAACAAGCATACATATATATGTGAAAGAGAAAAAAAAAACAACAACAAAAAACAAACAAAAAAACACCTTCTTAGGTAACGGAGTAAAAAACAGATTGTATACCTGTACATAGATCATTAAGTACATAAGGTTGGGGTCAAGTGTGTCTGCTTTATTAACAGTGGAAGGTTGAATGCGTGAATTAGTCTATCTATAAATGAGTAAATAAATGCATAGAAATTACAACAAACCTACAAACTGTTTGTTAAATTAATACATGAATAAATGTATGAATGAAATAATGAATGGACAAATAAAGAATTATTGCTTGAGAGAGTGAGTGAATACATGTCTAATGAAGGAAAAAAGCGAACTAATGAATGGGTGAATGAATGTAAATATAGGGCTGAATGAGTGAGTAAGTGATTGAATAAATAAATGAATGCATGAATGAATGTACGATCAAAACACAGCTGAATGAATGTATGAATGGATGGATGAGTGAATAACTACATAAAAGAATGAATGCATGGATGGGCAAGGTGAGATAAAAAACACAAAAAATGAGTGAAAGAATGAATGAATGAATGAATAAATGGATGAATGAATTAATGAATGAATGAATGAGGTAAAAATGATTATTTGGTTTGATATGTTGGGTTTGGCATCTGTTTTAAGCAATGTACTTTTCAAATTTAACATGAAATGTAACATACTTATACTTATAAGTATACTTAATAACACAGACTGAGCTATGTCTTTACAAAGTGCAGACAGAGTGAAAGTCTACAATACCATGGGAGTTTCCTGCTGAATGTCTCTTGAGACCTCTTGATACTTGTGTCGTCACCTTGGCCACCTATCTCCTCTGGTTAAAGTGGCCACGGGAAGCAAACATTTGCCTGTGACGTAGAATTGTATCGTCAATATTGTCATAAATTTGAAATTTTATCCTGTCGTTCTTTGACTGTCCATAGACAGAACCATTAAAAAACCACGCACTCTCAATCTCAGGATGAAGTAATAATCGGCTTATCAGACCACTGTTCAAAGTGGTCACATCATCTGCTAAACGGTGCCCCGCATCTTTCATCGCTTTTCTTCCTTTCATCAGCCTCGTTTTTACATCATTGTTGATGGTTTTGATGATGACTGGTTTGTTGCCGGATTTCTTGGTGGGGATTCGATGTATAGCTAGAATTTCCTGTGGTTGTAATGTTATTGCTTGATCTCCAAAAAGTTTAATGACTTTGGCAGTAAGTTGTTCAATTGTTTCCTTTTCTTCAGTTTTAACATCCATTACCTTTACATTATTTTTTCTGGAATACTGTTCATTTTGGTTCGAACGTACGTTGGCTTCTATGCTTCGTTTTTCATTTTCTATCATTTTGTCCTGCAGAGGCTGCAGTTTTCTGTTCTGCCGTTCTTCCAGTTCCTTTATCTTCTCCCTTAGGATTTCGTTATCTCGCTCGTAGGAATCAATTCGGTCTTTCATTTCTTTTGTTTCTTCTCGGATTCGACTGTCGATAGTGTCCTTCATATTTTTTTCAAGGGTTTCCACTATTCTTGACACAGTGGATTGAACAAGTTTTTCTATGTCATGTTTCTTCAGAGTTTGTTGGAGATTTTCCCTAAGGTCTTTCAAGGTGGTTGACATTAGATCAAGCTGCATTTGAACTCCATGCATGGTCACACTGTCATCATGAACGCTGTTGTCGCTGCTAAGTTCTGAGTTTGTCCTTTTTACCTGTTTTGTAGGTTGTTGGCTCGTTTTGTTGCCAGATTTTTGGCTGGATATTCCACGGTTTGACATTTTTGAAGATTTAGAAGCTTATAAGGTATATAAGTCCACAGTATAGGTGTACTGTATAGTATTGGTGTAATTACAGATGTTATTGTTTACTGTAACAATTATCCAGTACAGGTGGAAATCCAGGTAGAATTCAAGGTAAAAATCCAGGTAAAAATCCAGGAAATGCCTCCAGGCTATGGTCAACACTATAAGCTAGGATTATAATCCACTGTCACAGTTTTATATCACAAAGAAGAACAAAGGAAATTTCTTTTTTCGCTTATAACTCCTCATCCACATAAAATCACTTTTTCATCTTTTATCACATAATTCACTAAGTCATAATTTATCTTTTGGTGTAGAAATCATTATCACCACTGCATCTTAAACATTGTATTTTGCAAATAAACTATGAGCAAAAATTTACATGTTCAAACAGAGTAATAGCCTAAGGCACTTTTCTGCGTGTATCTATTTCCCAGCCTCGACAGTTGACGTCCAAAAGAGGCTTCTTTCTTCTCATTCTTCACTTTTAAGCCAAACTGCGCTTAAACTAGGGTGTAAAAATGGTTGATAGAATTTTTTAGTTTATGTCGACATGACCTGTGTGAGCAGCTAAAATGATTTTTTCCAAAAAATCAGCAAACAATTCCCAGCTTCTTCCTTTCTTTCATTTCTGATCTCTTTCTGGTTCTTTCTTTTCTTGGTTTTCACCTGTATCTTGAGAACTCTTAAGTGTCGGTGAAGAAAATAGGACTTTCTGAGCTGATGTCAATCTGATTACTGCCTAGGTTTATCCTCATCATAAAAGCTGTTGACTCACCACTTTGAATGTGCGCCCCACAGACCCAGTGTCAACTACACGACAATAAAAAGTGATTTACAACTGGTGTGTCCTTGTTGGGACACAGTCCGCTGTCTCAAACGTGTAACGTTTTCTTAAGATCTTGGCACTTGTGAACACGGTGGTGATCGCTCTTCACTGGCTTGGGACATTTTCATTAAAAATTACGATATATCATGCCTTCTTATAAATGCATAGATTTGAAGTGCTTTAATGTTCATAAAAATCCATTACGTAACTCATATTTAATTTGACTAAGACTATTTCGAATATTCTGTCTTAAGCCCCATGTCCATTTATTTCTTCACAATGTTTATATTGGTTTTCTATATTGACGGAATAATGGTATACTGTGTGGCAACATCGTCATTTTGATTGGATGTAGTAAGTCGTGTCTGATTAAATCTGAACGTGATATTTCAAAGTCTGCTGAACCGCCCAGCTTGGTACGAAGTTAAATACATGTACTACAAGTTATCCGATTTAAATAAATGAATTTACTGTACACTTTTGTGAAGTTAATAGATTTTGACATATCCACAATTTGAATTTATTTCTAAATAATATCAACAGCCTCGTCATTCGATTAAAGTCCATGGTTTAGCGCCCATTGTTGTGGCGGCCTATATTACCGAATGTTTAACGTAAACACCTTCTGATTGGGTTTGATTGGTACTTGGCTTGGGATAGGCTCGAACTATTATGACGTCGTAGAGTACCCGTGGAGAAAACTACGGCCGTGGTGATAGAAGCCAATTGTCGTGCCTGCTGATAGTACCACATGGTGTAAACTACAGCCTTCGGACTGGGTTCGATTGGTGCTTGTTTTGGGGGATAAGGGACAGTTGTCTTGCTAGCGTCGAGTGCCACATGTTCAACACTACAGTCTTACGACTGGGTTTAATTGGCATTAGTCTTGGGGATAGGTGCCAATTGTCGTGCCAGCCTACAGAACCGATTGGTTAAACTACTGCATTTTAACCAGCTTTAATAACTACTTGTATAAGTCATATGGGCAATCTTTTTGTCAGCGTATTGTACCATAGTTTTTTTTAAAACTACTTCTTTGCAACTGTCTTTTATTGGTACTCGACTTGGTAATAGGTGCCAATTGTCGTCCGAGCCCAAAGTACATCGTGCTTTAGGTTAACAAAAACGATTTTAAGTAGGAAAAGTAATCAAAATTCCCAAAGCTATTTGCTACTCTTTTAATTTTAAATGCACTACATGTTTACATAAAACCGTACACAGGGAGCACCGTGGCGTAGTGGTAGAGTCCCCGATTTGTAACTTCTCTGACTGCTTAGCATCCCACTGCATGGGTTCGAGTCTTGTTCGGGGCGAAGGGCTTAATGTGGGAAGGTCTTACAGCTGACATGCGGAGCGCCGGAGGATCTACCCAGACATTTGTTTTGGGTCATCCTCCACCAAAACAGCTGGACGTCGCTATAATGATCATAATTGATCGTTGCGATGTATCTCAAAAAGCAAAACACAAAAGTAAAACTATACACAAATTTATTTACATGCATACATGTGCGATTAAGTCTTGTAGAAATATAATTCCATTCACCAAATAGTTTAATTTAATTTCATTATTTTAAAAATGCTTATTTTGTGGCGTTGGAAAGTAGAGTAGTATTTATCTGAGGGCGTTTCTTTCATGGAGCTCACAATTTCACAACATATAATAAACTGGTCTTGAAAATTCTTATAAAAATTGAGAAATAAACCATTTCATTATTATTTTTGTTGTTACGTCTCACAACTATGTGACACAATTATGGTTAAATTAGCGATGTAAAGCTAAATATTTGTGAAGGAAGACTCCCTCAGATTTATGACTGGACAGAACAACCGGCGCACCTTAGGTTAGCTGGAAAACCTCCCACATTAAAGTTCTCGCCCAGATCAGTTTATTTTTATGTTTTTCGCAACACATTCGCAATACATAAGTTAACAACCTGTAAAATGGCTAGTTTCTATACAAAGCTTAAGTACATTTATTCATTTTACATACACATGCTGTACAATACGTCGATTTAAGAATAATTTAATCAATTATTGTCGATTCGGATGCTTACCAAAATACATCAACACATGTCAACGTTCTCTCTACACCGTTTAAATTGCTTTTGAATAAGAATAATCATATATAACCAACTAGTATATATACTACGGGATGTATGTCTTATTTCAGTAAGTACTCTTTGCTTAGTAATTTACTCCAGATGCAAGCTGTTTGTTTTCTCAGTTTGATAGAATGTGTTTATTCACCCCGATCATATATCTCCCAGTAGGTTAAAGCATCCCTATCATTTTTTACCAATGAACACAATATTTCTTAACTGTACACTTTTCCTTTAATCTTCCATGCTTATGCATATTTATGTATATAACTCTTACTGGTCCATGTTATAGTTTCAATTCTAGCTTACCCTGAATTTAAAACATATTCTGTTATTAAACTGTTTAGAAATCGTCGAAAACTACTAATTTTCCGAATTAGGCGAAAAAATATTATGAAATCAGGGTAGTGTGAATATGCTGTATACAAATTCTTCTAACAATTAAAGCAAAAATGAACGTTGTTTCATAACGCTAAAAAAATATTATAAAAGGTAAGAAACCTCTGACAAGTTAGTTTTTGGCAAAGTTGTTGTAGATACGATTTTATTTTACTTTAACAATATAATGAAATTTGAAAAATGGCATAAAATAAACAACAACTTTTTGCTTTTTACAATCAAAAAGTAATTTTGGCCGGCAATACACTATTAGGCATTTCTGTTGAGGAACATTTTTCCTGTCAGCATAAGCACTGGGGCCGGAATCTGTACTCTTTCCTCGGCTTTTTTAAGGGATACCCGATTGTTGACCTATAATAGAAAAACTTTCCCCTGAATAAGTGTTCTTAAGTGGGCATAGCATGATCTAATGCAGCAATTCAGCTGAACTGTAAGTATCATGTATTATAGAAAAAACGAGTACAATACCTTTATATTAACACATAGAAAGCTTGAAGCATGATAGAAGGATATCGCATAAGTGTTTTTAAAAGGCTGCGTTTATATTAATGTCTATGAATTACGAGTAAATCATATTTGAATTTAATAGGCGGTATATTACTCCTCTATCTATTGATCATTTGTCAGTTGTGCGTGTGCGCGTCTGTGTGTGTGCGTGGGTGTGCACGCGGCGTGTGTTTGTGTGTGTATTTGTGGGTGTGTATTTGTGTGCATACGTATGTCTGTATGTCTGTATACATTACATGTATTTTTAACTAATATAAAGCATCTGCTTCAATGTGTTGTCAATAAGAATTTTATTTTGTCGTAGCCAATGGTAATATCTTATGATTGTTATTGACACATGGAAGCAGCTGCTTTATACTGGTATTACCTCAACAAGCATGTCCAGTACATCATGCTTTGCGGCCATCTCGGTGAACACTTCAACTAAGACCTGGATGAACCAGCTGCCCTCCTGTTCATGTCTCCAGCTTACATGATCTGAAAGGTAAGTGAAAATTGACATAATCATCATCATAATCATTCTCCTTCTCCACCTCTTTCTCCTCATTGCTTTTGCTACAGTTCAAAATACATTTTTATAAGTCTCATGATAATAGATATTGCTAGTTTTCTAGTGTTTATCCATGTCTAATAAACAACAACATTCTGTACTTAAAAACCCTCAGCTGATCCATACGATGTGAGAAAGCAGCTTCATAGCTGCAAATCAACTTTTGGTAATCAGCTTCGGCCTTTTTGTCAAAGAGTCTTTATCTTTCTTAAAATACAGGATACTCTTAAAACGACACGAAAATTTGGAAAGGCACAGGACAAAGGTATTCACATGCAAGAAAAATGTAAATGTATGAACAAACCTGTGATGAGCCATTTAATCCAAACCCGACAGTTACCGCATTGGCAAGGTCAGTCGGCAAAAGGGACCGACTGGGGTACTTATACCTGGTTTTACTCTCGGGTTTTTAAATGCAGGCAATGACAAGAAAACTGATCTATTTGAATAAAAACAATGTCCAAGCGCTGACGTTTTGTTAAGGTAAGTTATGACGTCGAACCAAACTGTTGATAGTAAGTTTAACTGAATTTTTAATCAAGGAAAAATAACAATTTAAGAAGTTGGTTGCAGCAACCTGTTCATGTGTAGATGGAATTAAGGAAGTCCAATGTCCGTCAAAGGAAAATTACCTAACAATCCTTATATGATGAATTAAATGACAACATAGATAACATGCACGTGGAGATTTTTAAGACCGCCACACTGCACACGTAACATTGTTGTTATCATGATTAAAAAAATATGACAAAGTACTATTAGCATTACAACATATACCAAAAACTGAAAAGGCACAGGACAAATGTATTCACATGCAAGCGAAATTTAAATGTAAGAACAAATCTGTGATGAGTCATTAAAGAAAAAGAGCAAAGCCGGCAGTTACCGTCTTGGAACGGTCAGTCGGCAAAAGGGACCGACAGCCTTTAGTATGAGAAAGTATCTATATGTATCTTACCTGGACAGGTAGAAAAGGCTATCAGGAAGTCTTTCATTTTAGGTTCCTGATTGTTTTCACCAGGTGGCAGCTGCGGTTGAACATCCGCGTCTAGCAGCATCGTTGAATTTCCAATGAGACTACCATTATCGGTCTTGTCTAAAAGAAATATATATATATATATATATATATATATATATATATATATATATATATATATATATATATATATATATATATATATATATATATATAAACACGTATTTTTGATAAGTCACATTTAACTAGTTGACTGTCTTAAACATGTGTTGGCAAATTATTTTTTCTTTTCAATTGAAATCGTCATTTTCTGTTCATTTAAGTAATACAATTAAGAATGTACTAATCTAACACGGCATAATTCAACGTCAAGCGGTGTTTGAAAGATCAGAGCTACCTGTTGTCTTGCTTGTGATGACGTCACTCGTGATCCCGAGACCCAAAGACAAAAAGCGTGCAGCTAGTGTTATTTAAGGTATTTTCCCTTATATAAATTACACTGTGAGATGATGCTGGAGAGACCCAGCATATTTTTATTGTTGTACTAAGTGAAGAGTCATATATGTCTCTAGTAGTAACTGTATTCGCTGTGTGATCGAAAGAGGTGACAAGGAAATCTGTTCTTAATTAAGCAGATTATTACTAATAATTTATTAGTATAAATTTACTTTGTAATATGTGAATACCATGTTAAGAATTCAAACAAAACTTGATTCGTTGTAATTATGAATGTCTATGATAGGAAGCATGACTGATATTGAGCTCTCTTGTCTTTAATACAACAAAAACGATGCCTGTCCATACTCAATTTTATAGTGGTAAAAAGGTAATAGTAGACCTTATTGAAGAAAAATGAAAGTGGGTGAAGTATCATGAAAAGTCTGTAAATACATGCATGTGCAGTTAAGGCTAAATTTTATCTGCTGCACGTGTACATGATTGTCTTTGATTGTTTTGTGTTTGTTTTAAAGGAAAACAAATTCAGGTTACATAATTACCTCCTCTGCATGCGTTTATTATAAAAAACTTCGGCTTGTTGTGCATTTCAGGGCACATGTCAGAGACAAAGGGACGATAGACATCGCCTATCTGGAAATGAAAATTAAAGGTGGGGTTTCTTCAAGATCAATAAAATGATGCTACCATTGAGCAGCCTATATATCAATATAAACGATATTAAATCTAGTTCTCTCAACTGATACCTCCACAGCTCTACAAGAAAAATGATTATGAACTTTACAAGCCAAAACACTACACTAGACTAAATAAAACTGGCTTTTGGTTTGAGTGGATCATTGCAACAACTGAATGCAAAAAAGAATATTTGGAAAACTTACCAGGATAGCCTTGCCGTCAACACCAAACAGCACATCCTTTCCACCATGGGTCAAAATGATTACTATTAGACTGTCGACATCGCGCAGTCGTGGGTCATGTGACGTGTCTCGTAAGTAGTCCTTAATTCCCTGTCAGGTCAAACACAAATAAGTGATAAGGTAAAAATAGAATGTTAATAGCATCCTGATCATGTGTAAATGTAAGTGAAGAACCAAAATCAAAAGTACATCAAAGGGAAATATAGGTAACAATCCTGACAATATCAATTAAATGACGACATCAATTTCATGATTGGCTATTGCGTGTATCAGCGAAACAGCCTGTATTTCAACTGACTTAAATGTTCCAGGGGAGGCATTGGTGTGACCATGTGTCTCTAGTGCCGACTGGCAATCAATTTCTTCAACTGCATCTAGCGAAGAGATGAAACTAAGTTTCGTAATGTGTGTCTAACAAAACAACAGAACAAGAGTTTTAAAGGAAACATACGATCTAAAAACACAGATTGAAATTTAGACTGTTGCTGGCGTGATAAGTATGCAATGATGAAGAAAATTAGGGATAAGAATTCGGTTTTGCAACATCTGGAATTGACTATCAATGTATTTTTCTGAGCAGGTTGCAGTACCAAGAATGCCATAGCTTATAAGAGAATCAATCATTGTTTCATCTTTAACATAGTAAATGCACTAGTAGAAATCAAAGTGATCAGCCATAAGTAAGAATCTATATCAGTAGAAGGAAAATCCCATAAAGCTCCAAATGGCGAATTATCTTTGGGCTCAGTGGAAGAGGTCCTAATATAAACAACAGAACATAACATAATTTTATTTAGACTTGTATATAGTATATCGTCGTGAAAGTGCAATTTAAACATATCATATAAATACATATGTTAAAACATACAAATATATATTGTAAAAAACATTTCAAGCGACTGGTGAGGATGTTAATACGTTTTAATCTAAACACTCATTTATTTCTGATATTTACTAAACATTAATAATAATATAACCGACATTTCAATGCATGAAAGCGCCGCACGTCACATTTTTAATGAAGAACAAAATAGCGACATTCAATGGACGTTTCCAGGAACAATAAAATATAGGCGCTGCGCTCATTTTCGGCGACAATTAGACAGTTTGGTATTTTTCTCACAGACTGTATGATAACTTTGTATTAGCGTGTACCCACCTGCGCTGTAAGATCCTTTTGAACTTCAACGAGAAATCCTAGATTCACAAAGAGATTTTGCAGCTTCATGCAGTCTACTTCAGTTCCATCTCTGTTGGTTGAAGGTTTTTTGAAGTTCTTGTTGTTAACTATAACAACGATACCCAGCGGCGAAGACTTCATGCGGTATATCTTTAAAAGCAAAAACATATCATCTACAGATGTCATAAACACGTCAGTGAGCAATTGTTATTTCCCTTGGTCAAATTGCATTAGTTGCATACGCTCGTATCTTAAAAAGTTTGTATACTAAAGGATGTTTGTATTAATTAGCCCTGTTAATAAGTAAGTTTGTACAATGAGACATATGAAATATGACATATCTAACAAGACAATTTATTTTCTACATATTACGAGTTCTACCAAGATAAATATATGCAAATGTCTTGAGAAATCGATAGTGTAGACGTTTGAAATTTACAAAACCATACTTTCCTCTCTTTTTATATTTAACGATAAACTAGTCCCAACAATAATAGCAACGATTTCTTTCAGTTACGATGCTTATTAAGTAATTACCGAAAAACAAGTAACTGAAATTTTAAAATATACCAAAAAGAATCCCTACGTGTGTTCCTTGTTGTGAAGAATACATAATTTAAACTATAAATACGGTTTTCGTTTGGCCTTGTCCAAATTAGTTTTCCTATCTAGCTTGAAGAATTCGAGGTTGGCCCAAACTGATTCAGGATCCGCCTGAATTCAAATCAATATGAGCAAATTTCGCTTACGATTCACACCTTTATTGGGCGTTGTCTAGAACTTTGGACAGGGTTGTGGGGTGCAGTCTGTTTTCCAACGGACGTTCTTGTTGTATTGGAGGAAACAGTAGCGTAGTTTTGTGTTTCCTGCGAGCACTGACTACCCTTTTCCGCATCATTAGCTAGCAAAGAGATGGATTACAGCCACGTTAAATGTGTCTAGATTGTTCAACTTGCTGTTGTACCAACTGTATATGAGAATATGATAAAGTCATATGATATTCCAACACATATATTAAATTTTAACTAGTAAAAGACGTAGGTACAACATGACAGTAAAGCGTGAAAGAAGCACAACGAAAAAAAGACATTAAGGAGAAGTTGATGGATATTATTACTTTATACACTGTACATACAGTTCATGATAACATATTACCGTTACACCATGGATTTTTATGCGAGTAGTTGTTTTAGGTCCTAAACTTTGAACCTGATTTTGAAATTTTAAATCTTTGTGATATGAATCCGTCATACAAACTTACGCCATACAAAGAAAAGCTGACAAACCGTAATAAAGTAGATGTTAAGCATAAAACCCCGTAAAGTTTATTATATAATATATAAACAAATCTATGTTTACGTGTGCTGGTCTCTTGCAATGGGAATTGCAAGTCTTTGTCCTCGTTTGGTATTGGAATACAAAGTCCACAGACATTCCGATGAGGCTGATAACAGACAATGTTTAAACAGTATATAGCAACCCTTTAACCCCGCCATTACTACATATGGATTTTTAACATATAAAAATAAATATATAAAAAAATTAAAGAATACACAACCTTAATCATAAGACTTTGTAATTTACTAACATTGAAAGTAATTTTCTGTTCTGTGAATGATACAAGACACTTTAAGTGATCTCTACTTCGTTTCTGTTAAACAGGATACTGAACATTAACATTGTCCGTGTCATGCACATGTATAAGTTCCATGACTGTCAGTGTGTATTGTTCTTCCCAAACGTGTGTAACTTGTTGACGATTCCTCTCAGGCTAACTGTCATGGAATTTATCAATCCCAACTTACAAGATTTGCACTAGTGTGTACTAAAGTTGACGATTTCACTGCTAAAAACCAGTTCATACCTACAGTAGCAGTTTAAAAATATGTACGCAGCAGAGCATAATTCATCCTGCATTTATGAAAATGTTTTATATAACGCTATGATAATCAATGGTCACAACAACTTGTCTGACCTCTTTGCGAATCTTACGGACTGTTTGCTGATGGTTACAACGTTGGAATCCTTCCTAGTACTGCATTGCTTGCAATTAACCCTTTTACAGTCAATAACTTACATTGTTTTAAAATTAAACGATGACCTGACCGACCGTTGAGACTACATGAATACATTGAATGCGTCTCCATTTACGTGAAATCGTACAGCAGGTATAACATCGGGGTGGTGTTTACCTAATTTATTTAATATGACATTTGCGCAAAGATTCTCCGCCTAGTATGTTATTTTGAATTTCATTATCCAAAATGACTTCACAATACTAAAATGTGTTTTGTCAATTGGTATTGTCTTTTACAGTTTAATTAAGTGTACTAAACCTAAACATTTGTCTACAACAAAAGGAATTTATTAGTTTTCAGAAAAGTTGAGTTTATTATGGTACATTATTTATGGTTCTCTTGCTACCTGCTTTGTGCCTTGTCCTGGCTTGTCGATCGTGTGAATCAAAACAGTCTGTGTTCCAACTGACTTAATTGTTCCAGAGTTGGTACTGGTGTGACCATGTGTTTCTTCTGCGGATTGGCAAACAGTTTCTTCAACCTCATCTATAAAGTAAACATCATAATTAACTCTGATTGAAATTTAGACTGTTGCTGGCGTGATAAGTATTCGATGATATTGAAAATAAGTGATAAGAATTCGGTTTTGCAACATCTGGGATAAATTATCAATGTATTTTTCTGGTAAATTTGCAGTACCAATAATGCCATACCTTGAAAGGGAATCAATCATTGCTTCATCTTTAACATAGTAAATGCACTGGATACAAAAACAGCAACAAGTAAGGGTCTATATCAGTAGAAAGAAAATCCCATCAAACACAAATTGTCGCCCGGTTTCAGACGTCTACGTAGTTTGACCGTCTGGTTATGGGCAAAACATGAGAGTTGTTGGTGTCGATGGGGTATGAACATTAAACCTTGACTAAAAGCGACCGGAATACAAATATTATCGGACAACATCTTCAACCAAAATCCAAACTGACTAACTGGCAAACAAACCTTTACATTTTCTGAATTAGAAGTAAAACTACAGAAAAAGTGATTTTTTTCAATATCTAAACTTCAGTAAATATATTAAAAAGTTAATGTGGTAAAAGAGTATGTGATAAGATATACTATATGATGCACTACAAATGAATCGTAAATTTAAAAAAGGAAACAATGATCCGGGGTGATAATGACAAAAAGAACAGAAAACGTATTCATTAAATGTTTATACATATCATCCAATAGTCTTCATTTTATAACTTATATCTTCTTACTTCAGAATAATGTTCTTTATGCAAACAATTTTACGTAATAACTAAGTAATAACTAATAGTAAAGCAGGCTTTTAGGTCACTCATCAATTTATTGTGTAATAAAAATGTTTACCTCCACTGGTCTCTTGGACTGGAAATTTTAAGTCATCTTCTTCCTGTTGATGCGGGTTAGCCTGGAAAATAGATTAGGTATATTATTAAATATTATGTACTTGTAACTGAGATTTATATATATTCTCAATGATTTCAGCTTTTTACATGTCCCTGTAAAGCTGGAGTGCTATTCATCACTCATTTCAAGTATTCCTTAATTCATGTTCCCTTCTGGTGCATAAAATGCCCTAGTCTAAAGGCTTATTATAGTAAGCGTTGCGTTGCGTAACTATTTTTTTTATAGTTGCTTTGCAGGTCATGTACATTTTCATGTATATTTTAGAATCAGAAGCACATTTAAATCGCATGCATTGTCTTTTTTATTTTTTGCTAGGATAAGCGTGGAACACGCGTACCATGAAAACAAGACGAGACTCTGTTACTATCGGCTCGTTGAAACGGTACTATAAATTCACTCAATCGATAAGGGATTTACGCCATTTTTTAAGGGAAATACAGTAGGAGACCCCCGCCCCCTTCCCTTGTAAAGAACATGCGTGTGTCGTCGTTTTCGCGAAATTTAAAGACGATTTCGAAGTATTTCTTATCAGACTGTTTGATTGTTTCTGTTACCTTTAATTGAATTTAAATACTTAAAATTTGGACTTGTCCGGAATCTGAAATGTTTAAGTTTATAACCCTTACGAATACGTTTTCATGATGATGTGGTTTACCCATGTGTAATCGTACTTACAACTGCAACTGTTCGCTCGTCTATAAGGTATGCTATCAAAACCACAACTGTCGCACTGCAAAACACACATATAAAACATACCTTATGTCAAATTCATAATAGTATATAGTAAAGCAATATCGACAATATGATTAGCGTTTACAAAATGAACTATTGGCGTAACATATGTCTGATAAAGTCAATAACAAAAGGAATACTGCTTCATTAAGTTTCACATTTTTTCGGACGGTAATATTACGTCTCATATAAAATATCCGGCAGTACCTCGGTAGAATGTGTGTTTAAAAAGTGACAAAACACTAAAAAAAATAATTACAGATTGATAATGTCAAGTGCGAAAAAGAATTATGCGGCAAGACGTTGGGTTCAACAGTATCCAGTATGCAGAAATAATACATTTTGTTATATTGACCGGAACTAACCGGAGATGGAACATGACACAGAGATAATAAAAAAAAAACCCATTGGACCGGTCAGTCAGCACAACTCCATCTGGGCAGCTTCATTTGAATTTAAAGTATTAATAAACCACATCTCTAATTGTTTTCTTCTGACAAATATTGTTAGAAAAAGTATAGGTTCAACTTGAGACAATTAAGCACGTGTATTGGAGGTTGAGAACAATTTAGACAAGGATAATCTATTTTCAAACAAAATAACTACAAATAAATAGGTTTTGCAAAAAACTGCTTAATTTCAAGTTTCATGACAAACAATAAAAACAATTAAAACACTCACTACATAAAATCTTTTGTCCTAGGTTGAACAGTAAACGATGAGCATTTGTAATGAAAGACAATTTAGCAAGAATAAACCTTGTATTTGTCTGAAAAGTGAACATACATTTACTACCAAGCGGTGTTTTTCTTCTTAGAGGAAATATTAAGTTAAATGCTCAGTCTTACTAATACAAGATTGGACGTACCTATATATACCAATAATTAGAAAAAAAGTCATTTTTTGTGTGTGATGTCTCGTCTGTGTTTTGCATTAATGTTGTATGTCGATGTTCAGTGGTAATTCACATTTAAAACTGATAATGTAGTATTTCTCAAAGGACCTTTCGTTATTTTTTATTAATTTCTATATGGGCACCGCCATTTTTGCACTTTACATGACCCTATCACCCAGTGAACAGAGGAGGGAACTCCAGTCCATGAACTGATGAAAAAGGAATTGCTTTATTACAACTAATGTATAACCATTGCTCATGAGCATATCTTTCGACGAGGATCTATAATTTAGTCTTTATTAAACCATAATGTTAAGAAGTGAACAGCCTAGAGTAATCATCACTACTAACTGCAGAGGGCCGTGCTCTGGTGGTAAAGACGTTGCACTTCGGATTGGAAGATTCCGGGTTCCAACCCAGAAGACGAAAATTTATCATGGATATTCTAAACAGACTGTTGCATATGTTTTTCCCCCTAAATTTAGCTTTCTTAGGTAAACTAGACGTATGACAGCGGTGTAATTTTATGCAGTTAATTATTTTCTTAAAAAGAGCTTTTTCATGTATTGAGTTATATCTTATCTGTGTCTCTCTTTTACACTAACATCCAGGAAACTGGATTAATTTCCGATATGTCCTTAAAACAAATGTCAAAGAAACCTCATCTGGCAGGCGATATTTCGGACTCGTAGAAAAAGCGCATAAATAAATATCATCAATAATATTTAAATCCCCACTAAAATATAACCAGAAGGTAATGAACAGGATGGTGTTGTTAAACATGTTTCACATTTTAATAAGGATCGTTTAGGTAAAGGTCTTTGACATTTAAAAAAAAATTCTCTGATGTTTCAAATGTTAATAAATCTTTTGGCTTTTTGAGTTCTATCCAGAAAAATATTGGGTTAGTCGATGAAACCACCTCCTTTTATAATGTGCTTTTCTTTCAAAAAATAGATGGTGTAATGGGACTGATTAACATTGTGAGGTCTTAACGGATGGTTATTGCGACGTTTCTAAACACTATGTGGACATTCTTTTTCAATGACGTCACTACTTTCGTCATAACTTGTAGAAAATATCAGCGCCTGGACATTTTGTATTCAAATAGATCGTTTTTCTTTTCATTGCTTCTATTTGAGAAACTCGTCAGGAAGTGCGAGGTTAGAGCTCTGTAAAACCGGTTTAAGCACTCCAGTCGGTCCATATTGCCGACTGACCGTTCCAAGGCGGTAACTGTCGGGTGTGCTCTTTTCGTTAAATGACTCATCACAAATTTGTTCTTACTTTTCGCTTGGCTTGCATGTGAAATACCTTTGTTCTGTGCCTTTTCGGAGTTTGGTATATGTTGCAATGCTCATAGGACTTTGTCATATATTCTTATTGTGTATAATGAAAGCCCAGATGCACGTAAATACATTTTGTTTGCCTTTCTTTTTTAAGTAAAATTAGTTAATGCACAAAGTTAAGCATGCATGACTATTCAAATTTTAATTGTCTTCGAATATAAAATAGAAGCACTCTTTCTAAATTTCGGGTAACTGAGTGATTTTTTATTTTACCACGAGATCTGCGTTAATGAATGCGTTTGTGTTAAGACAGGTAAAATGTCTACGTTATTATTGAATATGAATATTGTTAACAAAATATTGACAGGACTTTTATTTATTATATCCAGTCTTGTTCAGCACTATATCTTGGCAGCAAATTTTAGTTCTTAGAAACATCGTTATTAAAGGCATTTTTTGTAAAGGTTTTAAAAGGTAAAGAAAATATTACGGCCATTTACAATACATTTTACAATTATAGTAAAGGAATAATAATCTACATGTACTAGTAACGTGTATATGTTCAAACGTTTATTAATGACTCAGAAAATATTGACAGGGTAATAAGACTTATTACGTACCATCCAAAGTAGAATCCGTATAAAAAGGTATAAAAATCCATAACTCTGAAATAGAAAGTAACATATATATCAAAAGTATTTTATACATAAACTGTTTAAACAACGCGAATGTTATCAATTATTGATGGGGCTATTATCAATTATAAGATATTTTGTAATGCTACGTACACAGCCATGATCTGTTATCAATTATTGATAAGATATTTGTACTGCTACGTCCACAGTCATGATCTGCTATCAATTATTGATAAGATATTTTGTACTGCTACGTCCACAGTCATGATCTGTTATCAATTATTGATAAGATATTTTGTACTGCTACGTACACAGTCATGATCTGTTATCAATTATTGATAAACTTTTTATGTACTGCTACATTAATACATGCTGTAATTCGTTCATGTGTATTATGATTTTAAAGCAGCAATTTAAGCTATAAGTCTTATTTAATCGCCATGGCATTTTATGTTTTATGTAAGTTGCATTTTACTTACATATTGGTCAATATTTTAAGCCAAAAGGGATGCTTCATTTATTAATCTTACACGTAACTTTATTGATGTACAACGCCATTGTATATGTATCAAAGAAAGAGGCGTTTAATCAAATAAATCAGTTTCCGTTTCACCCAGGCAAATCTGCCGCCTTACACTGACACTGAAATTAACCATTAAGCATTCTGAGCTAAAGAACTACATTACTGACATGAATTGTATAGTTTAGTATTTTTAGTTGCAGTTTTAGATGGCTAAACAGGTGCAGAGATTTTTTCACTAAAATAAAAACAGTACATTTTATTATCCGGTGAATGGTTATCGTAACATACATTTCAAGAAAGCTGTATATGACATAAGTAGAAAATAACAGAATCGTGGACATGAATAGGCACTGAAGCATTGTTTGGCAGTGTAAAATTACAGACCTTGTATTAAACAGATTTCAGTATTATTCTTGGTAATCTAAAAAGGATTGTTGACTATTTTCTTCATCAGAAAATATGTATCATATCCTTTACCCACAATCGCCGCCTTTTTCCTCGCTTTTACCATGGTCAACTGTGCAGGCAATTAAGCCTAAACGTAAGGCTTTAATTGACTGCGGTTGATTGATTAATATAAATGTAATCAGACCTAATGTCTACATTGTCCCTAGACCACAATATCAACATACAATAAATCCTCTCCAAAAAGGCACCTCTAAGGAGCAACAACCTCTTAGCAGCAACACTTTTATCCCCTCCTAGTTTCCAATGCAATTTTACTTCTACGAGCAACACCTCTGAGTAAAGGTAAACGGCCATTTAAATATATGCCTAAAGACTGTGATAACCTTTGCATAGCCCCACCAGGGGCCTCGGTTTATTGGTAAGTGTGACTTATGATGATGATGTATATTAAATCTATAAAAAACGTATTGGTGAGTTTGTAAGAAGTGAAACAGTCAATGACCCTTTATCTGCAATTAAAACTAATTTTAAGATATTTATTTACATTTATATTTTAGTTCTCAGTTTCTGCAGTTTAAGTGGAGATTGAAATATCATTTTACTCATAAAGATTTTTACTGTGTTTAAAATTGCACGGTGTAAGTTTGCATTCTGTACTACTTATTTCTTAAATGTACGTTTCAACAAGATAACATTATGTACATGTGAATCACCTTCATATATATACTGATGGTTCAAAGACGGACACTCATGTTGGCTGTGCTTCCGTAAGTAATAGCCACTGCATTAAACAAAGACTTCCTAACAACCCGTCTATATTTACCGCTGAAATCCAGGCTATAAATCTAAGCCTTGATTTAATTTCAGAACATTCCGGTGAAAAATATGTTATATTTTCAGACTCATTATCTGTATTGCAAAGCATAAATTCACTGAATTATTCAAATCCACATCGCACTGTTCTTGTCAAACTTCAAAGTTTATACGACACTAACGAAATCTCCTTCTGTTGGCTTCCTAGTCATATAGGCATCCGAGGAAACGAAGATGCTGACAGGGGTGCAAAATCTGCCTCAGCCCTCACTGAGACAGATCTTTGCATCCCACACACTGATTTTAAACCACTTATTAACCGACATATTTTAATCAAGTGGCAAACAAGTTGGGACAGTATTGTTTGTAACAAATTACACGTAATTAAACCTAACGTCGGTGCAAATGTCTCTGCTTGCAGAGAAAGTCGACGAGAAGACGTAGCTCTTACCCGCTGTCGCATTGGACATACTAGGTTAACTCATTCATATCTTTTAAAAAGAGAAGTTCAGCCTGTATGTGTTCCTTGCCAGGAACCACTGACAGTCAGCCATATTTTATTACAGTGTATCGACACAGACCACATACGGTCGAAGTATTTTAATGTCCATAACATGTTCGAATTATTTAGGACAGTGTCGGATTCTAAACTTGTTTGCTTCTTGAACGAGATTGGTATTCTTAAAAAGTTATAATTTTTTAAACTGTTTATTGACCAATCGTCATACTTCTAAACAGTTTTATGTGTTGACCTGTTTTCAATTATAATTTATTTTTTTACCTGATAGTTTTTATATTTTTCTATATTTTACATGCGTAGTTTGGTTTTAACCTGATTACGCTCTATTCACATTTAACTTTGTATTCGGCGCCGTATGACCTGTTAAGTGTCGGTGTGCCGTAAAACCCAAATAAATAAATAAATAAATATGAACATGTGAAATAGAACACTTTTGATATTATTAAAGCATCCATAAGTTAATGTTGAAGAAAATAATGTTTTATATGGGGTTTGTTAACTTGGCATCAATGATAACCTATGCACAACAATGCCTCTCAGCAGCAACAGTTTTCTATGCCTCCGTTGCTATAGAGGGGTTTCACTGTATGCGGCAAGTTCAACCAATATTTGTTTTATTATCGGCACACGTCGACCTAGTAACGAAGATGGTACTTTTCATATAGCTTAAACGGCGTCTTTACACTGTCAATTTATCTTCAGAACAGATATTAAAAGAGAGCGTTTTCAAAAATCTTTCCCCGTAAGTATTATATAGTTTCAAAGTTTAATAACAGTATAAGATCACTTTCAACCAGGTATAAAGCGTTCTAAATTTAATGGAAATGTTTCATGTAAAAGTAACAAAATATTGGGTCTAAAAAGCCTTTCTAACATTAACGATAAAGAGTCAAGAAGCCCTATTTCTTGTTAATTACACGATAACAGAACTGGGTGTAGAGACTTTATGAAACAGAAACTTAAACCCATAATTTAATCAATTATTGTTTGTATGCTGTTTCTCCATTTATGCAGTGGTGCTCTATATAGGTGAAGCAACTTGAGCAGTCTCGGTTGCCTTTTAAGTGACACTGCTCAATAGGTACAACTTTCACTAAATGACGCGTCACGTGCAAATAGATCTTGTGCCGATTATTTCTATATATTAGGATCGCATTACCGTTTCTGCTTCTAAAATTAAGTTGAGTATATAACTCAAAGGATTATCTCCGGGTTTTTAATTAAAATTAAGTTAACACTAACATTTTTGGGGGTCTCTTCTGGTTGAAGATTGGTTCGTTAATTCATAATTCTTGGAATTGCCTTTATACACATCACTTCACATGAATTATTCAAGATTTATTCAACTTTTATCTCTAGACAGGAATTTTGTACCAACTTAAATCTACTAGAAGGGTCACATTGAAAATTAGAGGTAACTCTTTTATGTTGTCTTTGCAAATAATAAGTATGGCATAGTTTTTATGATTTATCTTGTTTAATTTCATGGTTGTATTTATGTGTTAAGTGTATTTTGTTTATAATAATCTTTACTTAAATTTAACTACAATATTTGTCGTGATTGTTGTGAACTATTATGTGTTAATGGTATTGCCAAATAAAACCCATCGCTCTGTTTATCCTTACATTCGTCCACCCGTCTACCTATCCATTCAACCATTTAAATAAAGATGAAACAAAAATCAGTTTGATTGCACATTATTAAAATATTCTTATAGTTGATATTATCGCTATTATATTATTTTAGTTGCCAGCTTAAGCTAAATTGCACAATGGTAAAAGTTAGCTAAAACAAAAGTAAGATAACTTCTTAGATAATCTATGTACCTGAAGTATGTTGAAGTCCATTTTACGCATTTTAACTAAATGAGGATAACAATTTTTACAGAAGACTAAGAAGCAGGTTTGCACGAACAATAGGTGCATAGAAAGCTTTAACAATGTACACTGAAAAAAGCTTATTATAAACATGGAACTACATTGGCGTCTTAAAGATGTAAGTCAATCACTGTTAAAGGATATCTTTCTTTCCAGAGACGTCAATGCATACGTTTAAAGTTACATGGGAACATATGTTTCAAAAAGTCCTACATATATAATTAGCTAATCACATAATCATCATGAGGCGAGATTGCAGAAATGGTTAGTTGCAGAAATGGTTAGTTAAAAAACAACTACTTTCAAACAGAACTAATTGGAGAGTAAATCTTTCAGAAAACTAATATTATACTTCTATCCCAAAGTATATGCCTTACTAGATTTTTAATATGATACCTTAATAGAAATTTAGCTTACTTAGTATAAATAATTGGAAAAAACTATATGTATAATCTTTTAATTATTATTGAATAAACAAGGATGTTATATTCACAAAAAAAAACAACAATTTAATGGATTTTATTTAGTGAGAATCTTCTGAGATCCTAACCTGGCCAAGATGTTATTAACCACCTAAGGATCTCCAGGCCGTATTTTTGCTCCCAGATTTTTTTTTGGCTTCAGAAAAAGTATTGAAACTCGATTTTGCAAGACGCTTGCGCTGATAAGCATAAAGATGACACTACACATCATTTGGAGAGCCTTCTTCTATCCCCTAATCCTAAGTGATTCGGACCAAGTTCATGAGACGGTTATAATGACAGGTACATTACAGAAACCAGATAGCATTCTGCTGAATTCCATTTACCATTATCATTTTGTGAGGACTGTCTTCATAGTATTTCTAGTCTTCCGCTTAATTGGCATCTGAATTACAGATTATCAGACAAGGTGTCCATGCATTTCTCAAGTAAAGATAATTTAATACATGCTTTTCTGCATTAAATATTTGTATAAATGACTTTTTTCATCATCAAAAAGAAATGAGATCTCATGATATTTTCCCCCACAACGGTTTAGAATCGCAAAGTCACTATATGGTGTTCAGTCTGTGAAATGTTCCGAATCAAAGCCATTTGCAGCAAATAGATCAGCAAAGCTCAAAATCAATTCTTTGCTATATTCTTTATCGCTTTCATTAGCTCAACAAGTGTCAAACAACTAAGCGAAATGAGTCAGAACTTCTCCAGACACCAACATACTGATTTATTAGAATGATTGTACTTTAGACATAGAAGCTGCATCACTCTCAAGTCTTAACATCAAGAAAGGGACATTGCTAATTTTTATTTACCATTTCTCCAAATCTTATTGGACCCAATGCTTCATCTTGAAATCAGAATAGGTAAATAAGAAACGGTCCTATAAGAATTACCACAGATATTTAAATCTTAACTAACACTAGACAACGGCAAACAAATTAAATGTGAAAGTGACAAAAACACAGAGACGAGACATAACACGCTAAAAGGAAAAACAGCAGTTACCGCCTTGGAACGGCCAGTCTGCAAAAGGACTTTGGGTCACTGTTTTCATATTGTCTCAACGACCTGTCCGGTCATCGTGTAAATTAAAAGCAATGCAAGTTCTTGACCGTATACGGGTCAATTGCAAGCAATGCAGTACCACGAAGTAATCTCGGATTGTAACCGTCTTTATCAACTTTAAAACATTTTCATAAAATGCAGGATGGCTTATGCCTTGCTTAGAAAGTTTTTCATAAAAATAATAATAATATTTAATCAATAATACTTTGAAGCAATAAAATCATTGCGGTAAAAGAAAATGGCTTCCTTAATTTGTGAAATCGAAAACCTTGCTGTAACATTTTGGAAGCAATACACCGGTTTCTAGCACTGAAATCTTCTACTTTAGTGAAAACTTGTTCAAACCTTGTAAGGTGGGATATGTAAATACCAAAGGAGGTAGCACGAGGTGAATCGGTATGGATAATTCACAATACCGAAGTTATATCATCGTCTATAAATGCTGCATTTAAATGTCATGTATCTACTTTATTAAGGATACGTTCTGGGGGTAAATCAGATGAATCATTTGAGAAAAGAAAGATCATCTATAATAATAATATCGTCAAGATAGTGTGGGGCTGAATTGAACGCCTTAATGCAGTGTATAGACGTTGCTCTCGAGCAAATGTTGTTTTTTCAATAGGAGTAGTCACTTTGGTCTTAATTAGAGAAATCGTATGTATTAATTGTAGAGCCATGAAAGTTTAAAGTACAAAACTTGTCTAAGACTTATAAAGATTTTTATAGATCCAAAATGTTAATACCTGAATTTTCATAACCTTTTCAGAATATTTAACAACGTGATTACGAACGGCTGTAAGGCACGACGTAAATAGTTTAGATATGTGAGTGGTGGTGCTAGAGCTGGCATTAGCCATGAATCGTGACTTTATGGCGTGAAGTTTTGATTGCTTTGATTCAATCCTGATATTGAATTTATGCAATATCTTTTTATGTTTGCCAATAACTGTCTGAATGTCAACGTTGGTACTAATGTAGAACAGGTTGTGGATAATTCAGCACTCAGACCATTTTTGTAGTATAGTCTTCAGACAAAAATTATATTGTTAAATAGGCTTTGTCTGCAGGTACAAGTAAAGTTTCATCGTGGATATTCTGAAAGGACTGTTTAGGTGTTTTAAGTGATAAATTCCTTTCTTAAGTGAAGAATTGAGGGAGCGGTAGCACTTAACGATATTATTTATTATCTTAAAAATGGTTGTCTTCCAAGTATTTAGTTCTGCTTTATCCGTGTTTTTTCTCTTACACGAGCGACCGGCAAGCATATTAATTGCATCAGCTATTTCTTTGCAACAAAGGTCAAAGTCAATTTCATATGGCAAGCAATATACAATAACAGAATGGTGAAGCTGAACAGTTACAAGACTCTTGAGAAAGGTCATTCATGTTAAGGTCGGCTACAGTTTGGTTGTAATTTAAAAAAAAACTCTATTTTTTTTGTTCTTTTAACAAATCATTAGGGTTTCCTTGTTTTCGACAGTTCAGCCCTAAAACCAGCTGACCATTTTCATTCTTCTACCTTGCACATACATCGTTCTTATGTCAAAAATGATTAATAGACATAAAGCAAATGAAATCAAGAAAATTAAACAGTCCACCCTGCACTCCATTCAGTACCATGAGGCAGTTATGAAAATAAATTATTTTTCCGGACATTCCAGAACAATTAGTGACTTTCGGCCTTCTGGGTCACAGGTCGAACTTGATCGTCTTGTCTAACCCAGTGCTGTTTAAACCCTCACCTAAAATCTGGGAAATTCCTTTTTGTCTTGTCTTATTCTACCTTGTGTTAGTACTTTGTAAGTGTTCCGTTCTATCCACAACCAAACAATTTATATTGAGACCTACTAGCTAGTTGGTGATACTTATTACTGAAGATTGTGCAGTGTTCTAATCCCTAAAGATATTTGAACTTACCTTACTAAATCTTGATGAAATATCAGACCAAAATAATTGGAGCAACAAAATGTCGTTTGCTAAACAATGCAAACACCGGAATAGATGCAATGTACACATTTTAATAAGCGCTAAATGACACTGAATGCTCTTTCCCTGTCACTATCGTTGTCATATGCAAAAATATTTATTTTGCTATCTACTAGGTACAGAATCATAAACTTGCTTCGGTCAAACATGGGGTGCTGCTCTTCAGAAGAAGGGTGCACACTAACAGGATTGCCTCTTTGATAGACGACCTTTACAGGCTGTCCTACAGGTACATTAGGATTTTGATGAATATATTTACTCTAAGTATTAGGTATCAGCTGCTCCGTTAATGATTTGGATCTACATTAGTGCTGCCATAATTGGATGCAGGATGTTCTGTTGATGAAAAAGATACACGAGAACCTCAAAACAAATATTATCATTTGCATAATGCACACTTAGATTAGCAAAGAGAAGTAGCGTTCAAATTCATGCCAAAATCATGTTGAAGAATTCCAGACGTAGAAAAGAGCATTTCACGTAGTAGGTCCTGTTCATGCCTGGCCCTTGAGATTTTATGGCCCGACTCCATCCATAAAACACAAAGAAGGCGAACACCAAGACCAGGCGTCAAAAGTAGCAATACACACTTTTCAAAAATAAATTGAAATTTAAAACATATGGAATCAATAAGACAAACCTGGTTGATTAAAATAACAGTATTTATTCGGTCACTATCTAGAAAACAATTTTCAGACAATCTCAGCATAAAACTACTGAATTCGTGCAATCCTTAGCTCTTGTCTTGAGTCTTTGAGTATATCCCCTTAATTAACCTAAATAACGTCAATATATTATATATGCAAAACGAAAGCAATACCACTGTAGGTTTTTAAAAAGAAAAATATTAAACATCGCCGTTAACAATAAATGCGATCCTCTCCCTTTTAGAGTGTATGATGGAAGAAAGTAATTCTTTCAGGATATATAAAGATATTTGCATTTTCATCCTAAACATATTGCAGTTTTACATCGTCCTAACCGCATTGCGACAAACCTCATGGTCCAGGTCAACGAGGAAAAGAGCCCGGAAGAAGATTAAGTGAACAAAAAAACTGCTGTTAACGACATATAAATCAATAACAGTTTTAAATACTATCTGCAGCGATGCCTTAAATGAAAGGCAGTGTGCAGAAATGTGAATAAATATGACATGATGCCGAAAAGTTGCTAGAAAAATAAGAATGGTCGTGGAGTCTCGTCAAAACGCAAAAATGCCTGAACTTTCTAAAAGAAAATACCGTCTTCAATAAATGCCGACAGCGCCAATTCCTATAGAGATCAGTTAAGTAATATGCTATGTACCTTAGTATACCATAGGACGACAACTTTTCTCTTATTATAGATATTGTCAGCGATTGTAGTTCAGCACTAGTAAATTCAGCAGGAAGTCATATATCAGCCCTCTCACCGGGAATGTGTAAATCCCGGCTACAAACTCCCATTCTTACGGCCCCAAGTAAGGGGTATTTTTCTAAGTTTATTCTACATTTGTCTACGTTTTATGTACCATTGGATATAAGAAATATTATTCTTTCAGAATATGTAGAGATATTTGCATTTCGATCCTTTACAATAAATTTTAAAACGATGGAAACACACTACAAAATCGGAAAATTATGCATTTACTGCCGGTGGATAACCTCAGTGCCGAATTGTACAATTGATGGGATCATAAAACTGCCACTTTAGCTATGTATACATGTTACATTTGCAAGTGATTTATACACTGTTAGAACGATGATATATTTATCTTTCGGATTAACTAATTATATGAGTCCTGTATTTCAGTTTAGTGTATTTAAATCCGAGTTATATTTTATTGAAAACCCCGGCCCCACATATTCGAAAACCGCGGCCCCAAAAGAGGCCGGTGCAAGGTTTCTCCTGGTAAAAATAATTCACACGACTGTTATATGACTGCCCCATTCCGATTATTTTGTTATTTGATTGCAAGGTTTATTATTATATTAATTTGTTCGTTTTAATCATTACTACGGTAAATAAATGAATTAAAACAAAGTATATCTCGTTTGTAATAATTGTTCAATCTTTAATAACAAAGGATAACATCCATAAGTGAATCATAATGATTTAAAAAAATAAAAGTATTTTACTATAGCAAAATAACAATAAAGTAAGCAAAATCAACAAAAAACTGCAATTACATTAGACAATATATTGACGGTTAGAGTCGATGAGTAATTAACATAGATAAAGAAATTCAATTGCTAAATTTTTCACATGTATTTTATCAATAAGCTGGTACAATAAAAACAAACCCAGTTACCAATAATGTTAATTATGCATGATTCATGATACCACTTACGGCAAAATTTGTTTGAACACTGTATCATGGTACTTATCATATTAGATAATTTACTAGTGCAGAAAAGTTTGATTTTGATTCTTTTTAAGTTCTTAGCAAGGCATTTTTGTTTATTTTTGGAAATAGTGAGATTATATTCGATTCTGCACATTGTAGCGCATGTTCTCGCATGGTGGGAACTTTTAATCGTGTATCAAAACTGATTACTTTAAAGTCATTTAATATTCAGTTATGCATGCAGTAGCGAAAACACCACAATCGGATGAATGTTGTGATTTCTGCCCCATGATGATTAACAATTAAATGTTTGGGGTCGTCATTATATATTTGAGACATTTGAATGGTAACATTTGCAGTCAGTGAGGTACTTTTTCACAGTGTCTAAAAAGTAAACGGGGTTTGTTAAATTTGATAGGACACGAGTTAATGGTTATTTCCATATAAATTAATTTGGCAACTCGGATCTTTTTGTTTTGTTAGATGTTGATTTAAAATCCAATGTTCATTAGAATATATATAAAAGTACAAAGTATGTTTGTAATCCGTTAACATTGTAAAATGTTATAATAAGTCGTGTAGAAAATTATTTACGCTTTCATTTAACCAATGACTATTGTCTAAAATAAAAGTTTTGTCACTGCATTTAAAGTACCTAACCGAAATTCTTTTTGTAGTATATGAATATCAATTACATCCTTTATTCTTCCGCGATTGTTGTTATGTAACTCAGCATTTCAAACTTTTCCTTTTTGCTTTAGGTTTTTGTCCTGTTAATTTATACTTTTTAAGCTGCTTTCAACACTTATACATGGATCCGACTCTAACGTTTTTATGTTTGAATTATTAACTGGTGTGAGCGGTTGCATTTAAGCGACAGAAGAGAAGACTACGAAATGACTACGAAATCCGTCTAACGAGATTTCTTTTAACTTGTTTTCCTATATATTCTTGGGCTCGCGTTTTTCCTTAAAAGTGATATTTTTGTGCTTTTAGTTTTAAGTCAAGATCTAAACTTAAAAATGGCATCACCGTAAGACTGTGACAACATAGACCAGTGAATGGACAACTACAAATTTCACTTGGTTTTAAAGTAACCTAGTAGCCTAGTTCTCTTCATACCTTCTACTTAAAATTCATTGAAGAGACATATTTAATTAAGTCATTATCTACTACATATTGTACTAAAATTTGCTGAGATAGATATTTTCCTTTTTTTTTCAGACAAGCTTTGTAGCAGCATTCTTATCATCAAATAGATCTAAAACAAGTGGCTGAATTTTGTAATCCTCATTCTTAACATGACCATCACCAACGTCAGCCTCCACATTATCATTTTCATCATCAGCAGCATTAGCAACAATAATCTTTGATATTCCATTCATTTGGAGTGCTCCAACTGCCTGGACTTTGTAAAATATTCGTCGTGGTTCCATGAAAATTTGACATTATTAATATTATTTGGAACAAGTCGAGCATTATTTAATTCGTTATTCAAGTGATAACTCCCGAAGCCCACCAGTCTACATTGAATGTCAGTAGTTACTGATTTTAAACACACACACACACACACACACACACACACACACACACACACACACACACACACACACACACACACACACACACAGAGACACACACACACCCACACACCCACATGCATATGAAAATTGTCCTAAAAGGTTCAGACGTTTTTATCTTTATGTTGTCAGCTTTAAGCAAAATGCATCATAAAAGTCACTAACCAATAGTATTTTAATGTCATTTGTATACACAGAAACCTCATCTTGATTAATATTGTGTTGTTGTTGTTTTTCCGGCTGTCTAACCTCACTTTTTACCTACTTACAAATGCTTATGCAGGTTCAGCTCGATTGGATATTAGAGAGATTCGCAGTGGTAGACATTCCAAATAGCATCATGTACCGTAGTTTTCCTATTAAATGTCCTAGTGGAATGCGGTTTTTAAAGTCATAAACTATTCTAAATAAATTCCCTACAGCATTAGTGTGTGTAGTGGATAAAATGTCACATGATTCTACATTCATTGAAACGTAATATATGTCATATGCACCAAAGCACATCGTTCACACCCGCACTAACTGCTTCGTACATTTTAGTGTATAATATGTGAGGAACTTCAGAATGCGGCACAGATGCAGCGAGCGACTGGAGTAAAAAAAAGTTAATGTATCACCAACGCCGCATATCTTTTTTACGATCTTTTTTTGTTACCAATACCTTCACACCCGTTAAAATCATTTTTATTTCCCTCAAATAATATGTGTTGATAAGAAAGTACGCTTACAAATATATCACAACGTTAGCAAGTTGTATCATAAACATTTTTCTTGATGGGTTATGCTTATTAACAAGTAAACTTTTAAACACCTTAAGTATGTCGTCGTAGGCAGATACACATGTTAAAGAAGTAACTACATCGATTTTTAAGACATTGCGCACAAGTTGTAAATGATATCATGGCTTAATTTGCTGCCTATTCTAGTTAGAGTAATTTTTACTTGCTCTACATCCTCGCGGTTAAAACATTTAAATCAAACCCGTATATAGCTTTAGATTTTGACTCCTTTTCCACATCTGCTGCTGTTGTGGCTTTTTTTTTTTCATTTTTCCTTAATCTCTGTAAGTACAGAAGGACATGTGCGTGTAAATGGTTTAGATCGGTCTATGCATTTCCGTGGCTAATAGATTCAAAAACTGATTAATCAATAAAAAATACAATTACTTAAAATAAGTTTTATATTCAACATGTTTGCAAATTTGTTTCTGTAATGCATTTGAGTGAGTCTTCTCAGGTTACCGGATTTTGTTGATTGCTTACAAAGAAAGTTAGGTTCTTTGGGTTTTGGCTATTTTTCTACCGTTCTTATGCTATAAATACTAATCGATACTTAGATGGCCACATATATTGAAAAGTGATACGTATGTAAAAATATGCTACACCGCCTGCTGACAGGTTAGAGGAAATATCGTTACAGAGATGATCAGACTGTAAAACATTTTAATATTCTCAAATATTGAAACAATATCCTCCATATTAAAAGCTGTCTCTCTTTTGCAGGGTCGGGGTTTTCCACAGTAAGCAAATGCATAATTTTCCGATTTTGTCTTGTCTTTTAATTGAATTGTTTTTAAACATATTGTATAGTATTAAAATGCGCATATCTTTCCATAAATTGAAAGAATAATCTTTCTTCTATCCATTGATGCATAAAACATTCAAATAAACATAGAATAAACTTCCAAAATAGGGTAGAAAAGCGACGCAACGGTCATTCTTGTTTTTAGCAACTTTCCGGATTTGTGTCGTTGTTCCCATTTCTACACACTGTGTTTAAATGAAGGCATCGCTGCAGATATTAATGAAAACTGTTATTGATTTATTTGCCGTTTACTTAAATTTTATGTTCGCTAAAGCTTCTTCGGGGTTATTTGTTTCCCTTGGCCACGACCATGCGCTTTGTCGCAATGCGTTTATAATAATGTCAAACTGTAGTCTTTAGCAAATAAGCTAAACGAGTGGAATGCGTTTATTGTTTCAATTAACGACGCTGTTTGAGAAACTTTGCCCTCGCAACATCTGAAAGCGTGTCTTAGTATATCCATCCTGGTGTGAGTTACCAAATTTCTATCATATCAATAAAGCACTATCGAAAGCGTGTGAAAAAGACAACAGTAAGACTACAAAGCCAAAAATGTCTCTAAAATATCGAACATTTAAAACGACAGAACCTGACTAACAGAAATACCTTTATTTGGCTCATCCAAAAAGTATCTCCGAATTCGTGCCGAAAACGACAATCCTTGTAAATGTCGTCAATTGTCAGTAATTTATCTAAATTAAACAAAATTGTTTATGTTAGTTTGCCATTAAATGGATTGATATTATTGTGTATTCTGTTGATTATGTTATTTTATCCCCCTCTTCTTTGTGTGTGTGTGTGTGTGTGTGTGTGTGTGTGTGTGTGTGTGTGTGTGTGTGTGTGTGTGTGTGTGTGTGTGTGTGTGTGTGTGTGTGTGTGTGTGTGTTTGTTGTTTTTGTTGGGGGTTTTGTTTTGGAGTTGCTGGTTTGAGTTCCATGTTTACGATCTTGATGGTTCCGAGCAAATTCACTCCCTTGCCTTTAGATTACACCAACACTTAATGCCGCTTGACATAATAACAAATCAGATCAGTACCTCCAACTGAGGCGCGTGTTGAAACATTTGGTAATTATGTTGATGGAAGTGACTCTTTGTTGGCGTCGACTCTTTTTGTGATCACCTGCGCTGTCAGTTTCCGTTGATTATTAAAAGTCCTTGTGACATTTGCAGAAAGGTATGTGCTCTTGTCAAGCTTTCTCCAGAACCATTAACAAAACAGAGGGGGGGCAACCTGTTGGTAAGCCCGAGCTTACCTGCTGTTTCCAAAAGCTGATTGAACCAGACCTAGAGTGGTAGCTGAGCTGATTGGTGATAGATGGCGCCTTCTCGGTTACCAGCCTTCTTTAAGAAATAATAGTTCCTCTCTGGAAGCAGCCCGCCCCA